>OY783228.1:17095715-17702903 GCA_963678685.1 Patella ulyssiponensis
TTTCTCCCCAGGGCGTATGACACTCTTATCGCATAATCTAAGGCTAAGCATAACTATTTTTATTTTTATTTCAATCATATTCAATGCTTAACAATAAGTCAAGTAAAAAATTAAGTTTAGAATAATACCACAATTTGTAAAATGATTATCAATAAAATACCATCTATTTTGATTTTATTCTGATTTTATTTTATTTCTTTTTTCTTCTTTTCAGGTCTGCTGTTATTGTAATTTAAAACACTCAATAGTTCTAATCCTGTTCTAAGGGTTTTTGAATATCAGTACAATCACTCGCACCATCATGCACATATCAATTATTTTTCGTCATAATACAATCAAATCCCATCATGGGATGTTGTCATTAGTAAAACCAGATCAAATCGTTGTATATACTCCACAACAATCTATTCATTAATCATTTGTGTTTATTTCAGTGAAAGGGGTGGTTGATAGCATTTGATCAAATTCCATTTTCTTAGAACGTTTGTCATGATTTGAACCTACATATCATTGTATATACTCCACAACAAATTACCTATTAATCAATTAGTCAGTTTGTTTTTATTTACAGTTAAGTGGTATTATTGAATGGTGTAAATAGCATTTCAAATTTATAATCCTTAATTAAATTAGATTTCTTTTAGGTACGTGCAAATTAAGGGAGATCCCTGTTTTGTCAGCATTGAGAGTGTATTGTTATGTACATGTATATATTGACTTGTCTTATTTTTTAGATTTTATCATTGCTTGATAACGACTAGAGAAGCCTAGTCGAAACGTCGCTCAGTAATAAGCAGTAATTGTATTCCATAGAATTGTGACCTGTATACTCTAGTTCAATTACTAAATGCCATTGAAACAGTACAAAACTGATTTATTAAGCTATGGGAATCTGTCCCCTGCTATCAACTCATCTGTGTGTTCTTATAAGAGTTCATTTTAGCTGTGGAGGATCAAGACCAGATTTCTCGCAGTCAAGATCACAAAGCTGGACATGTGGATTAGTTATATATTACAAAATGTTCATGCGATTATTTATTGAAGACCACGCAGCGCTTTAGTCAGTGTTCTTAATTCTTTCATGGTCCTTATTTCATATTTCTTCCGAATGCGACTAGGAGGACTTCAATTTTTTAATTATATGGACATAATTACGGAAGACCAAAGAGCTCTTTATTCAGTGCTCTTAATAATTATTTATTCTTGGTCCTTAATTCTGATTTCTTCATATTTTGACATTTGTAAATTAAAATAAGAATTTGCATACTAAATTCACTATTATTTTTACAAATCACTCATTGGAATAAAGGGCTGTTTGGACTTCCGTAATTATTTCAAAGTAGCTGAAAATTTCAAATCTGCCTACTCGCATTCTCCCAAACCAATTATAATGATATTTATATATAAAATAATTGAATTAAACGCAGCATCATTGATCAAGTTCTTTGCATTAAGTATTTATGTAGGCCAAATTAATCCAAGCGTATTTCTCATGACTGGTTATAAGAACTTGCTACATTTAGCTCTTCACAAGTATCTTGTCAGAAAGGAAATGAAGTGAGATTGGATTTAAGGTCCCACTTTTCTGCAACGACTGGGCTCACAAAGACGGGCGTACGCCATACAGTATACCACAAAGGACAACATTTCCGGGCCGTGGCGCTTCTACTGCTCTTATATGGAATCCCGACTGCCAAGCGTTCTTTTACGTGAACGCTAATATGTACACGGGACCTCAGGTTTAGGTCCGCTCCGAACAAAAAGACATTCACCATTGAAGAGGGAAGACAGAGGAACTTTCTTGGCCAACACCGGCTCGAACCCGAAATCTTCTGAGTAGCGATCCAGCGTTTTACTCACCGACCCAGTACAGCTCCGAGACATTAGAGGGAAGTTATATAACAGGACACAGTCGCGTCAACACCACTGTCGGGCAAGTGACCCTTATACTTATAACACCTACGCCTGTCTTCATTAGCCCAATCGGAGCAGAACAGTGGGACCTTAAACCCTATTCATTTCATTTGCATTTTGCTCTGACGGCTGTGTTTCCACTTACTATTCTTTGATTTCAAACTAGCAAGGGTTCCTTTAAACGTACTCGAGTGTATCGTGGTGTTTAGTCCCGTCTGATTGACAAGAGTTCTCTTAATCGTCCTCAAATGGGGCAGCAATGTTCACAAAGTTTTGACCTCGCTGTTTCTCCCAAAATGAGCGTATGTGTTTTTTTCCAGTTAGGGAAAACCAGAAAACTCTGATAAAACCAACGATTAGATGGTGGACTGTTATCAATTAGTGGAGATTTTATAACCTTTTCCATCTTTATACTATTTAAAAATCATTTTAGAATTTCCCCGATCTTGAAATAAAACACTAATTATTTTTCTATTTTGGGTAACATTGACTTCCCAATCCTCACATACACGTATCAAAAGAAAAGGAATACACACAACAGAAAATAAAGGTGGCGGAAAAGATAGTATTTTTAGAAACATATTATATCTTCCTTAATCCTTATTTCTCTAAAACCCATTTTCGGACTCTTGTTGTCTTTAAATGGTTTATATTGAAAACACTTCAGGATAATATATATAATCAGATCACGATTGGCTTGATATTTTTAGAAACGTAATAAAATATAGGTTTGACTTAAATGGGCCAGTAGTACAAATTGAAGTCCAATATTCTTAAATTTTATTTGAATTTGTTGTCTATGGTACTCCACCGTGTTATAAGATCGTATCTAGAGACACATTGCATGAATACGGAATTTAATTTAAGCGTTGGATTGTTTCAAGTTTGCAGATAAGAACAAGTAGTCTGGGGTCAAGTATTGGGTTTGATAACTTCAAGTAAAGAATGAAGGGTTTCTGTTTCTTAAGAGTTAAATCTATTTCTCTTATTAGACGTGGGATACATTAATGTCTCCATGCGTCTTTTTAGCGCAGTATGAAACCTTGTGAAATATGAATCCCTAATAGGAACATCAATCCAAATACCGTTCAGTATTCACAAAGATATGTTGAATTGAAATTTCATCGATCTATGCTGCTCGCTATGCAACTTTGTTGATATGCTTTTTTTTTTAAAAAAAAAAATCAACGTGAGTACATATCAAGCATTTATGAAGCCCAGAGTAGTCTCAGCTGAAGTATTGGGTCGAAAACGTCACAGAAGTAGTGAAAGTGTTTCTTTTTCATGAAATGTTCAATATCTTACTCTTAATTGACGTGGGATACCTTCTAAAGAGTAGAACGCACTTCTCTTATTAGACTCTATACAACATTATCAATTTTTAGGAATGAAGCAGCAATTGCCCTGGGTGTAAAACGACGGATTGCTATCCCGGAGACCTCTAGGTGAAGGACAGGGGGTCTTGGAAGGACATTGTCTAGTGGGATGAGATGAAACGCAAAGGTCCCGTGTACACGTAAAAGAACCCTTGACATATGGAATTCGAAATAAGAGTAGGCCCAAGACAAGATCCAGGGTCAAAATGTCCTTCATTAGCACAGTCGCTGAAGAAAAGCAAATCCTTGTCCCAAATTCATTTCATTTTTCGGAAACATCAATATGCCAAAGGCTTAATCAACGCAAGAAGATTGTAGCAAAAAATACAGATGGGTTGCGATTATGTATTTGTTATTTATATTGTCTGCAGAAGGAATCCGAATGTTGACAAATTTTCAATTTATTATGTCTTTGTAAATCCCAAAATAGCGTTAACAGACTTTAATAAATATATATTTTATTCTCTTCTTGCTTTCTTTGAATCACTGTCTCTTAGCATGAGTGCCATGAGAAACACCTCCTTGACTTAGTCGAAGGCGAACTGGAAGACGATTAATCCAATAGATTATTTCAAAGAGTTAAAAGTAAATATAATATTTTATTCTATTGCCTTCCTTGAATGAGTTTTATGTCACTTGTCAACAGTTAAGTACGCCTGCATATCTCAGAATGAAGATACACAAATACACGCACACAGAGTCTGATTAAAATACAAATCTATATTTAGTTTCGTTCTTTTTTATTTTTATGACCTCTACTAAATGCAATTCAAAGGGCGCGTCAGACGTCTTACGAGCGACTTTCGATCAATGACGTCAGACATTTGATTAACCAAGCAGCGTTGATATTTCTAGTGGGTCACCGACAGTTCCGTGCACCTCAAGCAAAACTCGCCGTAACAGAACATTGAATTAACTAATCTCCCATGTCATCCAGACCACGCGTTATATATAACAACTCTTCCAGATCCTAGTGCAGTAAAGACAAGTAAAGCGAAATATTGCACTATAAAAATGGAAACGAAATAGGGTCTGTGTTTTAATCAGACTGACACTAATGATACACACACACACACCTCCCCACGCCATCACACACCACAGGAACCATGTTGTTTGATACTACAGCCACTGCCCCCTCTCATATCAAGATAGTCCCAGGCGGGGACAGGTAAGAGAATTAATTATTACGTCACTTGGTAGGTTGTAAATGACTCTACATTTAATATTTATTCTTCTAGTTAATGTGGTTAAGTAACATATAAAATGTTTTAGAATAAAAAAAAACATCTCCTTGTAAATTTGAAACATTGACCGTTTAACTTAAAAAATAAATTGAACCGACTACCGAATCTTCCAGGAAATCTAAAATTGATTTGGACAAATTTTCCCCACGGAGAGATTTGTTTACTTGTTAAAGGTAAATCGATCTGGAGTTTGGTTTTTATTTGAAGGAAGAACTCTGGAATAATATCAATCAATTAAGCATGGGTGGTTCCAATTCATATCCGGTTAATGTAATATCATATTGCAAGTTGATGCATACTTGATTTTTATCATCGTAAATATTATTCATTCAGCACGATATTCACTGATTGGTCATAAACTATGGGATTTATTTTGGTTTTGCTTCCCAAGCGTATTCAATCTATCATTTTATTCAACCAATCGGCATGAGTTCAGATTTATTAATTTTAAAAATGTCATTTTGCTTCAGAGCACCGGAACGAGTCGTCCTTGTTTGATTTAATGGTCTTGGGGGCACTGACCACTCAATAACCATTAAGGTATCCTCCCAAAACTTAGACACTCATATCTTAGACACCTTAAAAAACAATATTTATTGTTCCGTATACACCACATTGAGATGCTGTTACCTTTTCTAAATAATAGAACAGTCCAACAGAAATACTTGATATATCGTTTATTGACATTTTTGATAAATATAAAAAGATTTGTACTTTTCATGACAAAGTCACATGTGATATATACATGGACATTTTAAAGGACAGTATTGGTATCGGTCATTATTACATATGTAATAGAACTGGTTTAACATGTTCCAAATATAATGTTAACACAGATATCATTGTTACTATAGATGCGCAATCAAGGTATCAACAAACGGCAGTGACGAAAGCAAAACACGAGTTATCCTTCGATATAACTGACTGAAGTAACGATTGATGACCGATACACGGGCGAATTCCTTCAAAGATCAAAACTTTTTTATATGAGACTGTGAGAGGATATTTGACAATTCAAAATAGAAATTGACTGTCACTAGAATAGACAAAACGAAACAAAATAGACAAAGTCCATGCATTACTATGTTTTATTAAGTATAGAATGAATACAAACACGTGAGAAAGTACGTACTATTTCTATTATTCCCATGTTGTCTCATCTAGTGCATGACATTTTTGAATTGTCAGATATCCTATCACTGTCTCATAAAACAACTTTTGGTCTTCAGAGGAATTGTTGGTGAGCAGAAATTCTCCCGGGTATCTGTTATCACTCGAGCCTCCTTTTGTGTTCATCACTTCCTTTACCTTGATTACGCATCTATCGTAACAATGATCTCTGTGTTAAAATTATATTTGGAGCGTGTTTAACGAGTTCTGTCACATAATGTGATAATGACTGACACAAATATTGTCCTTTAACTATTCACACTTAATGCATCCTTTACATTCTTTTTTCATTTATCAGGACACAATTGATGCTAATTGTATCGAGGAACTGAAGTGGTGTCTTGTGGCAGTTCAGTTGCACAATTATGTTTTCGATTTCTCTACCGATTCTCTTTCGTCTTGCTGGTGCAGCTTCAAGATCAAGTTAGGTTAACTTGGCTCTGTTATGGGAGATAACCCAATATCCCACAAAGGGTGTACCAAGGTGAATTTGCATCAAGGAACTGTGGTTTTGTCTTGCGGCCCCTGAATTCTGATTTCGATTCCTCTATAGATCCGCATTCGGCTTGGGGGATCAGCTGCAAAATCAAGTTGGGCTAAGTTGGCTCTGTTTTGAGATATACATGTAAACCATTATATCAGATTGGAATCAAAGCGTGGACCAAGGGGAATCTTCGGATTTTTCAATGCAGACTTAAATGCACCATTATACAACAAATGAACACATGGGTATTCGTGTCCTCGATAAATTACTTAAATGCTAGAAAATAATGTCTTATTAACATATTATTGAATTGATTTCCGCGGTTGCCAAGACAAGAAGGGGGTTGTCTGTTTTGGATTATGAAACCCATCGGCAAGAAGGGCAGGACGGTTAGGGCTGTCATTTCGGTACGGAAAATTCTTGTTTACCTACCCCCGCCGACCGGCCTAAAATAGACTCACCCAGGTGTGACATCATATATCTCCATAGTAATTATGTCAGCCTATGTACCGTTGATTACCTTGTCTATACAAGCGTATACTTATTACATAGCGCATTATTGTGTACATCTATTTAATAAGTAAAATTGATTTATATCTAGCTAAAGAGTAACAGATCCCGTTATCTAATTTAAAGAAAACGAGGATTAAACTATGATTAATTTATTTATGTCTAGTCACTTTTATAAATAAACAGTTTCAATTATCTAACTCAAATAAAAACAAGGAAAAAGCTGTAATGTATATTTAAAATGAAATTACATCTAACCAGACCTGTAAATAAACAAATTCTGTTGTCTATATGAAAAGAAAATAACTGTTATAAGGTTGATAATTGGAATTAAATACTACCCTTTAGGCCACGCCAAGTTGCGTTTAGGTTCTTAAAACTGTGCTTCTTATTTTGCCAGACAATAAGTAACTAATTCAAAACCCAGATGTACGTGGTTGCACTGTCCAAATACTGTTTGTTTCACTTGATAGAGTTTTGAAACTTAAATAAAACGCCCTTAATGTGATTTACGTGACTATTTAATTATTAAGAACTGAAAAGTTAATTGTTAGGCCTTACCGGTGTTTTCCAATAATTATCACGCATGATGATTTCTGATTTACACAATAATGTACTACGTAAAAACTTTTACTCGAATATAGTAATTTCATACACACGTCAGACTGTATTCCTATTAAAAAAAAACCCATTATATTGGTAGACAAATGGCGCTTTCTTTTCTCTGTTCATAGCCACTAAAATCGTTAAACCGGCTGACGAAATCAGCAGGGGGAAAAGCCATCAACAGAAAAAACCCCAAAAAACAAAAAAAAAACAAACAAATCTGACCAAAGTCGTACAATCGCCATTCACAGCTAATTACACAGCCGTGGTTTAAATAAAACGATCTTGTTGGCGGGGTGAACGATAACAGTTAAAGCTCTTAAAATTGCCGTACAAATTCCTCGAAACCCAGGTCATTCTATTTTACATTGACTTATATTCCTATTAAAAGGCATTAGTTCGATCAGCTCATTAGCTACCGGAATCATTAAATAGCCAAAGCAATCAGTAGGAGGTCACAGGTATCGACTATTAACCAAGCCCAAAACTTACCGCACGAACTATCTGAAAAGTCGGCCATTGTGGTTTACCAGCTAAGTTGCCGTTAATAAAGAAAACACGCATTGTATATGTCTATGGAACCGCATAGAGGTCAATATGATGATAAATGAAATGAAATGGGGTTTAATGTCCTGCTGTTCTGCTCCTAAACTGTGCTAATGAAGACGGACATACGCCGGACAGCGACTCTATGGCCTACTGTTCTATCTTTTACGGGGGGTTGGGATGGCCTAGTGGTCTAGAGCGCTTCGACCTCTAGGTGGCCGATCACCTCTGGCTTGCGGCTGTGGTTTCGAGCCCTGGTGTGAGAGTATGTGGCATGGAGATAGGAGCGCCTTCTCAACCTCGTGGGTTTCCTCCGGGCACTCCGGTTTCCTCCCACTGCTAAAGACCCCTACGCGCAAGCGGATTATTGACATAAAATTAAACCATATGTTAGTCCCGAAATGACCTAGTTGTGTCGAGTGGACGTTAAACCCCATTTCTCTCTCCCTCTCTCTCTCTCTTTTACGTGCATGCCAATGTATATACGAGACCTCGGACTTTTCGTGCCATCCGAACGAATAGACAGCTGCCCTTGTCAGGCCCTTCGTCCTGCTCCACTGCCAAGGGGAAACGATGCGATCTCGGACGAGAGATACCGCGATATTCATAATGTAATAATAGCATACAACAAATTTGTTTCAATTGACTTGGCAAATAACTTTTTTACAGTATGGAAGCGTATAGGGGTCAATAGCGCGAGAGATATCGCGATATCAAAAAAGTAATATATACTATTCAAAAAAAGTAGGGGATATTTGATTTTTAAGTGTTATTAAAGTCACCTAATGAAACTGAAGAAGAAACAAATGACAAAATGAAATGAAGTTCACATTCATCGATTTATTCCAAATGATCGTTAGACTAAGTAAGGCACAGACTGACCATTATAAGGGTAAAATGATACCCGGGGTCAAACAGCAAAGTTACCACAGCATCACAACAAAGTCAGTAACGGGTAAATCCTCATCTGTTTGCCAAACAAGCATTGATCCGACGTGGCATACCCCTAATGAGACGTCTAAGGTCATTTTGGTCCAGATTGTCCCATTCCTGTTGCAACGCAGCAGTAAGTTCTTGGACATTGGCAGGACGTTGTTGACGTTGACGTAACCTCTGTCCAAGCATGTCCCAGACATGCTCGATGGGGGAGAGGTCGGGACTCAGAGCTGGCCAAGGTAATGTGGTGATGTTCTGTTGTTGGAGGTAACCTGTAACGACCCTGGCCCTGTGACATCTTGCGTTGTCATCCTGGAAGATGAAACGGCGGCCATGACGTCGTGCGAACGGCACAACGACTGCCAAGATGTTGTCCCGGTAGTACTGGCCTGTAACACGCCCTGCAACAACATGTAAAGCAGTTCTTCCAGCAACAGTGATGCCTCCCCACACCATAACAGAACCACCCCAAATCGATCATGTCTGATGACTTTAACGTCTTGGAAGCGCTCGTTTCGACGACGCCACACCCTCCTACGTCTGTCCAAAAAATCAACAGTGAACCTTGACTCATCTGAAAACATCACATTGCTCCAGCGTCGATTATCCCAGTGTTGACGATCCCTACACCAACGCCGTCTGGTCTGAATGTGATGATCTCTCAAACAAGGGATCACGCGAGGACGTCGGGCGCGAAGGTGACCCCTGGCCACTCACTCTCACACCAGTGTCTCTTTGAAGACGAGCGCTGATCTGATTTGCTGTGATGACACGATTTCTCAAGGCCGAGGTACGGATAAATCGATCCTGGGCTTGAGTTGTCGCCCTTGATCGACCTGAGCGTGGTCTGTCCTATACAGATTGTGTATCACGGTATCTGGACCATAGCCTGCTTATGACAGACTGAGAAACATTCATCGTCCGCGCCACAACCGCCTGTGGTGTGCCGATCTGTAGCATGCCAAGGACACGTAACCTTTCATTTTGGGTAAGCCGACGCATATCAAAATTTGTTTGCTGGTCACTAAAACAATTAAACTGATGTTTCCACCCTGGAATTCAATGCCACAATGACTGTAACATTCAAAGTCAGAGTCGTGCAAATCTTGGGTTGGACCCCCATGATGATCCCAAGCATCACCTGCATTCCATGCGGTAGCTATTGGTGCGTTTGGGCGTCACATGTAACTGGAAATGTTTCTTCTGTTAGGTTCTATAGTGACTTTTTCATAGTCATTTGCATATTTTAGCATTATGCCCCCCAAATCAAATATCCCCTACTTTTTTTGAATAGTATATGTCAACATTTTATGATCGTTGAAATGATTATTTATGTCCCTACAAAGAAAAGTTTTTATGAGTTAATTGAATCAAAGCGCCATGTCTTCAATACATTGCTTATGTCGAAGCATTGTCTACATATTCTATTTCGCCGTAGTTATGTACAAGAACCCGTAACAGTTGCAATTCGATACAAAGTAGGTGAAACACGCTGTTCGCGCAACACCTCTCTCGTGGCGCATGCCCGTCGTTATTAGCCCATTCAGCGGATAAAAGTAGTAGACCCATTTCATTTCAGTTTATTGCTATTAATTAAATTTCTCAATGTAAAACACGAAATATAAATCATTTCGGATTTTATTAACGATAAGTTCCCAGATAAGTATTTATCGGGTGGTTATTTCCAATAAAAGTATTTATCGGGTGGTTATTTCCAATAAAAGTTTGACAATTGTGGTATAAATGGAAAGTAGAAATATCCAATCATACTATAGGAGCGAATACAGGACAAAAATGTAAGGGTTCCCCTAATCGACAGCCCGACGATTAGGAATACCTGCACGCGTGACGTCGAAGGTTGCACGCGAAATTGGACGCTTGGTGTACATGCTGATAAACTCTGTGAAATGTTAGACGTACAACACTCTCTGAGATAAAATTCACACAAAATGGCGTTGACAGCGGATAATACGAGAATTTGAATTAGAATTCGATATTTGAAATAAATGGTAAGCGATTAAAGACAACATCGTCTTGTGTATGCAATGAATTCCCCTCCGACTTCGCAGCCGTTGCTATAGGTACCGAGAGAGGTAAGTCACGTGACGCAAACATGACCTCTTTTGATTGATTTTTATACCAGGGTATTACTTGGCAATTACGATGTTTTGAGAAGGATTTGAAGCAAAACTACGATAAATTAATTAGTCCAAATATATCATCAAATCACCCAGTTTGTACGCGGGAATGCATCGTTAACAAATGAAAATGCCGGACTTGGCGTTAGTAACAAAAAGCCACAAGCAAAACAAATTCGAGTACATTTGGAACAGCCGCCGTGGGTAAAAGCAACCTTCGTCAAGCTGCGGTCATGAACGGCTAATTTCGATGGTGAATGGCTGATTTCGGTGGCAAACGAAGTGTACACAATACGAGAAGAAGAGGACGCAATCCGTGATAACATATCGTTTGGTGAAAGCAACATTTAAGATTTTTTTATGTAAGGGGTACAGGTTTTTCTTTTGACTTCAAATATTGTAAAACTTATTATTTGGGCATCGATATCATTCCTACAATAATAAAGCAGCCACGCTACATCGTGTCAAAAATTCAAACACTCACAACTATCTATATATGTTGGAACTATATAATCAGAACTACCAGCCCGTTATCTAAATCTTACTTAATGTATCTTTAACGTTCTATTGCAATATGCATGTATTGGATATTTCGATTACCGTTTACCACGCGTGATCTCAGACACTGATACGCAAAGAGCTCGCCTTTTGGTACCAACTAAAGCAGAGATTTGATCCAATTTGATTTGCTGACTTTGTGTCTTTGTTGAAATACTATAATTATGTGGTAGCAGACGAGACCCGGGGGATGGTGGATTGCTTATAATGACCCTTTACATCCTGTCCGTGAATCTAGATAAGTCTAAGTAGCTATTTATATACATGCCTGTCATCCTCAAAATTAGATGTCGCGAGAAGTTAGGCATAAATATTGGTTGGTTAGTCTTTTTTGGTTTGGTTTTATTACAGTACTGAAAAATAAGAACACGACCTACAATAAACCAAAACAAACAGTACAATACTGAGTTGTTTAGATATGGGGATCAAGGTTATTACTCCGTGAACAACAACAGCACCATTTAGTCTCTGGTGAATTTAGACCTATAATAAACTAGTACAAACAGTACAAAACTGATTTATTGAGCTATGGGAATCTGTCCCCTGCTATCAACTCATCTGTGTTTTCTTATAAGAGTTCATTTTAGCTGTGGAGGATCAAGACCAGATTTCTCGCAGTCAAGATCACAAAGCTGGACATGTGGATTAGTTATATATTACAAAATGTTCATGCGATGATTTATTAAAGACCAAACAGCCCTTTATGCCAATGAGTGATTTGTAAAAATAATATTGAAATTACTATGCAAATTCTAATTTTAATTTAAAAATGTCAAAATATGAAGAAATCAGAATTAAGGACCAAGAATTAAGAATTATTAAGAGCACTGAATAAAGAGCTCTTTGGTCGTCCGTAATTATTTCCATGTAGCTAAAAATTTCAAATCTGCCTACTCGCATTCTCCCAAACCAATTATAATGATATTTATATATAAAATAATTGAATTAAAACGCAGCTTCACTGATCAAGTTCTTTGCATTAAGTGTTTACGTAGGCGAAATTAATCCAAGTGTATTTCTCAGGACCGGTTTTAAGAACTTGCTACATTTAGCTCTTCACAAGTATCTTGTCAGAAAGGAAATGAAGTGAGATTGGAGTTAAGGTCCTACTTTTCTGCAACAACTGGGCTCACAAAGACGGGCGTACGCCATACAGTATACCACAAAGGACAACAGATCCGGGCCGTGGCGCTTCTACTGCTCTTATATGGAATCCCGACTGCCAAGCGTTCTTTTACGTGCACGCTAATATGTACACGGGAACTCGGTTTTTGGTCCGCTCCGAACAAAAAGACATTCACCATTGAAGAGGGAAGACCGAGGAACTTTCTTGGCCAACACCGGCTCGAACCCGAAATCTTCTGAGTAGCGATCCAGTGTTTTACTCACGGACCCCGTACGGCTTCAAGACATTAAAGGGGAGTCATATAACAGGACACAGTCGCGTCAACACCACTCTTCGAGGATTCTGTGGTTATGAGTCCGATATTAACTTGGTGAATTCTGCTATGACACAGTGGTGCACGGCGGTGGGCTTGGCAAGTGGCACTGTATAGTCATTCAGATGAGACGAACATAGGAGAGCGTGTGCACGTGAAAGATCTATTGACAGTTGGAATTCGAAATGAGAGTAGGTCGTGGTGCCGTTGTCGGGCAAATGGCCCTTATACTTATAACACGTATGCCTGTCCTCATTAGCCCAGTCGGAGCAGATCAGTGGGATCTTAAACCCAATTCATTTCATTTTCATTTTTGCTCTGACGGCTGTGTTTCCACTTACTATTCTTTGATTTCAAACTAGCAAGGGTTCCTTTAAACGTACTCGAGTGTATAGTGGTGTTTAGTCCCGTCTGATTGACAGGAGTTCTCTTAATCGTCCTCAAATGGGGAAGCAATGTTCACAAAGTTTGGCCTCGCTGTTTCTCCCAAACTGAGCGTATGTGTTTTTTTCCAGTGGGGGAAAACCGGAGAACTCTGATAAAACCAACGATTAGATGGGGGACTGTTTTCTGAATCGTCCTCAAATGGGGCAGCAATGTTCACAAAGTTTTGACCTCGCTGTTTCTCACAAACTGAGCGTATGTGTTTTTTTCCAGTGGGGGAAAACCGGAGAACTCTGATAAAACCAACGATTAGATGGGAGACTGTTTTCAATTAGTGGAGATTTTATACCCTTTTCAATCTTTATAATATTTAAAAATCATTTTAGAATTTCCCCGATCTTGAAATAAAATACTAATTATTTTTCTATTTCGGGTAACATTGACTTCCCAATCCTTACATATACATATCAAAAGAAAAGGAATACACACAACAGAAAATAAAGGTGGCGGAAAAGATAGTATTTTTAGAAACATATTATATCTTCCTTAATCCTTATATCTCTAAAAACCAAAACCATTTTCGAACTCTTGTTGTCTTTAAATGGTTTATATTGAAAACACTTCAGGATAATATATATAATCAGATCACGATAGGCTTGATATTTTTAGAAACGTAATAAAATATAGGTTTGACTTAAATGGGCCAGTAGTACAAATTGAAGTCCAATATTCTTAAATTTTATTTGAATTTGTTGTCTATGGTACTCCACCGTGTTATAAGATCGTATCTAGAGACACATTGCATGAATACGGAATTTAATTTAAGCGTTGAATTGTTTCAAGTTTGCAGATAAGAATAAGTAGTCTGGGTTCAAGTATTGGGTTTGATAACTTCAAGTAAAGAATGAAGGGTTTCTGTTTCTTAAGAGTTAAATCTATTTCTCTTATTAGACGTGGGATACATTAAAGTCTCCATGCGTCTTTTAAGCGCAGTATGAATCCTTGTGAAATATGAATCCCTAATAGGAACATCAATCCAAACACCGTTCAGTATTCACAAAGATATGTTGAATTGAAATTTCGTCGATCTATGCTGCTCGCTATGCAACTTTGTTGATATGGGTTTTTTTAAAAAAAAAAATCAATGTGAGTACATATCAAGCATGTTTGAAGCCCAGAGTAGACGCAGCTGAAGTATTGGGTCGATAACGTCACAGAAGTAGTGCAAGTGTTTCTTTTTCTTGAAATGTTCAATATCTTACTCTTAATTGACGTGGGGTACCTTCTAAAGAGTAGAACGTGCTTCTCTTATTAGACTCTATACAACATTATCAATTTTTAGGAATGAAGCAGCAATTGCCCTGGGTGCAAAACGATGGATTGCTATCCCGGAGACCTCTAGGTATACCTTAGACTGGCCCAGTCTCTTCTATTTATTTTACATTTCGATTTATATAAAAGTATTAATTTTTAGTAAACCAACACTTTCGTTTCCATTTGTATAAAAAAAAAATTTGAGTAAACCTGTAACGGTGCACCAGAGACTGGACAATTTGCGAGCTTCACAATAAAATGGGCGTTCCTGTCCTGTTTTACGTTGTTCCTTATTTGGAATGATTGACAGTTGTCAAGCAAGCCCCGAGTCACGTGACACGTGTAATTATTTATGTTCATTCACCTCATCCCATACGTTGTATCCGTTCATTCGACAGATATTGTCCGTCAACAAAATTCTTAAGATCGTTAAAGTATCACTAAATAACAATAACTGTTATCCACAACAAACATCTCGCACCTACACCAGTTTGCCAGTTAGTCGACAGCCATGTTTATTATCACGTGATGTTAGATATGTCGTGATCACGTGCACGACGTCACACGACCTACATAATGCAGATTGACCTACTAGATGAGAATGAAGCTCTATTTGCCCAGTCTCTAGAGATTACGTTTTTTTTTTCGTTTTTTTTTTTGAGAGGACTGGTCAATTTTTGGTGTGTGGAGAAGACCTCTAGGTATACCTCAGTGGTGAAGGACAGGGGGTGTTGGAAGGACATTGTCTAGTGGGATGAGATGAAACACAAAGGTCTCGTGTACACGTAAAAGAACCCTTGACATATGGAATTCGAAATAAGAGTAGGCCCAAGAGTAGCGCCAGGTTCAAAATGTCCTTCATTAGCACAGTCGCTGAAGAAAAGCAAATCCTTGTCCCAATTTCATTTCGTTTTTCGGAAACATCAATATGCCAAAGGCTCAATCCACGCAAGAAGATTGTAGCAAAAAATACAGATGGGTTGCGATTATGTATTTGTTATTTATATTGTCTGCAGAAGGAATCCGAATGTTGACAAATTTTCACTTTATTATATCTTTGTAAATCCCAAAATAGCGTTAACAGACTTTAATAAATATATATTTTATTTTAAATAAAATGGCCTTCTCTTCTTGCTTTCTTTTTTGAATCACTGTCTCTGAGCATGAGTGCCATGAGAAACACTCCTTGACTCAGTCGAGAGCGAACCGGAAGACGGTTAATTCAATAGAGTTAAAAGTAAATATAATATTTTATTTTATTGCCTTCCTTGAATGAGTTTTATGTCACTTGTCAACAGTTAAGTACGCCTGCATATCTCAGATTGAAGATACACAAATACACGCACACAGAATCTGATTAAAATACAAATCTATATTTAGTTTCGTTCTTTTTTATTTCTATGGCCTCTACTAAATGCCATTCAAAGAGCGCGTCAGACGTCTTACGAGCGACTTTCGATCTATGACGTCAGACATTTGATTAACCAAGCAGCGTTGATATTTCTAGGGGGTCACCCACAGTTCCGTGCACCTCACGCAAAACTCGCCGTAACAGAACATTGAATTGACTAATCGCCCACGTCATCCAGAACGCGCGTTATATATAACAACTCTTCCAGATCTTAGTGCAATAAAGACAAGTAAAGCGAAATATTGCACTATAAAATGTGAAACGAAATTATAGGGTCTGTGTTTTAATCAGACTGACACTAATGACACACACACACACACACACACCCACACCTTCCCACACTATCACACACCCACACACCACAGGAAACATGTTGTTTGATCAAGATAGTCTCAGACGGGGACAGGTAAGAGAATTAATTATTACGTCGCTTGGTAGGTTGTAAATGACTCTACATTAAACAATTATTCTTCTAGTCAATGTGGTTAAGTAGCATATAAAATATTTTAGAATAAAAAAATCCATGTAAGTCACATGTGATATATACATGGACATATTAAAGGACAACATTGGTATCGGTCATTATTACATATGTAATAGAACTGGTTTAACATGTTCCAAATATAATTTTAACACAGATATCATTGTTACGATAGATGCGTAATCAAGGTATCAACAATCGGCAGTGACGAAAGCAAAAGGAAAACACGAGTTATCCTTCTATATAACTGACTGAAGTAACGATTGAATTCCTTCAAAGATCAAACCTTTTTAATATGAGACTGTGAGAGGATATCTGACAATTCAAAACAGAAATTGTCTGTCACTAGAATAGACAAAACGAAACAATATAGAAAAAGTCCATGCATTACCATGTTTTATTAAGTATAGAATGAATACAAACACGTGAGAAAGTATGTACTTTTTCTATTATTCCCATGTTCTCTCATCTAGTGACATTCAATTTTTGAATTGTCAGATATCCTCTCACTGTCTCCTATAACAACTTTTGGTCTTGGGAGGAATTGTTGGTTAGCAGAAATTCTCGCATGTATCTGTTATCACTCGAGCCTCCTTTTGTGTTCGTCACTTCCTTTACCTTGATTACGCATCTATCGTAACAATGATCTCTGTGTTAAAATTATATTTGGAACGTGTTTGACGAGTTCTATCACATAATGTGATAATGACTAACACAAATATTGTCCTTTAACTACCCACACTTAATGTATCCTTTTACATTCTTTTTTCATTTATCAAGACACAATTGATGCTAACTGTTTCAAGGAACTGGAGTGGTGTCTTGTGGCACTTCAGTTGCACAATTATTTTTTCGATTTCTCTACCGATTGTCTTTCGGTTTGCTGGTGCAGGCAGCTTCAAGATCAAGTTAGGTAAACTTGGCCCCATTATGGGAGCTGCAAAATCAAGTTGGGCTAAGTTGGCTCTGTTTTGAGATATACATGTAACCCAATATAGCAGATTGGAATCAAAGCGTGGACCAAGGGGAATCTTCGGATTTTTCAATGCAGACTTAAAGCCCCAATACCACTCTTGTTGTAACTAAATAATATGTCCCAATCTTCATTCTGGTCAACAAATTGTATTATTTTACAATATTCCAATTAATTGATGATATAAATTTCAAATTAACACACCTAATTTAAAAATTGGAAAAATTCAACTAATTGATTTGAAAAGTCTAACGTAAACCTTTTCAAATGTGACTTTGATTTAAAATATTTTCGAACCCTCTGGACAAGTAAAATAGGTCGTAATGGATAATTTACCTAACAGGTAGGACACTTAAACATCTAGTACTTAGAATAAGGCTATTGTTTATTTTCTGGGGCTGCCAAGCCAGCAAGAGGGTTATTGTCCCTTTAAATGTACCATTATACAATAAATTAACACACGGGTATTCGTGTCCTCGATAAATTACTTAAATGCTAGAGAATAATGTTTTATTAACCTGTTATTGAATTGATTTCCGCGATTGCCAAGACAAGAAGGGGTTGTCTGTTTTGGATTATGAAACCCATCGGCAAGAAGGTCAGAACGGTTAGGGCTGTCATTTCGGTACGGAAAAGTCAGCTGTATGAAATTCTTGTTTACCTACCCCCGCCGACCGGCCTAACATAGACTCACCCAGGTGAGACATCATATATCTCCATAGTAATTATGTCAACTTATGTACAGTTGATTACCCTGTCTATACAAGCGTATACTTATTACATAGCGCATTATTGTGTACATCTATTTAATAAGTAAAATTGATTTATATCTAGTTAAAGAGTAACAGATCCCCGTTATCTAATTTAAAGAAGACAAGGATTAAACTATGATTAATTTATTTATGTCTAGTCACTTTTATAAATCAGCAGTTTTAATTATCTAACTCAAATAAAAACAAGGAAAAAAGCTGTAATGTATATTTAAAATGAAATTACATCTAACCAGACCTGTAAATAAACAAATTCTGTTGTCTATATGAAAAGAAAATAACTGTTATAAGGTTGATAATTGGAATTAAATACTACCCTTTAGGCCACGCCAAGTTACGTTTAGGTTCTTAAAACTGTGCTTCTTATTTTGTCAGACAATAACTAATTCAACACCCAGAAGTGCTTGGTTGTTTCAAATGATTGAGTTTTTGAAACTTTAATAAAACGCTCTTAATGTGATTTAGGTGACTATTTAATTATTAAGAACTGAAAAGTTAATTGTTAGGCCTTACTGGTGTTTTCCAATAATTATCACGCATCATGATTTCTGATTTACACAATAATGTACTACGTAAAAACTTTTACCCGAATATAGTAATTTCATACACACGTCAGACTGTATTCCTATTAAAAACCCCCATTATATTGGTAGACAAATGGCGCTTTCTTTCCTCTGTTCATTAGCCACTAAAATCGTTAAACCGGCTGACGAAATCAGCAGGGGGGAAATCCATCAACAAACCCCCCCGCAAAAAACAAAACAAATCTGACCAATGACGTACAATCGCCATTCACAGCTAATTACACAGCCGTGGTTTAAATATAACAATCATGTTGGTGGGGTGAACGATAGCAGGTAAACCTCTTAAAATTGCCGTACAATTTCCTCGAAACCCAGGTCATTCTATTATTCCTATTAAAAGGCATTAGTTCAGCTCATTGGCTACCGGAATCATTAAATGGCCAAAGCAATCAGTGGGAGGTCACAGGTATCGACTATTAACCAAACCCAAAACTTACCGCACGAACTATCTGAAAAGTCGGCCATTGTGGTTTTCTAGCTAAGTTGCCGTTAATAAAGAAAACACATATTGTATATGTCTATGGAACCGCATAGAGGTCAATATGACGATAGATGAAATGAAATGAAATGGGGGTTAACGTCCTGCTGTTCTGCTCGAACTTCCGGCGTGGCTTCACCTTGTCAGTGATGCAGAATGGGGGCCTGACAAGGACAGCTGTCTAGTAGTTCGGATGGGACGAAAAACCGAGGTCCCGTGTACACATTGGCGTGCACGTACAAGATCCCTTGGCAGTTGGAATTCTATATAAGAGTAGGTCGTAGTGCCGCTGCCCGGGCAAAATTTCCCTCATAGCACACTGTATGGCGTATGCCCGTCTTCCATTAGCCCAGGTCAGGTGCAGAAGAGTAGGGCACTATGGCCTACTATTCTATCTTTTACGTGCATGCCAATGTATATACGAGACCTCGGCTTTTCGTGTCATCCGAACGACTAGACAGCTGCCCTTGTCAGGCCCTTCGTCCTGCTCCACTGGCAAGGGGAAACCAGCGATCTAGGCCGAGAGATACCGCGATATTGATAATGTAATAATAGCACACAACAAATTTGTTTCAATTGACTTGGTAAATAACTTTTTTACAGTATGGAAGCGTATAGGGGTCAATAGCGCGAGAGATATCGCGATATCAACAAGGTAATATATGTCAACATTTTTATGATCGTTGAAATGATTATGTCCCTATAAAGAAAAGTTTTGATGAGTTAATTGAATCAAAGCTCCATGTTGTGTGTCGTCAATATATTGCTTATTTTGAAGCATTGTCAACATATTCTAATTCGCCGTAGTTATGTCGACATAGCGCATGGTCATAAATGGAATACGCTGACAAAACCTCAAGCGCGTACAGAGGTCAATAGCCGCCAATTCCATTTATGACTATGCGCTTTGTCCTCATATACCACAGCGAAATGATAAATTTGAAATGTTTTTTGCTGTTTATCAGTTTTCATGATTTTGGGAATTAATTCTGTAATTATAAAGTGATATAAACTCCCACCTCCGATCCACTCATCTTCTTAAAAAGTACCGTCGGTAGTCTTCGTTTTAAATTTTGCATTTGCAATTGAGCACCAAAACTTTTAGAAAATTATTTTTATTCGGTACGAAACAATGCATTGTTGTAAGATAAAACAATTACTTCTGAAGGGGTTTTAATTTTTGGGGTACCGCACGAAAATTTCACAGCCAACATCCAACCTCAACTGTAACCTCCTGGGGCCAGTTGCAGCCATGCTCTGTTAACTTTTAACGATCCGTTAACATGGAGTAAACGGATCGTTAACTTTAACGGAGAGAAAGGTTGTTGCTGGAAGCCCCGTTAACTTTAAAGCCCCAATAACACTCTTGTTGTAACTGAAAAATATGTCCCAATCTTCATTCTGGTCAACAAATCGTATTATTTTAGAATATTCGAATTAAATGATGATATAAATTTCATCTTAACACACCTAATTTAAAAAATTGGAAAAATTCAACCAATTGATTTGAAAAGTCTAACGTAAACCTTTTCAAATGTGACTTGGATTTTAAAATATTTTCGAACCCTCTGGACAAATAAAATAGGTTGTAATGGATAATTTACACAACAGGTAGGACATTTAAACATCTAGTACTTAGAATACGGGTATTATTTATTTTCTGGAGCTACCAAGCCAGCAAGAATGTTATTGTCCCTTTAACAGATAATGAAATTGACTTTCCAGCAACAAAAATTTTACGGACCGCTAACAAACGACGAGTGAAAAATAACAATCCGTTAGTTTAACGGATCGTTAAAATAACTTAGTTTTGAGCAACCGGCCCCTGGTCAATAATCCATAACCTTTCTCTCTTAGTCACATTGTGGGATATTTCAACCTATTGCACACATAACACATAGCACCTTTCCACATAACACATTGAACTATTATCCCAAGTGACACTTTGTACCGCGTGATGATATCGATTTAATATAATATAGCGTGACTTACTTTTATTATCCGGGGGTTGGGGTGACCGAATGATTAACACCTGCGCATTGGATCAAAAGGTCTGCCAACGAGTCAATTCGCGTGGTTTCGATTCCCCGGTTGTAGGATCGTCTGTCAAACATCGTGGTTTTTCTCCGATACTCCGGTTTCCTCCCGCTGTTAAAGACCCCTACGCGCAAGCGAATTTTTAAAATTAAAATTGAACCTTATGTTAGTCCTGAAATGACCTAGTTTGTGTCAAGTTGACGTCACCCCTCCCTCTCTCCTAGTTTGTGTCGAATGTCTCTCTTTCTCTTTCATTAACCCCTATCTATCAGAACAAAGTGGTATCACAATGTGTTTCAGTGGACGGACATCTAGGCCACACAGGTTATGTTCAATACTCTATTAAATTTTTTTTTCTTCTAATAATAATATTTAGCACATGGTACGTAAAAGGTTGACCACCGCTGATCTCAATAATTAATTATTTGAATGTCGATATTAAAGATCAAACAGGTCACACCACATGAATAGCTGTTGGCCATGCGTGCGACAGTTCTTTGTGTCAATAAATAGAATATATCTTAATGTTCTATACGTTTTCTATATTATTTTTAAATAACTACTTCCTGAATAAAAGTTTGAAAAAAAAGAAATTAATAGAACTTCATAGATTTCGTCTATCTACAAAAAAAATGATTTTTTTTATCTAAATATATGATAGTTGCAATACTCAGGAAAAAAATATAAATAGCGAAATTATAGACAGAAAGCTATTTGTTGATGTCTGGGAGTCTTTATGTGTACATGTTTTGAGATCAAAGATACGTTCTTTCGATTTACAAAATTGATTTTTATCAGAAGGTATAATATTTGTAATAACCAGGAAGAATAAACATATAGACTAACGAATATTTAAAAAAAAAATAAGTAGATCAGCGAGTCACGCAATGTATCTACCTGGTTGTTCAATGAAATAAAATCGGTTATAGCGTCTTAATATCCATATTCCTGAAGCAATGGTCCGAGAAATCCCTCTCTGCCCATTGCTGGATCGGCTTCTGATACTTGAGCTTATGAGTGAGTGTGTGTATTCTTCCCGTTCAATCAAATCTATCCCATGTATAGTATAGGAACATGACACCCCTTCGTTCACTATGGGGTCTTCCCTAAAACTTTGGACGTATTCAAAACGGCGAAAGTATTGTTCGACTTCATACAGTATTGTTTACATTGTATTATTGTTGATAGCCTCGTTTGTGACACAATAAGTTTTCCTGAAATATTCTGCTATGCACTGGTTAATTGGGCATGATAAAATCGCGAGCCATGACGTAACGTTATGTAAAGATATTTGGTCCAATTTGAAACTTTGAAACCATTGGTTGTTAATGGGACTATTGACCAATCATAATTTAGAACAAGAATGTTCTCTATTTACAGCAGTGAGTAGTGGGATTAGTTCTAATCAAACGGAACACTGCGAGGAGTATGCACCAAACGGGTTAAGGAGAAAGGGTATACATGTACGGTGTACCTCGAGGAACATTTTGTCCTTGTCAAGGATTCGTTTGCTTCACACACCCTAATGTTACCAATAAGGACATTGTTGCTTTCATCTCTATTAGTAAAAGTGATTTAACTGAATCATATGATAAACTAGGCATCGGTTGGACGTAATGTAAATAAATATCCATTATTAGTGTGTTTATTTATTAATCGGGTATAACGAGTATTTCAACAGAGCTGCAAACTCAAAATTGTAATTCAGATGATGGATTCACTACTGAAGGATCCTTCAATAGATTCGTTGGTGGGTTACCCCACCCCCACCTCCACACACGGCATAACCAACCAACAAACTAAAAATGAAACATTACCCCCCCCCCTCGCTCTCTCTCTCGTAATGATATGGTTGAATTGATTATTAATAAGGTGATAGGTGTGCCCTTATACCCCATATATTTTAAAACTAGAAAGGCAGTTATTAGATTCTATAATAATAATCTTTATTCAGTAGAAAAGGTCGCAGACCCATAGTACAATACATAACAATATTGCTATCTGTATATATACAATAACTATCTGAATCTAGATGCCCGTGGAGGAGCTAGTAGTATATTTTGCCTTAGTAATAAAGCATGGTTTATGAACAAAGAGATGGACAATAGAAATGTTTTATCACTAGATGTACATATATCAATCATATTTCTGACATCATAATACTTTTTGTATCTTTTTGGAATAAACTTCATTCTAACGTCATTCAGACATTCACAGACAAATAGAAAATGATATGAATCTTCATTTCCAACTTTGCATAGTGGACAACGTGGTGAGTTATTTAGGTGTCTTCTGTATAAGTTTACAGATAGTGGCAAGAGATTTAGTCTAAGTCGGGTAATATTACGCCGACACGACACTTTCAATTGACATGTTAGATATGCCTCTTGGCATAACTCAAACTTAAAATTACTATAGTCTTTCAAACTTTCGCTCAATGCCAGTTTACTCGACCATTCTTGGATGTTGACGTCCTTTAAGCGCTGTTTAAAGGACACTATGAAAAGTTGAACATTTCCAATACTTTCGTTTTGGAAGACGAACGCGAATCCAAGAGAAAATAATAGTAATCTGACATTAGTCACCCAAGTTGTGCGGCCCACTTCGTCTAGTTTTTTCAGCATTAGGTAAGTTTGTTTAGGGTACCTTGTTATTGGCATGTTAATCAGGTTGCACCAATATTTGACACATGATGACATATAGTAAACATTTAGGTTGAATCTACCACATTCTCCCAAAGCACCAGCATTTGATGCAGATTTGTGAATTCCTAATATAAATTTACAATAATTTGTGTGTACTTTTTCTATGTCAACCCAATACTGATAACCCCAAACTTGGGATCCGTACAATAAAATTGGTTTTATAATACTATCAAACATTTTAAACGAAACGTCTAATGATGGATGACCAATCTTTGTTACTAGTGATTTTATAGGGATTAAGGCCTTTTCTGCCTTTAATGACAGATTTTGTAAACATTTGCTCCATTTTAACCTAGAGGAAAAAAAGTAAGCCCAAGTAATTGTAGTACGTTACACATTCTACTTTATTACCGTCCAGGAACCATTTCTCATTCTTTCTCAAAGTGCCACCATTTCTGAACACGATAACCTTAGTTTTACTCATGTTTACCTTTAGATTAAATAGCACACAGAACGTTTCTAGTACTTTCATTTTCTTTTGCAAGTCACCTACGCTATCTGATATCAAGCATAGATCATCAGCATATAGCAGTGCTAGAATGTCTGACACTTCTTGTATTGTAAATATACCTCGCACATCAGCGTCATCTAGCATTTCAATTAACTGATTTATGTAAAACCCAAATAGGAGAGGGCTTAAAACACAGCCCTGGCGAACGCCAGAAATGCAATCGAAGTAGGGGGTTATGCCATTTCCAATTTTAACACAGGATGATACAGCAGAGTACATACTTTTTAGGGTTTGGTACATATTCCCTTTAACCCCTTTCTGCCCAAGCAGTGACATGAGTTGTGACCTATTTACCGAGTCAAAGGCCTTTGAGAAGTCAACATATAAACAATAAAATCGACCTTTTTGTTTACTTAAATATTTTTGTGCCAATCCGTGTAACGTGAATACATGGTCTACGGTTGAATAACCGGTTCGATAACCCGCCTGTGCTTCCGAATACTGCTCGTTCATTTCAGACCACTCTTTTAATCTTTCGTTTAACACAGACGAGTAAACTTTCCCAATGCAATCTAATAAGGATATACCTCTATAATTATTTGGGTCAGATTTCGAGCCTTTTTTATAAAGGGGGACAATCAAAGCTCTTGACCAAGATTCGGGAAAGGTACCAGAGTTAAACACTTTGTTAAACAATTCAGTTAAAATAACAGCAAATATTTTAGGGCATGACTTTAAGAAATCAATACCAATGCCATCAGGTCCGGGTGCTGTACCAGGTTTAATTCTCTTAAGACAGTTTAATACCTCTGACTCTGCTATTGGTTGATTAATAAAGTCATGTTCACAAGTTTCACTTAATTCATTAAATTCAGCAACACTGTCACATACTACAGAGTCATTACTGTCGCGTGGAGTGTCCACATTTAATAGGCCTTCAAAATAGCTTGCCCATTCTCTAGGATTAATACCACTAGCAGTGTGTGACTTTGTTCTGAATTTTCTTAATACCTGCCAAAAATGGTCTTTGTTTTCTATGTTAACTAATAGCTCATTATAAATATTTTGATCAAGCGTTTTCTTTTTCAGTTTACAGATATTCTTGAATTTATTTTTGGCATTTTTATATGCTAATAATGCATTATTGGAGTTATTATCTCTGAATACCTTTAAGTACTTATATTTACCAAGTTTAAGTTCTAGACAATCACTATCAAACCAAAGTGGTTGTTTCCCTTTAAGTCTGTTAGGCCTGTTTATAGGCTTGTCAACTGCGCAGTTCTTAATATATGATACAAGAAACTGAAGGGAAATATCAATACCAGAAGCCAATAAACCCTTAAATTCATCATAAAATTTAACAAAGTTTTTAGTTATTCTATCGTTAAAAATATCACTATTTCCACTGTTCCATCGTAACCTATTATAAACTGTTATATAACTACCTGACTGATCGACTGATTTAACAAAAGAATTACAATCGGTTTGGAACGTTAAAGGTAAATGATCTGAATCTGTTTTAAGTTCAACAACAAAATCATTTATTGAATTGAAAAACGACGACGAAACAATTAGATAGTCCACGACACTTGCCCCGTTGTATTTAATACAAGTGAATTCTCCTTCACGGTCCAGGGGTGATCTACCATTAACAATATGCACGTTCAAATAAGCACACAAAGCTAAAAGCTTCAACCCATAGTTGTTCACTTCTTGGTCTTTCGATTTTCGGTCTCTTTCGAAGGAATCTACTTCATATACGGCATCTTCAAGTCCCGGTATAAATTTGGTTGAATCATTGTCGAGGAAATCGTGCAGTGAACCGTTACCGGTGCGTGCATTGAAATCGCCAGTTAACAATAAATTGCAACACGGAAATTCTGATAAACATGTAAGAATGTCCTCTTCTAATTGATCAAAACCATCCACCTCCTTATGTATTGGCGAACATTCAGGCGCTACGTAGATAAACAAAGCCAATAAATCTTCATTCCAACCAAAATATTCTCTATCAAATTTCAAAATTATTTTCTCTTCAAATCCTAAGTTCAAACGCTGTACGCCTTCACAGATCACTTTCTTTATTAACACTAAAATACCACCCCTACATCGCCCACCACTTCTGACACACGAAAAATTGCTGTATTGTGGGAAAAGGGATGAAACGTCAAATTCATTACCACACCAAGTTTCAACTAACGAAATTATGTCAAAGTTGTGTAAGTATTCTACAAATTCTGAATCTAATATTTTTGATTTCAGACCATTAATATTCCAGGAAATCCACTTTAAATATTTAACTGAAGAGTTAGAAGCTATAGTTTTACTATGGCTATCACATACTGCACGGACTTTAGAGGTCTGACCCAAATTTCATTGTTGTTGTTGTGACTGTAAATCTTCTAGAGTGAAAATCGTCCCATCTATATCTAATTTGTCGAATCTAAGTCCAGCTCTCTGCCCTTTTTTTCTAGCTGACAGCATATATGGGATCAATTCTTTCCTCTTTTGACGCACGGCATAGGAAAAATCGTTTGAAACGTGTACGTCACAAGTTTCTCTCAGTTTCATGGCCTCATCAAAAATATCGTTTTTATCTTTTAAACTATTCAATTTGACCAACAAAGAATTACGCGCATTCTTTAAAACAGCGGTCTTTTCAATAATAATGTTTTCTAACCCTAACTGCTCTTTAAAATACCTCTGAACTTTATCTTCACGCTCTTTTCTGGTATCTTTCTGTTGAACGTGTAAACCGTTGACGATGATGTTACGTTGTTTGTTTTCATTTTCAATGGCGTCCATTTTCTTCTCCAGCTCACCCATCTTCAATTTTCCTGCCTCTGTTTCGTGTTTCATATTTTCATTAGACGTTTTTAAACTTAAAAAATCTTCCCGTAGTGATGCCATATTGTCAGACAGTTGACCAACTCGATTGTTCAATGTAGGAATAGCTTTGCAACTTTGCTTAATTTCCACCATCTCTCGATGTAGGTTTTTGATCGCTTCCAAAATATTTGTTTCATCTCCTTTGCAATCATCTAAACCAGATCTAGTTTGCATTTTTGGTGGACCTGGATTGCTTTCGACATCTCCACATAGCTGTAGCAAGTCGAAATTACCCACCGAACTTGAAAAGCATGGTAAGTATGGTATTTGGCGAGAGCGCCTCTTACCTGCGTCCTCCACAGGTAACCGAAAGTAGTAAGTTGTAGTACAACACCACCTAGTCTTTGTCGATATCCGACTCGACCTCCATCCCCATACCCCAAAATATAGCCCCACGACACACCTATAGTAGCCTTTGGACGGACCAAGTGTAGCTGAGTGTGTGTGGGTGTGTGTGTGGGTGTGGGTGTGGGTGTGAGAGAGAGACCGTGCTAATTTTTGTAACCAACAAAGGAAATGATTGAAATTATATGGTGTTTAGCGTCCTACTCTCCTGCTCCGATTAGACTAAAGAAGACGGCCATACGCCTTACAGTGTGCTGTGGGGGAAAAGTTGCCCGTGCAGCGGCACTACGACCTATTCTCGGTCGAATTTCAAATACAAACGTCTCACCTAAACGACTATATACGTTGTACTTGCCCGGGCTACTGCCCTGCACCAATGACAAGGTGGAACCACGTCGGAAGATTCCAATGAGCTTTCTCGGCTAACACAGGTATCAAGAGCCAACGTCTCATTCACTGAGTCACCGTGGATTTGACCCAACAAAGGATTAATGGGATAAATATAAGGTTATATTGTATTGGTGTAAAAATTAGTTTTTTGTATCTCCGAGAGTTAGCTCTGTTATTCAATAATCAATCGTAGGCTGCCAGTTTAGCCGAGTTAGTGTCGAATATTCGGATATATGATTGGACGTAAGTGATTCATTGGGGTCTTTAGTTTGACAGGGACAAGATTACAATAATTTTACAGACAGCTAATTAGTGTCTAGTCGGGCAATGTATTTAATGTCGTTCTAACACTGAGAGAAAAGCACGTTCATCTTGAAAGTGGACTAATGTACGTAGTCAAAGGAGCAGACATGCATGTCACAATATCTGAACAGATGGGATATTTACAAGGGCAGGCTCATCTGATTCGATTGATGATATTCAACTAAAGCGTCGATTTTCATATTGAACATTAATAAATCGGCCCGGATCGTCTATTATTATTTCTGTTTAATGATAGGGATGAACTGAAAATGAAATGAAAAAAATGGGGATAAACGTGCTACTGTTCTGCTCCGATTGGGCTAAGAAAGACGGGCATATGCCACGCAGTGTGTCATGAGGGAAATTTTGCCCGGGCAGCTGCACTATGGCCCACTGACAAGGGAGAAACTACGTCGGAATATTCCGATGAACTTTCTCGGCCATTTCAGTCATCAATGACAGTGACAGTAATTAGATTCGAAAATACTTTTTTTACAATGACATGCATTAATGTTGTAACGCGTCTTACATGTCAGAATTTATTCTGCGAGACCGTCAAGGGTGATATGTTTATATCAAGTCTAGCAAGTGTTAAATTTATATTGAATCGAACTTAATCCGTGAGACCACTGATATAGTTTAACATAACTATACTATAGACGATGATATAACACCAGTTCCCACTTATTATGCAGACGGTAGTTTAAATCCTGTCCCTGTGAATATTTAAAGACCATGACAACAGTTCGGGATCACGTTGATAAGTGGATAATAAGACACTGGCTTGCTAGCCTGGAGGTCGGGTGTTCGATCTCTGCATTTGTCGTGAAAGTTCATCCTGATTTTCCGGCGTGATTTCCTCTTGTCAGTGGCGCAGGACGGAGACCATGACAAGGACAGCTGCCCCAGCCGGGCAGAAAAGTAGGACCTTAAACCCCATTTCAGAAGACAAAAAAGGCTGGATAATCCAGAGAAACGACCTCGATCAACGCTGAGGTCGAATCGCAGACCTCCCGTGTGTGACCAAGCGACATATGTATTCAGCCATCACGGGGTAGGGGTGTTTCTTGATAAACAACATATTTACTTCCATATACGTAAGGCATACTGCAATGGGATTAACATATAGGCCACCGTCGTCGTATCTCTGGCTTGTAAATAAAACTCACATACAGGTGAAGCAGTTATCTTTATTAAAAATAATATTTATTAATTGACCATAACTCGAACAAACACGAAAATGAAAAACAAAACTCAACAGAAATAATCGCTATGCAGAACAAAGCTAATTGGGAGAAAATATAGGATACATTTCTTTCTTACTTATCTGCAATAAATCTTGCATTTAACATGTTTGTGTTCAATTGGCTGAGAGATATTGCGTAGGCTCGCTTCCACGATTACCTTTCATAATAATACGTTGTTCTTTTCTTGTACTTTGTATTTTTAAAAGACAAACACACATTATATTAAAGCTTTTTCACTATTTTATCTTCCACTTTCAACTTTTAATTCGCGACAGTTTTTAAACAAGAAAATGAATCGTTTGATATATTGTGTCTTGAAATATGTATACACTCAAAGCAAAGCATGCTGTGAGCCAGACAGAATACACTCACTAATTAATTCTGGGTATTTGTGAATACTTAATTACAGAGTCTCCCTTTAAATTCGACCTGAAAAGACAATTCTAATTTTTTGTGACGTCACCCCAAGTCTTTGTTCTTAAATAGTAGCCTTCCCGATTAATTTGAACGAACATAATCTTTGAGAACTGGTTCTTAACAAGATGGTTGTATAATAATGATGCGTAGCACTATTGCTACCTGGACAGGCCTAGTCTTTTTACGTCTTCTTCCTTAGCAGTGGCAGAACAGTAGGACGTTGAACCCCATTGCATGTCATTTCATTTCCACAGCAGTGACATCGCAGGCAACATTACCATCTTTGTCAGTTACCAGTAGCTTCCGGTTTAAAATAATTTAATGTCTAATTAACAATCCTGTTCCTGTCTACTTTCGATTTTTTTTATCTGTGTTGTAGCGAATGTTTATACGATATTTAACATGTACAGTTATGTTTTATTTACGGAACTTGTCCGATTTAAAATCCTTTTCCCATCTACATTCGATTTTAGGTCTTTGTTGTTGCGAATGTTTAGACGATATTTAAGATGTATGGACCCACACGTCTGTTTTATTTACGCACCTGGATCCGGTGATATTGCAGAGGTTTGTAAACCTTGACTTGGTACACTGTCATCAGAAGTCTATAATAGCATAAACTCATCTCGTGTTTTAGAACTGTTAAATGTGCTGGCTCTTTCTTTATTAAACACCCGCCGTAATTCCACCCGGAATTTCTTGCCAGACAAAACGTAAATAAAGAAATTTATGCCATAGTTAATCTGAGATACGACAACAAGCAGATCTTTCCAAGGTGTAGCTCGTATGACTAGGCTGGCTGCGGCTGCGCCGTAAACTTTGTACGCGATGATCAACACAAACGATAAAAACACCAACGGTAATAGTGTAAATATATATGTAAAGGAAATAGCCAGAAGCATGATGGTGGTTTTGTGGCGTGTGTTAGATTTTCTGGTAAGGCGAGTTGAAAAGGAGTTCTCGTCCTGCATGGCTTTTCTCACGTGGTGAATTTTACACAGAACCATAATGTTACACACAAAGACAATTATTACCGGTAGTGTGAATATTAAACAAAACTGATAAAAATAAACGTGAAGGGCCGTGTATATGGTATACAACTCGGGAATACTTTCACATTGTGAGTTATTATTGGTGACCATTACTAGACGAAATACCTGGGTGTAGGACATCACAATAAACAGAGACAGAATAATCAAAATGGCGCCTCGCTGGGTGGTGAAAGCATGTTTCTTAAAGGGCATGTACACCACCAATAACCGCTCTTGTGCCATGCAAACAATAATCCACGAAGACATCAAGTAACAAACACATTCGGCAAAATTGAATATTTTACACGCGGTTGCTGAAAACTTCACAAACACACCTGGTTTTCCATAATACATTAATAGTTCATTCGTCACCATCACTTCTCGGCCGATCAAAACCAGGCTGTCAAACACTGCCAGAGCACAGAGATAATGGCTGTAAGATTTGTTCCGTAACGTCTTAGACTTCATCACTATAAACGACAGGCAGTTCCCTACAATACCAATTACGGTGAAAATTGGTGTGAAGATTTGATTCAAGAAAAATCCCCAAACGGCGGGCCTCTCCATAAAATCTGAAAAACAAAACCATTGGAAATATTAACATTAACATCCATACAGAGAAAAGTGTGTGTGTGTGTGTGGGGGGGGGGGTACCAAATACGTTAGAAATGAAATGAAATAGGGTTTAATGTTCTACTATTCTACTCCGACCGATCTAATGAAGACGGGCATGGCATATACCATACAGTGTGCTATGAAGAATTTTGCTTGGACAGCGGCGCTAAAAAAACTTACTCTTATATCGAATTTAAGTATTTTGAGAAAAAAATGTTTTAGAAATTACAATGTCATAAGATAAGATCTTCGCAATCTTAAAATGTGACTTGTAATCGCCATGAACTTTGACCGTATTTTTCCTAATGTACAATATATCTTATTCACAAGATTTCTCAAGATGCAACGTAAATGGGGAGATGACTCTAAAGTTCTTTATGCTGCATTGTCAAGAGAAATGCAGTGTGGGAGTGGGTGGGTTGGGTATGTGTGTAGGGGGTGTGGGAGGATTTCTTACATTGTAATTTCATATTCAAGAAATGCCATATCTCTTAGTATATCAAATTCACCGTGAAATATGCCATCTTAATTAAATTTCAGTTATAATTTCGCCAGGTAGAAGATAAATGGGGCTATATGATCGATCGCCCTTTTCCATTTAATAAGTTTCCTCAGATAATAGTTGATCATGATGAAGTATGATTGTATTTTCTCTTTATAACCGCAGCATTTAGTTCGTATGTAATTTATAACCGCTGCATATAGTTTGTATGTATTTTATAACCGCTGCATATAGTTTGTATGTATTTTCTAACAGCTTCATATAGTTCGTATGATAACAGATTCATAGCAATCGCATGTAATGTACAACAACTTCATATAGTTCGTATGTATTTTTTAACAGCTTCATATAGTTTGTATGTATTTTTAACAGCGTCATATAGTTCGTATGTATTTTATAACACATTCACCTAATTCGTATGTAATTTATAACAGCTTCACCTAATTCGTATGTAATATATAACAGCTTCACCTAATTCGTATGTAATTTATAACAGCTTCATATAGCTTTTATGTATTTTATAACACATTTATATAATTCGTATGTATTTTATAACACATTCACATAGTTCGTATGTAATTTATAACAGCTTCACCTAATTCGTATGTAATTCATAACAGCTTCATATAGCTCTTATGTATTTTATAACACCTTTATATAATTCGTATGTATTTTATAACACATTCACATAGTTCGTATGTAATTTATAACAGCTTCACCTAATTCGTATGTAATTTATAACAGCTTCATATAACTCTTATGTATTTTATAACACCTTTATATAATTCATATGTATTTTATAACACATTCATATAGTTCGTATGTAATTTATAACAGCTTCACTTAATTCGTATGTAATTTATAACAGCTTCATAGTTCGTGTGAATGTTATAACAATTCCATATAGTTCGTATGTATTTTATAACAGATTCATATATTATTCATATGTACTTTAGCTGTTGTGTCTAGTTCTGTTGGATTTGGATCTGGTGGGCGTATAATAGTTAATTATCGTGACCAATTATCGTGACCCGTTACACAGCCCACATTTTCAATCGTGCTGACGGTAGATCGTGAAAAGCTTATAGTTGGTCGTAATCAAAAATTCATGTACTGCACCCACTACGTGGTTCGTTACTCATCGTGTTTATCAAACCATGTTGAACGTATATCGTGAGTAGCACGTTGTTTCTTGGCACTGTTTTAAAGGGCTAATCCCGATAATTTTTTGAAGAATATAACTGCTTAATTTTGTGTTAAAATCCCCTACCAACTAACTTGTATTTGTGATACGTTTTCAAACAACTTAAATACATCAGTCTTCTGGAAATTGAGACCGGTGTCCCAAGCTCTATTATGCGATGTCTACGTAAAACCAGGCTTTCTTTTAAATAAAAATAATGTGTAGTTGAAATTAGCATTTCGCTATCAAGTACAACACATGGGTCATTCACTATATAGACCTCTCAAGGAACGAGAATCGATTATCAGGTCACCAACAAAAAAAAATTGACCCGAAATATTAAAAGGGTTACGTGTCCGGATAAGCATTTTTGACGTTCACGTCCAAACGACTCAATATTTTGAGCTGAAATTTTGAGACAAGGTCAATACACCATTCTCCTATACTTTGGCGTTTAAATTTCATATGTACTGGGACTTTTTTTTGAGACTCTGTTCAAATCGGGACTGTCCCTTTAAAAATGTTGAACGTATTTCGTGACCCCTTACGGATATCTAAAAACCTCATTCAAATGGCAGAAGTCTATGGCATAAAATTACTGTATATTGCAGATGGGTGTTTCGAGTGGAATTTACAAGTTGTTAGCAAACAAAAAACCCAGAGAGGCTTTGCCAATAAACAAAAATAGTTGCATTTCATAGAACTCTTAGTGCTAGCTCACAACCCGCCGAACGTGTTTTGACATGCATTGGGTCGTAGGGTTTGGTGGCTTGCAGACCAGCGGCAAGGAGAGAGATAGAGAGAGAAATGGGGTTTAACGTCCACTTGACACACACTAGGTCATTTCGGGACTAACATATGGTTTAAGGTTTAATTCGCTTGCGCGTAGGGGTTTTTAGCAGTGGGAGGAAACCGGAGTACCGGGAGAAAACCCACGAGGCTAGACAGGCGACCATACTCCTTTCCACGTACAACCGGGGATTCGAAACCACGCCTGTTGACTCAATGGCAGGCCGTATGATACAGCGCGCGCACGCTAACCATTCGGCCATCCAACCCCCCAACCCCCAGCCACTAGGAACAGGGTGCAAATTTTGTATGTGCAAGACCAAATGGCCAGTCTGCGCTTTCATACGGTGCAGAACACAGGCAAATGATGCCCGGTAGACTGCCTGTGGTAGCATGTAGCACCATTTGGGAACTAGGCTTTATATTCACAGTTCTAGTATAAATGTCATGGAAAGATCTTAAAAACCCTAAAAGAAAGTGGGATTACACATGCCAAGTACATAATCAACCCCTTTGTTTACGTTTACGGGAGTCGAAAAACATTTTAAAGTAACGTTTACAAGAAATGAAAACATTTTAAAGTAAGGTATGTAAGAAGGGATGATGCCGGTCACGAAAGACTGTAAAATAGCGCTTTTAAGCTGAGTGGCCCAAAAGGGTCCTTTTCTCGAGCCGGGAGATAAGTTAAACTTGGAGCGTTGTGTAATAGCTTTAAGTGTCGCAAAAAAGTCCCTTTGAAGTTCCAACCATCTCTGTGTGGACACGATCAAGAAATAAAGCTTCAAATGAACTGTACATAAAAGAAGAAAAAGAAGAGAAAAAAGATGTCAAATGGACGGTCAAGTGACATTTAAGAAATAGGGTTTTGGTATTCGACCATCAAGTAAGAAAGTAATCAAGCTGTTAAATGATTTAAAAGGTAAGTACAAAAGAAACTGGGTAAAAACACATTACCCACCGTCCGCTACCTGAATGCCAATTGTGTGTAAAACATATTATCAACAATGTAAAAACCTATTCCATACCATCCATCACATTATAGGCCAGTGCATTCAAGATAATCAGTACATAGAATTGAAAAGTTATCTGGGTGTCAACAAAAGTATGTTACTAACTATGTTGATATTCTTTTAGCCATTAAAAACACGAGATGTCGATAAGGTTAATATAATTACAAGGTTAAAAAGCTTTTTAAGTTTGAAATAGTCATTAACATTTAAAGGTTGATATTTAGACAGTTTTCACAATTATCTGATTACACCATGTACAAGTTTTAACCAATCTATGATGTTTGTGTTTAAAGGAAACCATCCACCCATCATACGTTCTATGATGATTGTATTTAAGGGGAATAACCCATCCTCCACGAAGTGTCAGATGAGTGTGAGTGTATTTCAATTCAAGGGAATCACCCACACTTTACGCTATCTCTGACTAACTTACCCAGACCCAGTCACAGATGTGTGTTTTAAAAGGGAAAGAGTAAGAATGTGATATCTCACAAAAGTATTTATAAGTTATCTATTTCCAACAAAAGTATGTCAAATTTGGTATAAAATGGAAAGTAGTGACGCCAAATCTTACTTGACAAATACAGTATTACCTGAAAAACACCCATGGGGAAAACACTGGGCAAAAATATCTAGGCATCACTGTCATTCCGACGGTTTATTGTTTGCCAGCTTGATTTAGGCAGCGGTTGTTATCTCTTGATCGAATGGTTAAGTGGTTCTGAGAGGTATTTGAAGCAAATTTTTAATAGATTAAATAGTTTGAATATGTTTTAGTCCAAATATATTATCAAAACACACAGTTTGTACGTAGGCAGGCATCTTTAAAGATTGTCGGGGGGGGGGGGGCATTTTCAATAAAATTCGGGTGCTCTAAAAACGTTTACGTATTTTCTAGTGGATTATTCACAATATCCAGCATCATACCCTTAACGAAAAAATTGGCCGTGGAGTGGTTGTAATTTTTAAAAATAACACTAAATAAATTTGATATGATGATTTAGCTCCGGGAATAATTCGGCATATTTGGATATCGCAATATGCATGAGCCTTCAGATGAGCAAGGGCTTTCGGTTTGTCAAAATCAGGATTTGTACGCTTTCATTTTAAATTTCTTAGATACAGAATTCTGTTTAATTTGTAATTTTTTTTTTTTTTAAAATAATGGTATTTAAAAATTAAAATAATTATTACTGATATGAAAAACGGACAGAGATGTCAATCACAGCGGTGTCTATCGTGCTTCTTATCGGATTGAGGTACTTTCGCCTTATTGTATTTTCATATTGGATACTGACAACGTATAGTCGTTCGGGTGGAACGACAAACCGGGATCACATGTACCCATTAGTGTGCACGAGATAGAACCCTTGGCAGTCGCAATTCGATATAAGTCCAGGCCGCAGCGCCAATGTCCGTCAAAATTTCACTTATAACACGCTGTATATTATATACTGTTTGGCGTAGACTTGCTTTCATTAGCTTAGTCGGAGAAGAGCAGTCGGACGTTAAAATTCATTTCATTTCATTCCATATTTAAATATCGCTAGATCTTTTCACAGTTTAACACGTCTAGATGTCACCCAAATCTTCAAGATTAACAAATACGTCAGTTTTAGTAACATAGAAATTATCCATTTAAATTATTGACGCAAGAGGTGCGAAACAAAAAAGAATTGATGTAAAAGCTATTTATAAATTGCTGTATAATGATTACAAGTGATTACTCTTCCATTATTTTTTTTTTAAAAAAACTAAAATCGATGAGCATTTAGTTTACTAAAAAAGACCATTCATCGTTATAACAGTAAATAATACCATGAAAGAGACTTCACATGGGTTGTGTTATCCGGTTTCTCTAATTCTTTTTTATTATAAAAGAGATTTAATTTTGTGTGCGTAATAAACAACATGTAAATAATTGTTCGTATAAGACCGTTGTCATTTGTACAAAGCAGGGCAATAATATACGAGCTGATGTGTTTGTGTGTGAGAGAGGGATTACTTATTTAGGGTTGGGGGAAAAACCGTGCCACCATCTGGACCAAATTCATTTACTTGGCTAATATCACACAAATAATCAAAACTATGTTGTCTTATACTCTCTCTAGAGAGCGGGTTTAACGTCCACGCGACGCAAACAAGGTCATTTTTGAACTAACATATTGTTCAATTTTTTTTCATTAGTTCTCTTTTCATTAGTTTTCATTAGGATCCGTAGAAAACCCACGTTGTCACGTACGCCAGTTGACTTAATAGCCGACCTTATGATGCAAGTCGCACGCAATGACCATTGGGTCCCCCTTCCCCTGAAGTGTTTAGAAAAGAATGAAAGCGGCCCTAATCAATTTTAAAGAAATGAAATGGAAATGAAGTGAATGGGATTTAACACCCTCTCCAAGGCCCTGTTTCTCGATATCTTAAAGATACATTATGGGAGATTTAGATAACGAGTTGGCAGTTCTCACTACAATAGTTAAAAACTAGCTAATGTAAAGGCAATTTGCTGAAAATTTCAGTCAAATTGATCCTTTATTAACTTAGAAGTAAGCGAATGAAAGTTCCGCTTAGCCTCGGTCATCATTACTAAAGTCGGTAAGACAAAATCAGTAGTTTCGGTTATCCATTTTTATCGGTAAATCACGAAGGAAAATTGTTCAGCGAATCGAACTACAATCCGACAAAAAATCTCATGCTAGCCTCGACATCGAGAGTTGATTATGGTCTGAATAAGTTAATTAATGTCTAATTAATAGTTTTTCTAACATTTCAGGCCTCAAGAAAGACCTACATTAGGCAGATTTGGCTCTTGCATAATGCATGGTTAACTAAAGATAAAATCCAAATTTTAGTAGATACTTCAATTTTGATTGTCTTTGCACTAAAATCAATCTGGTATTACCCAATCAAATTACTAATATTTCGTCAAACGGGCCCACCCCCGACTTGGCTTATAGAGATAGGTATACGCCATATGGGCACAGATCACTAACGATTTCCCCATTGACTTTAATGTTAACTCTCGTCTTTCAGACAGCTTCTAGCTTTTTCCTAAATTTTCTTTCGTTGAGACGAACGCTTTCTACCACAGATCAAGCAACATGGGGCAACCTCTTGCACAAAAGCATGTATGAGGTCCTTCATGAAAAACTTGAGATACACAAGCTGGAAGTAGAGACAAATAAATATGCAATTTTCGGCCGTAAATTTCAACCTAACCAACCTCTTAAATCTTGTATCCTTCCGCCCCAAAATCATGAATATTCACCAAAACCTGGCAGAAAATGTATTTTCAAACCCTTTTCGTCAAGTCAACAAAAATCGACATGCAAAAGAGCGGAAAAGGGAAAAGAGAGAGAAAGATTAAAAATAGCCTTGGCCCTTGTTTCGGCGTATAAGGAATATTTGGTGAGCTGTTTCCATATAGTGTGCGATGAGTGAGTTTTGCCCGGACAACGAGGCTACTGACTAATATTACATGTATATCGAATTCCATCTGCCAAGGGATTTTCTACGAGCATGCCAATGTGTACACGGGACCTGTGTGTTTCGTACCATCCGAACGACTATACTTTGTCCTTTGTCAGGCCCCGTATCCTACACCACAGATTAACTTACTAATCATTTCTGAACTTCCATAGCACGATGTAAACAAACCACGAGAGAGGAGTATTAATTATATATCTTGATAGAACGTCAAAGGGTGACAATTCCAGGTTGTCATTAAATTTTAGCCATTTTAATGAACAAATTGATGAAATGGCTATGAATTTTCTAGCCGCCGCTTCACCCGGATCATACAGTAAGTTTTTGTAATCATATGTATAAATTAATAGCAACAGGAGACTTCTTGTCTTTCCATGGGATTATTAAACTTCATAAGGTTTTAATTGGCACCAAAAAATGAATAATAAAAAAATATACTGCTTTTATTCAATTACATTTAATCGGGAAGAGTATTAATAATGGCTCAAGGCATACAAAACAGTTTTTATTTCCATTATTATGGTTTAGATTTAGAAAAGAAAGAAAAAACTTCCGCGCATTAATATGGTTAGCGGAGGAATCAGTGTTAATACAGTTATGTAATAATGTATGGAAAATTGGGATAAATGGATTTACTGCTGTGCCCGCGTGTTTTTTTACGGTATTGTATTCGTAAATGCATTTACTATATATAAATAACTAACATTTAAATCGCTCAGCAAAAACAAAACTGCACATGGCATTTTGAATAATTGTTCCTGGTCTAACAAATTGAACAAAAATACATACAATTATCTTATTCTGTTGCTTCCGAAAAAAATGGCCACCCTTTGACGATATCTACGAAAACACGATATGCAATGAAATGAATCGGGGTTAAACGTCTTGCCTTTCTACACAAATACAATGGGGAAATATGTGTGTGCGTGAGAGAGAGAGGGAGGGAGAGAGAGGGGGGAGATAGAGCGATTAACTTTCACTCGACACAAACTAGGTAATTTCGGAAATAACATAATTGTGTTCAATTTCATTTCATTAGTTGACTCGCGCGTAGGGGTCTTTGGGGGTGGGGGGGGCGGACGACCCACAGAAAATTCAGCTGGTTACATAGGCAACCCTAGTCCCTGTCACATATAAATGGGTAATCGAAACCAAGCCACTTGATTCGATGACAGACCTTCTGATCCAATGCGCGCGCGTTAACCATATGCTGAGATATAGACATAACGATACTGATATAGAGATACCGATGCTGAGATAAAGACATAACGATGCTGATATAGACAGAGATAACGATGCTGAGTTATAGAGATGGAGAAAACGTTGCTGGGATAACGGTACTACATGATACCAATGCTAGGAAAAAGAGATAGCGATGCTGATATAGACAGTGATAACGATGCTGAGTTATAGAGGTGAAGATAACTATGCCGGGATATAGAGATAACTATGCCGGGATATAGATAGATATAACGAAGTTGAGATATAAAAATAACGATGTTGAGTTATAGAGATAGGGTAAGAGATAACGATGTTAGGATAGGATATAGAGTATGCTTAATAATCACAGTCTTTACTTTATGGCGCATATGTGAAATATTTGAATACGACCTGTCCTGAGAGCCTTTACAGGTCTTGTAGGAGTGAGGCCATAATATTACAAACCAAATAGTTTTTAAAAAAGATGAATCACACGACCTATGGCAATAGTAAATTATTTCTAGCCATTTAAACCATATCAGTTTCTGAAATAGACTTCGACCGGATTTTGCTCAGTCTGTACGAGGGGGTAATTATTTAACCATAAGTGACCCGCTCTTGCTAAATACATGTATATCAAATCTTATGACGCATTTCAGTGTATGACGTACAACAAATTTCAACATAGCCACCATTACTTAGTAGGGCCGGGGGTGGCCTTATGGTTCACACGTACGCGTTGGATCAAAGGGTCTGTAATTGAGTCAAATGGTTTCGATTCCTTGCTTGTACGTGACAAGGAGTAGGGTCTCCTGTTCCTCCGGTTTCCTTCCACTGTTAAAGACCCCTACGCGCAAGCGCTTTATTGAAAAAGCAAACCTGAACTATACGTTAGTACCGAAATGACCTAGTTTGTGTCGAATGGATGTTAAACCCCCTCTCTCAAAAGAGATTAAGACAATATATATGTATTATTTATTGGCGTAATCTCAGCAAAGTAAACGAATTTTGCCCAGACAGCGGCGCGGAGTTTTCACCTACTCTAAATATCAATCTGTGACTAAATTCGTCAACAATTAACATATTTACCTGTATAATTGAATTGGTCCATATCTAAAGTCAGGTTGCTCATCTCATCCATTTTTTGTCTTGAGATTACTGAAAAATATAAGACACATTTGATTTACCGATTTATGTAAATAGCTAAGAGTGTCTAGTTTAGCGGATTAGGGTCGCGTTAAAGCGGGCCTTATGGTTGTATTTACGACGGAGCGCAATATATCCAACTTACAACCATGACCTCACACTCCATCGTTCACCGGAGCTCTTATTTAAATAACACTGGATCAGTGAATAAGTTCGCTAACAAGGAGGACTCGGGTTCGCTCCGTGTATTTTCCGATGTAGTTTCGTGTTGTCAGGACAGAGGGCGGAAACCAGGAACGTGGTTCGAATGGAATGAATCGCCAAGGTACTGTGTATACATGGGCATGCACGTAAAATAAACTTTGACAGAATTCGAAATAAGAGTAAGCCGTAGCTGCTCGGAAAAATCCCTTGATAGAGAGAGAGAGAAATGGGGTTTAACGTCCACTCGACACAAACTAGGTCATTTTGGGACTAACATATGGTTTCAATTTTATTTCAATGATTCGCTTGCGCGTAGGGTTTTTTAGCAGTGGGAGGAAGCCGGAGTGCCCGGAGGAAACCCACGAGGTTGAGAAGGCGCCCCTATCGCCATGCCACATACGCTCACACCAGGGATCGAAACCACAGCCGCAAGCCAGAGGTGACCAGCCAGCTAGAGGTCGAAGCGCGGCACTCTAGACCACTAGGCAATCCCAACCCCCTCCCTTGATAGAAGATAACATGATGTATGCCCGTCTTGGTTAGCCTAGTCAGTGCAGAAAAGTAGAACGTCAAACCCAATTTCATTTCAACATCCTGGACAACATTGCTATTCAGATAACTTTCGCTACTACTATTAGCTTTATAACGTTGCCAGAATACTCATTGAAACGTCGCCCCAAAAAATAAGCACTATTTTTTCCATAAGTATGTGTTTTTTATGTATAACTAGTAATTGGTTCGTCCACCAAAGGTGACAACGCAGACATAACACAAATTTAACATTTTACGTCGGTTGAGTGGAGTGTTGATGATAGGAAGATGGGGTTACATTTATATCTTTTACTGCATTGTTGCTGTCAGCACTAAACGCAAGTCGCTGTGGGATTACTTTGGAAGTCTTACAAAAACTATATTAAGTAATCTATCATGGTTTAGAATTAGTACCGAATCAGATTTCCCCCTCGTACAAAAGATCATAGTTTTCAAATTTTATAAATGATGCCGTATTTCTTTTCACAAATCATTCATGAAGAGACTCCATTTTCATTGGTTGAAATCCAACAAATACACTCATGAAACCTCAAACAATATTAATTTTAAAACAAAAATGAGAAAATAATTTGCTTTATCATCATATAACTCATCTCATGTCGAATTTAAAACGGTGTGAAGTCCACCGCGAAATTTCCCAAGAGATGTAGCTTTAATTTATTACATTTTTTTACTCCAGGAAGCAAATTGATATATATCTGGTTTTGTAAGTGATTCTTTATTACCCGTTAAAATGAATTCGAAATAAAAAATGTTTAAAGGAGCTAAACCCTCTTGCTAAATATTATCTATATTATTCTATATTGAAAACACGAATTGGATTTCAATTTTGTCCCATTTCAATAAATATTAATGTTGTTATCTTACTTTGGAAATATGGGACTCCATGGTTTCGGGTGGTATTTGTAAAGAAGAAAGAAGGGGGTATACAACAAGAGAGTGTCTATAAGCAATTAAAAATGACCGATTCTCAAAAAATTAAATAATAATAATAATAAAGAACGTGTAGAAATGAAATGAAATGAAGTGAAATGGGGTTTAACGTCCTACTGTTCTGCTCCTTAACTGGGCTAATGAAGACGGGCATGCGCCATACAGTGTGATAGATGGAAATTTTGCTCGCACAGCGGCACTACGGTTATATCGAATTCCAACGGCCAAGTGATCTTTTACGTGCACGCCAATGTGGTGTAGAAATCACTACGTAGTCATAAACGACTGTCGTTCAATATGAACTGCTCACGGAACAAGTCAATCGATTCGCAATTGTCCAATGAACAAGCATTCCAACTTGTACGTTGACCGTACATGTACTTAAATTGACGGAGCATTGTGGACTTTTTTTCGAAGAGAGCGTCGACCCCCTCCTCCCTCCAAGAAGAAGACCAACAATTTGGTAGCGAGCGCCTGGGGATCAGTTCTTGGTGCAAAAATGCATCCTCGCAATTCTGTCATTAATCAATGATGAGTAATATCGGAAGTCAATATTTAGATAACCATGAATGCAATTTTAAACTACCTAAAGGCGTTGAACCGTTCAAACTCATCGTGTTGACAAGTAAACTGTGAATTGATTGGTGTAATATATTATTTACACGTAAAGAGAAAGCATGTTATATTTATTTACCTACAGGGGGCACCTGTCGCAAACATGTCTATTAATTTATGACAGCAGGTTTAACGTAAATATTATTGTCATTCGTGAAGTTATTCGAGAAGATATTATGTTTCCCATTACAATTATTACCACTAATGCTAATCATTTACAATGGCGCGCGAGAATCATCTATTTGTTAATTACACCAGGGTCTCGTATTTCCAGGCGTATGAAGACGTGTAAAATCATTTCATCATTTGATAATATCGATGATTAATGTCTTGATCTGATAAGTGGGGTGTTATTTTATGACAACTAATCATTCCAAAGGGGATTAGGAGCTTAAAATACAGATGTAACGCCACCCTTTGATGTTGGCATTTCATTATTTCAAATAATGGTACGGGGAATGCGCCAAGCGTACATTATCTATATTAGTATTTCATTGCAAAGCAATGTCTGTATTTTAAGTTGTTTTCATATATTACTTAATGTCTCGCTCTCGACCAATAAACCACACTTAAAAGTAGCCATGGTGGTTCAGCAAGTTAAGCCGGTGTTGTCTGAACAAGTACTTCGCGGATTGTGGTGTGGTTTCTCCTAACTATTTCTTTAAACCAATCCAAGATTTCAAAAAGGTTAGGATTAAAGTAAGGTAAAAGAACATGATTGTTGGCGAGATTGTAGGTTAGGGTTAGGATTAGAATACACGTTAGGGTTAGGGTTTGGATTAGCGCTAGCCCTGTCTACATCTCGTGACGTTTGACTAAACTTGAGGTTGACCTTATGAGAGAGAGAGAAATGGGGTTTAACGTCCACTCGACACAAACTAGGTCATTTCGGGACTAACATATGGTTTAATTTCATTTCAATAATTCGCTTGCGCGTAGGGGTCTTTAGCAGTGGGAGGAAACCGGAGTGCCCGGAGGAAACCCACGAGGTTGAGAAGGCGCCCCTATCTCCATGCCACATACGCTCACACCAGGGATCGAAACCACAACCGCAAGCCAGAGGTGGCCGGCCAGCTAATGGAGAAAAGGAACTGACAGAAATAGTAAGTTAAGGAAATATCTGTTGTTCACATTACCCGTGTTAAAGAAAATTTGTTTTGTTTTAAAGTATAGTATATGCAAGTCTGAACTGCCATTGGTATAGTTATGAAAGAAGAATGTCCAAAACAGATAATTAATTTGGCGTTTTTGACGCTCCAGTGACATGTACAATTTTATGAGTGGTCGGGTTGTATCAATCCGCTAAGTGAATCCAGAAAGGCAATAAATACATAGACAACTGACGCTGGTGCTTGATATCAAGTGGAGTCATATTTCCATTAACTGTCGTGATTCCGGTTTAGCTGTAATGGTTTATGCTGATATGATATGTAGCCATCAATTGGATAGTGTTAATTCCCCGTGTAAACATGCAAGGTTTATCGAACTACATAAATGGTCCCATTGAATACTCGCAAACGTCGTGTCATTTCTTACAAGGCATCGCCCAATTAGAAGATTTATAACTGTTGTCCTTTGAAGTTATTTGCACTTAATGTTTTTGTTTTTGACATAATATAATATATCCATTTGGGGACCATTATTGCATAGTTTCTAATCATAAAGAATATGAGGAACCAGTTGTGTCATTATTAATGATTCAAATGTATTCCCCTACTTCAAATATTCTTAATTACTGGTATATGAAGTAATTCTACTGGACTAGAAGTAATTTTAAGGCGAAATGATAAAAAAGATAAGACACACGACAACCTAACAAGCTTATTTTTCATTCTATTAGAGAGTAATCTGCAGACATGGAAATATCCAATGGCTCCTCATGGACCATACTTAGAGTAAAAATCTTTGATAACAAAACCAGTGTTCGACTATAATATTGTCACTGGCCGATAGTAAATATATAATACTTAATAAAATGGTATTGGCACAGATCGTGCGCTATTGAAGACGGGCATACTGAGCGCAGTGTGTTATAGGATGAGACTTTTACGCTCTTGCGATTTAGTGGCTTTCTTGTTATTACAAACTTACCAATATCCATTACAATGCATGGCTTCACGTTTTGGCTGCTGGGTAACTGGCATGACCTGTATTTACTACACACCAGGATTACTAAAGGGTTAAGATTCATTCTGATTCTGAATCGTGCGCTAATCAAGACAGGCAAAGGCATACTGGGTGCGGAGTTCTATGCGAGAGAGCTAGTAAACTCTAACGAATTAGTGGCTTTCTGTTATTTTGAAATTATCAATATTAATGCATGACTTCACGATAATCTGTAGACGACAAATGACATTCCCTACATTTACACACCAGTATCACCAAAGGGTTAAGCTCTGCGCTGATTCGGAGTCTCTGACAAATGTTTTAATTGAATACAGACAGATGAATGATAACGGGTTCCTGTAGTCTGTCCGAGTATTAAAACCTCTATTACAGTTCTTCTAGTAGAATGCTTATCAATAACGGCTAAAACCTCCCGAATCAATCCCGGATTAGCCCTTGTAGAATATTCAAAGCTTCCGTTGCCAATTATTATGATAGATCGCGCAATTGACACTTCTCGTGAATATGTGGATGGCTTTCGTTGATAATTGATTAGCCTCTCAGTAATTTTGAAAATAGAATTTTGTTTTTTAAATGGGGTTTAACATCCTACTGTTTTGGCTCCCGACTCGGATAATGAAGACGTGGGCACCAAATGAATCGTCACATATTTCACTAACTGAAATGAAATGGCCGAAGTCATGGACGAGGAGAATACGCTAAGCAGTGAGCCAAAAGACTATTATTAGTAACCGGAGCAACTCCTTTGGATGAAATTTACCCTGGGAACGCTACCCTGCAAAGACAATATGTCTTTATATAATCCTCCTGACCGCCCACGCGTCCCCTACCCATGCCTATCTAAGTCTACTGTTTCTAAGGAAATGTTTGTGTGCGATACCACACAAGGTGGAATGGGACGCAAAGCTCTACGCATCAACAATAAGACGGAGAGATCAGTCACCAGTCAGTTGTATTTTTATTGGAACAAAATTAAACGTACACCTGAGGTCAATTTATCTAATAAGACCTGGAACCTTTCTACATTTTATCGTATCGTTTCGGTCAGTATGTATATTTTCTGTATCGCTTTAAAGAGCGTAAAGCCCCATTTTCTGGAACATTAAAATAGACGAAAATGGGGTCTAAAAGCACATATTAATATAATATGAATGTACATTTACAATCAATGTCTATTTTTTCTTTATTTTTTTTTGGGGGGGGGAATTCTAATCAATTGTTTTCAGTCAGATACGTTAAATTTCCAAAGTTAACGACAGTCGTTGCCGCTTAGTCCATTCTACAAGGTTTTTGTTACCCAATCGGCCATTACCCAACAATTCTGCATTGTCATGAAGGATATTTGTCTTTGTATCCGAAACAATAGAATACATAGCTGTTGTAGGTAGAATATTAGAATCCTGTATTATTTTCACGGCAAGATAACAACATCAATATTGATTAAAATTAAATAGATAAATCGTTCTTGGGTATAATGTAGAAATGGGTTAATGAACCAACTTACTAATTAACAACTTAGAAAAAAATTGAATTGTTTATTGTTGCTTTTTATTATTCCAGCTGTATTCTTCCACGTGGTCTATTAAAGGAATGAAGTCCATGATCGATGTAAATGGTTTTTATCTGATCATAACAGTATTACGGTTAACAAAGATATGTGAAAGAGCACCAAGTAAATATCAGTCGTTCTGGAATTAAATCAATATTTTATTCCGTTTTTGTTTTCGGTTGATTACTCAATTTCATTTTGGTCTGGAGGTGCGTTCAGTTATATGTATGAGATGCAAGAAGTCGAATCCAGATCACTTCATATCTTTGAAACATAAAAGTCCGCCAATTCGTGATTAACCGTTCTAAGATTGCTTTATCTATCATCGATGCTCATTATAACTGGCATTGGTCACCCCATGTTTGGGAGAAATGCATCTAAGATCATGGTAACGGATAAAATAAAGAGTCCACCAGATGCTGCGGTCTAGCTTCCGTCTAAGGACAAATTCTTTATGTCAAGCAAATTCATTCACCTATAATCTATAAATCGACCCAACTAAACAGATTTTTCAGACAGGACACCCTCCAGTCGCGCCTAAAGATAAAAGTTCTTGACATAAAACAAATTCTGATATATTAGGTTTTAACTTATGTCAAAATAAAGTATTGTACAGAATTGATCTGAGGTGTTATATCCGATGGTCTATGGGTTACCGTTCAGTCCTTCAGATGTGCACGTTTAAAAAACCCTGGCAATATTTGGTGTAGAAAAATTAAGCACAACTAGGTATGATTTCACCAACAACAGTGAGTCCTCCAGACCCAAGCGACTCTGACATTCTTCTTCTTGATATTCTCCGCTTGTTCAGGACAATGTGTAGGGTCACATGTCAAGCCTCTAGAGCTTTCTCTAGGTCCCAGTGAAATAAAATTGAATCTCATAAGTTAGCCCCAAAATGACTTTGATTGTGTATAGTTGTCGGTAAACCATCTGTAGATATTTGTAGAGTAGAATCTCGCTTACCTTTAGCGTATCGGATCTAAGCACATTAAAGTGATCTTTAAAAAAAAACAATGCAAATCTATCTCAGTTGGCGAAACGGAATTTTATTATGATTATACAAAACTATAAACGTTGGAGAGGAAGTAATCTTGAGGCGAGGGAGATAAAACAAGCCAAGATTGAGCTATTTAACAGGCGGCCATTAAGTCGTAAAGGATATTTTATTTGGATGTTCATGCAAAACCTATAAATTTTCTTTTTCAAATATTTATGAATTATGATTATTAAATCTAAGTTACCTTAATGTCACGCTGAGCTATAAAAGATGTATTATCTGAGGATTTTGTTTTTGTTATTGTAATTTCAGAAAGTCGTCGTTACTTTGTTTTATTGTTGGGTTTTTTTATAACGTCGAAGTTACGTTGTATTTATTACATTATGTTGATGTTATATTGCATAATTACAGTTGTATAACGTTGACGTTACGTTGTTATACCATTGGCGTTACGTTGTTCGGTCATCGTCCTTGTATAACGTTGACCGAACGTTATACAAAGCCTTCAATTTGCCACTCTTTCCTCATTATATCATAATTATAATGCTCAACCAGTTTCACATAATATATACAGTGGCCCAGGTATACTAAAAATCGACTCTAGCATATTCCATACATGTCTCGGTGCTGGGGATAGATATCCCCGTTTTTGTGCAGCCCCCCCCCACCTCCCTGCATAGGGAGTTCTTATTCCTCATGCAAAATCAGCCCTTGACAGGAAAGAAGCCATCCAAAACGAGGAATTTGAGCTCGACGTACCTGAAAGTAGCCCGTGATATCTGAATAACTTCGAAACGAGCCAGTTACTATTGATTCTCGTATGATTAGCACGATAACCATAAACATGCCCAATTTATCTACTGTTTGTCCAAAATGTTTTTCTGACATTGTAAAGTCTGTCGGTGTTTATATCGTAAAACAATCATGTCTACCAAACGACAAAATTAAACCACTCAAACTGTTTAACTAAAATTAAACCACTCAGACTGTTTAACTATGTGCGACATGATGAAAACGCCTCTAACTTGGTACTAAGGACAATTAATATTATTTTATGTATTGGGAATCTGTCAGAAATAAAGACAACTGTTAATAGGTTTCTTAACATAAAGTGTCTGGATTGAATCAAGTACAGCAAGGACATGTTAATACGAATTAACTTTCGTGAACTCGCCGTCCAAATCACACGAAAATAGCAAAATTTATTTCATAATGTCTCGTGACATATCATAATTTCTCACAAAAATTCAGTCAATGTTTTTCAAATGTTCTCCTCGCCTCACATCACTTTGAATCTACAATGTTTTTATATTTTCCAATAGCTCCCCCCTCCCACCTCCAAAAAAAACCCAACAAACAAAACAAACCACCCGATAGTTTCAAAAAACAATTTAATACTAGAACTCCGAAAGAGTACTCACGTCTTGTCACGTCAACAATCAAGTTAACACCATACAGTATTGAGTATAATAACACCCAATGCCCATTGAAGTGGAAAAACCTGTCATTTTGGACTCTTAATAGAAGTTGTACTTCAAGACCGAATTGTAAGTAAACATGAAGGTCATCATATATACAAGGGTCATTAAAGGGTTAGCTGAGCCGATATGGAATAAGGTTTCTGAAAATGAAAGCTAGAATATCTGGTGCCAACATCACCATAATTATGTCATTTTTGGTCTAATTTTACACTGGAGAGAACAAATAATGTTCGGGTAAAATCAGAAGGCCGCGATAATTTCCGAAAGTTTCCGGAAACCGTCACAAAAGTTTTGAATATGATGGATAAAACTTTTGCAAATATTTGATGCTACAAATATTCGAACAACCTGAGATTATTTTTTGACTTCAGGATCATACGTCTAAGAGTTTCAGCTACGTAGACCACACTCAGATGCACAGCATATATAATAGCACACAATTGTAACTATCCGCCCAGCGTTTCAACGTAACCGACTTCTTTAATAATGTTTCGTTCAGCCTCAAAATCATTGCAGGAACTTTCTGTGATGTTATAAGCAAAAGTCATCAAAAACCTCCACGGAAAAGGGAGAAAATTGAAAAGAAGTGAAAGACTATAAATTGAACGAACTATACCCATAGCATTAGTTTTCGGGAAATCTATGTGGTTGTTTAACGGACAAACACGGAGGGAAAGAAAAGCATTTGAATGGCCTACACCGGTAGTAAAACTAAAACCGGTAGTAAAACTAAAATCCATAACTTTTTATTTAAATCGAAGCCTCTGACTCTAACAGAGAGAAGAACTAGCAAATATAATGACGTACACTTTATGAGGAAACTCGCATAAATCACTAAAATCAAACACTTTTGTTCAAATCGACACCTCATTTAACCGACTTTAATCACCTTTATTAGGGATTCTAAAATAGCGGCAGATAAATCTTGAAGCAATTTAGAGTGGGATGAGTCCTATAATGAGTATGTCTAACAACATGATACGTAATTCCATGCAGAGACATCAATGACAATAGACATAGCTATCTTCTATTATCGTCTTACAGCATATGGTGACAGGATTTTTCTGTTACATCAAATTGGATTTTCTCAGTATTACTCAAGAGAATGGCTTATTGTTCTCCATGGAATTCATTTCAATCAAAACGTCCATCTCCATTGCCTTCATTTTTTTCATTACATTGTTTTAGTATTGTTATTCAGTCTGAGATTTTGAACCACAGAACAAAAATAACGTAAAGTGCACATCCCAAAATAACCATTTCCATAAGCTGGTTAACGCCCTACTTTTCTTAGCCAACCAGGCTAATGAAGAAGAACATACGCCATGAATTGTGCTGTGTTCGAAGTTTTTCCGAAAAGCTTTACTACACACTACTCTTATTTCAACTTCACATTGTCAAGGGTTCTTTTACGTACAACTTTTCCCAGGCGTGAATAAATAATATACAATAAACCCCTAACAAATATACAGTCAAGTGTATTATGAAAAGGTAACCAACCAGACAATGTCTTGTCGTTCGGATTGTACGAAAGCTCGAGGTCCTGCGTACACAGTTTAGCGTCGAAATAAGAGTAGGCCGAATCGTCGCTGTCTTGACAAAATTTATCTCATAGCACACTGTATAACCTACGTCCGTCTTTATTAGTCCAGTCGATGAAGAAAAGTAACTCACTGGATGATTAACAAACATGGAGACGAATTAATGAAAGATCTTGGTCTGTTTTTCAATAATCCTTATTATGTGCGGATCATGTATATATGGATATAACCTGGATCTTAACTGAATAAAAATGTTCTTGAAGTAGAACGTACATTTCTGTTGTGTGTACATGTATATAATATATCCTGTCTAAAGTTTCCTCATAGTTATTCATCGAGATCTAAAAATGCCAATTGTGATGTTGTCGAAGAACGACAGACAAACAATCTGATTAAAATATAGATCTATATTTCGTTTTTTTATATTTTTGTAATGGAAGGTCGCGTCAAATGGCATACCAGCCGCTTTTGACCTTAAGATTATAACGTCAGACATTGATTAATCAATCAGCGTTGACCTTTCTAGTAGGTTACACAGTTCCGTGCCCCTCACCCCAAACTCGCCGTAAGAGACCGTTTCATTGGCTAATCCCTCACATCACCCAGAAAGTAGTTTATTATAGCGACTTTTCCAGATCCTAGTGTAGTGTAGTAAAGACAAAGCAAACGAAATTTTGAACTATAAAAAACGAAATGAATTGTTTTAATCAGACTGGACATACAATTTACATAATTACAAAGTGAACTTTTATCCCAAAAGACTTCCAACTTGTCGGAAGAATTTTGAGTTATCGAGTGCGCGCCTTTTACTCGTATTGTCGCTTAATTGTGAACCCTCAGAAACCAATCCATGACTGCGGTTAAGGTTAAAAGCGTTCATATGATCTCGCAAACCAACCCACCGGGGTACCCGACCTTCGACGCGCATATAAAAAGAAACGTCAGAAGCCGTATTTACCAAATATTAAACTTTTAAAGCTTAAGACTGTAGCCAATTCATTGGCCAAGTCTGTACTAAAATTCAAACTCTCGGCGAATGATAAGGATGCATTATAGTCGAGTTTAAGTTTTCGTGAATAAATCTTTTTGTATACATTTGGTTAATCTTGATCACTATTTATAAATATACCACTTTATTTGCTACTCCGTTACAAATTACATGTAATCATCAATTGTGACAAATTACCGTAATTTATTCCATGGACACCATTCTCGGCTAATTGTCCGAGACATAATGTATAGACATCAGATAAAACAACAAATAAAACCAGAAAGCTTGCCATGTCGATTACTGTATAATTGAGACTGGATGATCAGTAAGTCGTCATGCGTTTCTTGTGCCTTGCATCCATACAATATCAGGTTATAACCTTCATCTGTCCCATGTCGATTACTGTATAATTGAGACTGGATGATGAGTAAATTGTCATGCGTTTCTTGTGCCTTGCATCCGTACAATGTCAGGTTATAACCTTCATCTGTTCCATCTTGTAGGTTTTCTCCGAATCCTCTGGTTTCATTTCACTGCAAAGAGGTACCGGTAAGCGTACTAGTTAACCAGGAGGACATGGATTCGATACCGGTGTTGTGCCTTGAGATTATGCTACGTCGTTTCTGACCGGGCAAGGAACAGTGGTTGGTGGTTTGTATGACAGGAAATCCGAGGTGCCCTGTAAACGTTGGCAGACCTGTATAACGTATGCCCGTTTTTAAAAGACAGAAAATGAGGACGGTAAACCCTTTGTCACCAGCGTCATGTTTTTAAATTGTTATATATAAATAAATCAAATATCGAATCCATCAGAAACAAGATAATAATCATGATTCTACAATATCGAAGTACAATTGTATCATACGTTAGTCCCGAAACGACCTAGTTTGTGTTACGTGGACGTTAACCCCTATTTCAAACACAGAAATAATTATGATTCTGAATTATTAAAGTGCAACTGTACCATATGTTAATCCCGATATAACCTTGTTTGTGTTGCGTAGAGGTTAAACCTTTTTTTAATCTCTCTAATAGATATTGAAATAATACATAGTGTACCATAACTTAAGTTTACGTTAAGCTTGGAAATATATTTGTCCACTTTGTCTAAGGACATAAGTTGTAAGAATGCCGCTTGCTAATTAGTCTGTCTACGTTCTGTGTCTACTGTTAATACCTTATTCTCACTTAACCATGTAATCGACATTTGACGAATAATATATTAGTTCATCATCTTAAGAACATCAGATTAAGTATCGATTAAGTATCGATTGTATCTGCTAACGACCCATATATACATGTTATGTTCACGAGAGACAGAAATGAAACGAAAATAATGGAATTTAATGTCCTACTCCTGGCTGGACTGATGAATACAGGCATACGCCAGACATTTTGCTGTGCGGGAAATTTTGCTTGGGCAGCGGCACAATGGGCTACTCATATATCGAATTCCAACTACCAAGGGATCCTTTACGCGCACGCAAATGTGCACACGGGACCTCGGGTTTTCGTCCCATACGAATAACTACACAGCTGTTCTTGCCAGACACTACATTCTGCACCGCTGACAAGCGGAATGACGTCGGAAAATCCACATAAACTTTTTTTCAGCCATTGTTCAGCATGAAATGAACAGGGATTAGCGTTCGTCTTACAACATATGCCCAGCAGGTCAGTATCCAATCGTTAGGCGTGCACGTAAAAGAACCCTTGATAGTTTGGACCACCATATAGGAATTAGTCGTAGCGCCGCTGCCTGGGCAAAAATCTCCTTAAAGCACACTGTATATTGTCTATACCGTCGTCTTGGTTAGCCCGGTCGGTTCATTTGATTTCTAACAAAATAACTATGTGTAACGCTTATTGAAAATAATTATTGAAAATAATTAGAAGCAAAACATTCAGAGAATATTGATTACTGGAACATTGCTAAATATCACAGGTCCTTATCCGCTTTCTTAGAAAATAAATTGGGATTAATTTGGTCTATATAAATACTTAATACAAAGAACTTGATCAATGATGCAGTGTTCTAATTCAATTGTTTCATATATAAATAATAACTATAATTGGCTTGGAAGAATGGCCTAAACAAGCTGTACTCAAACAAATCGTTTTACATATTCATTCGAAAAAAAAATAATTGTTTGTGTAAGACAGGAGAGAAGTTAAAGAACTGACGAAGAACGATCTTTTTCTGATCATTGTGATAACAAATAATTAAGACCCATATTGTATTCTATATTTATTAAAGACATAATAGAAAGAAAAGAAAGAAGCTTTTTTTAGAATAACATGGTAAATCAAAGCAAGCCTTGTAACAATACTTTTATTGGAAACATGAAACCACATCCAGACACTATGACAATGAAAGCATTTTATAAAATCTTTTCTCTTACCTTCTTTGGTTATTGGGTCGTGCGGGGAGGGGACGCGAAGTTGCCTCGGATAATAAGGACAATTACGTATGTCACCGAGTCACTGGAGTGGTTTCAGTCCCAAGCCGAATACCATAATAATAGAGCCAAGGTGTTTGCTATAGAAAGTAAACAAAACTGACCCTGTGGGGTTGTGTACGGTATCACCCTTGGTGGAAGTGTGCGTATGACTCCAGCAACGGCCCTGACGGGGATCCTTTCGGGATTCCTCGCACAAGACATATCTGTGATGATGCCACTTTGGAAACGATGTTTAACATATGCCACCAACAGTAACATTGCAATTCCAGACACCCCTAATCCCCACCTGACATGGGAGCAGATGATACATATTTTTGATGATAACACTTTGGAAACTAATTTTAACATGTACCACCAACCATAACATGTGGCCATTAACGTGGCCCAACGTAAAAAATATTGCAGACAATTCGAACCGTGTGTGTATAATCACGGTTGTCAACTGGACCAAGTTAGAAGAGCACCAGTTTAGTTATTCATATAAACACCCCGCAGATTACAGGTTTTCGGATGGGTTTTCATACTTACTCATGTAGTTCAATTCATTAGACGAAGGAGAGTAACTTCTATTGATTCTTGCAATAATTAAGTATGTAGATGATTATTCACCATCGATACTGTTTAGGTTTTTATAGATTTGTGTAAAAAGGAGAGACAGAGATAGAGAAATAATGTGGTTTAACGTCCACTTGGCACCAACTAGGTCATTTCAGGACTAAAATATGGTTTAATGGTTTAGTTTATTAATTCACTTACGCGTAGGGGTCTTTAGCGGTGGGAGGACAAGGAGAAAACCTACGAGATTAGATTGGAAAGGTGACCCGACTTACAAGCGGGGATTCGAAACCACGCATTTTGACTCAATGACACGCGTTAACCAACACCCCTATTTCTGTAAGGACATGCTGCTTTTCGTGGCTTAAATGGTAGATGGCTCTAATTTTTGGAACCTTGAAATGGTTTTCTAAAAGCACATGTTAATGTATTATTGAATGCTGGTAAACGATTTATATTCAACTGAACTGCAATCGTTTAGCTTGCTTTGTCTATTCTATACGATTTTAAATTATTATTTTTGTCGTTTGTGAATCAACCTTTACTACTTAATTCTACATTAACTTGTAGGTTATGTTTTATTTGTTCATTCCAAAATGACACCCGAAACTATAGTATAGAGGACTCTGCTAGTACTGATTATAAAAATTCAGATTAAACTCCTTTATTAAAAAGGGGTACTGTGCTGAATTTTTTTTTTTTATTCAAATAGACAATGTTGAGTATTGGAAATTGATTCGGCATGCATAAACGATATAATTTAATCTCGAGAGACGCTTGCTACCTCTAAAATCCATACATTAATCTGACCGTAGTGGAAATAGGTTAGGTTCGAGGATATGCAAACTCGCTGAATATTTTCTATTAGAAGGCTGAGTGTGTGAGTATATTCCGTCGTATGCCATTCTACGATGTATCCAGGATTAACAAAGTATACTGACATTGATGAACCTTGGTTTTTCATACTTACTGGGAATGGCCATAAAGTCAGTGGGGGCCCCAAGAGACCACTTTGTTACAGCGAAGATTTATCTAAATTTGATACGTCCACGTCCGTCCTTTTATATAAATAGACTGCTGGTGGGCGTATGTTTCACTGCATGCCAATCTGTATATTACATTAACGCAAGGAATTTGGAAATAAAAGCAGCGCGGAACGATAGTTCATCAATACCATGATTTAAAATTCTAAAATATCAAAGAATAAAATTCGGGTAAATATGTGAGAACTGATAAAATCATTTTGTAATAATAATAAATTTTCATCAGAATTCAATATCCTTCACATAAAAGAATATTTTTGTGATTTAAAAATTTGAGAGAGCGGCAGAGATATATAATACTCAAGGGAGTACCCGGAGAAAATGTTTGAGCTGGCAACCTCACATGGCATTATGATCTACTTCACGCGCGTTAGCCAACTCAGTCATCAAACAATATATTCGGGACATGGCCCCTAATCATAACCTAGGTCATGACGGGAGTAGCATATTGTGTATTTGGTGTTCCTTAGCAGAGGCAGCGAGTGCCGAATAACCCTGATTCTTGCCACTCATTCACGGCATCGGCTTGAGGAATATTTCGAAAGATGAATTTCCCTGATGCATATCATCCTAATAATGCTTCAGTATTTACAAACATGAATTGAAAACTTGCAAACATAAGCTATCCTGTGCAGACAGTATGAGCATGGATCGGTCAAAATCTATAGCACCATTGATAAATATCGCTAAAGTCTTTCGTTATGCCTCTTTAAAATCCGATTGAATCCCTGCCCAATCTACCGTTAATATATCTTGATTTGTTACACGTCTATTAGAGTAGATGTTGGCGTGCAGATTAGGCAACGGTACATTTGATAATTTTAGGACTTTTTTGTGAGCTCTATTCAGAGCTTTTCACACTCCCCGAAAGTCATCTGAGGGATTGGGCAATATTTTTAACGTTGAATCTCTGTAGACGATTATCAATCTAAAGCCGCGGTCGCATCTTACGGTCACGCACGTAGTTCACTACACAGGCGCCTATAACATGTAAAATATGTCAAAAATAACTAACATCAAACTATGACTAAGTATATGTTTCAAGTCTGTTACGCCGGTAACAAATAACTCGTCTGTAACCGATTCTCTTTCAATAGATATAAAAGTACTAAGGTGAGAGACGGGCTGGAATTAAATAAATTGGGATCGAAGATAGAAATTGGAATCAGACTTTAGACATATAGATGCCACTAGGGTCAACTAGGTTCGAAATATTGATAAGGCCATGTTACTAAGGTGAACCCCAAGGTCAAGTAGAGTTAAATCAACAGTTTTTATACTACAATCACAGTTTGGTTTTGGCACCCAAGATCACCGAAGAGATGTTTTTTTTAAAAACACGTTGAAAGGTCATATCATTGGTTTCTTCAAGATCAAACTTTGTTTTATACTTTAAACTATATTGAACAACGTTTATAACTAGGCCTTCTATGACCATTTCCCAAATACGGTCAATCACGTGACCGTAAAATGTAATCGCAGCCTTAAAATGATTCAGTTAATGTCAACATTCGGCAACCACTGCAGACGGCATAAACGGGATCCGATCGAAACCCAGAACCATCGGTAAATTTCCCCCTAAATCTGTTGATATGCATCTTTAAAGTTCGATTGAATCCCAGCCCAATCTACCGATAATATTTTGATTTGTTTTCATAGCTTTTGAGTAGATTTTCGCGTGCAGATTAGGCCATGGTACATTTGATAATTTTAGTTGATTTTTCTTTTGAGATTGGAACTTGTCTTCCACCTTTTCACTTCGCACAGCGGACTTTAAAAATTATGGTAGTTATAAAGAATAGAAAACATTTGCAATAACCCGATCTTGCAATTAATCGTGTTTGTTTTTGCATCTCCATTAACAACATCTCTGGTAATGTTCTATCAACTTCACCTATCTATCTTCGGGAAATAAGGATATCTAAGAAAGACCACAAATGTTTGTAACTGTTTATATATCAACCACTGTCAATAACATCTATAGAGGTTTTTGTCTGCTTTTCAATCCATTTCAATTTACGGAATAAAATATTATTTAATTTGATCCAAAGAATGATCCTGTATGTCGTACAATAAAAAGGTGTTTTAGAATATATTATAGCATGAGGTAAACTGGAGAATAGATCTTCGGATATGGAAGCGTTGAAATTATGTGGCGTTTAACGTCCTTCGTTTCTGCATACCCATGAAAATTCCCCGGGAACATTCCAGGCCAAAGCCGTAATCGAAACTAAGACCTCTAGTGTTAGTGCGGAAACACAGAATATAGACATTGCAAAATTTAAACAAATACCGAATCAGCATCTTGCTCATGGCACTGTGGTTCCCGATAGCTGAGTGATACTTATGAGGACAATTTCGCGTCCTGCCCTCCCCATTCTCGCCCATTATTAACTGATGCCAAAATCTGACCATTTAGAAATGTGAGAGAGGGAGAAATGGGGTTAAACGTCCACTCGACACAAACTAGGTAATTTTGGGACTAACATATGGTTTCAATTTTATTTCAATAATTCGCTTGCGCGTAGGGATCTTTAGCAGTGGGAGGAAACCGGAGTGCCCGAAGGAAACCCACGAGGTTGAGAAGGCGCAACCTATCTCCATGCCACATACGCTCACACCAGAGATCGAAACCACAGCCGCAAGCCAGAGGTGACAGGATTTAGAAATGTACGTATCTTGTATCATCAGTATATATTAACGTCAGAAAGGAATTTACGAGATAAATTCCGAAGAAACAATTCCCAATGGTTCCATGTTGAGCAAAAATGTGTGACAATATAAAAGGCTGATTCTTCATATCTGTTTGTGGCCACGTCGGCCAGTCTGGTCAGGTGCGTAATCAATGGTCCAGAATAGACATAACCTTCAGGGACGGAGCCTATAAATGGTTATCAAAACCCTTGGAAACTCTAAAGGAACGGAAGTGAAATGGGGTTTAACAATAGCTAACATGGTAGACACGGCCGAACAGAATCGCCGTCGCCGTCAATAAGCACATCCGCGATTTTTTGAAACCACGCCACTCTTCAACACCTGTTCCCCCACTCTCCGCCAGAGGGTATTTCAACGTTCGTCGGAGCACGCCCGTGTTTTGATGAGCGAAATCCGTGTTCTAAGAAATAAAACGACGTTCATCTAGTAACTTCCAATTTGAGCAAAAATTAATCTTCAGTTCAGACCTTTGTTAGGATCTCGTTGAGTTGATGTAAGAGACCATATCAAGTCCCCGGATACAAATGCAAACGAAAAGAATTAGCGCCTACTTGTATTATATGAACTATAAAAAGGCATCCTTTGTAATATGTAATACCGAATTCACAATATCCGTAGCTTCAAATGTTTTGTAAGACTGATGGCCGTGTGAACAAAGCGCTTTGATTTCAGGATATCAAAACTGTTGTGTAGATTATTTTACAGATTATCAAACGTAATATCCGGTAACGTCAAATGATATTGCAAGATTGATCGCAGCGAGAACAATATTATATAGAAATTATATCCTAATGTCAGAAGTAATTGTCTAAATTCATCATAAAACGTAGACTTTATCATTAAAATGCCTTTTATTCAGATACATGATGGTCATGACAACGTACGTCTTCTTCAAATTTCCAGTAAGTTTAGCGTCCTATTGTTATATAACTTACTTTTATATCGAATTCCAACCGTCAGGGGCTCTTTTACGTGAACGCAATTGCACACAAGAGATCGCGCTTTTTCGTCGCATTTGAACATTTATGCTTTATCCCTTGTCAGGCCGCCTGTCACGCAAAAACCGATCAGTTATGGAGCCACAATGAGTAAAGCACTAGATTACGGACATGGGTCTGATCTAGATTTTTTCGCTCCGTTTCCCCTTGTCAGTGACGATAACAGGAGCAGGATCTGCCAAGGCACAGCGTATATTCGTCTAACACCGAGATTGTACCCTTCTTCGTTAGCCCGGGTGGAGCTGAAAGGTAATACATACCACACGTGTACGTCATCATTAAACGCCCCAAATAAACTAATGTGTATTACGCAAACACTGTGAAGTTGTACGTCATCACCAAATACCACAAAGTTTTACACAAATATGTATTACGTATACACGATGATAGTGTACGTACTGATCAAACGCCACAGACAATTTTTTAAACAAAATGTGTACTACGTATACACGGTGATAGTGTACGTACTGATCAAACCCAACAAACTGTGAAACTAATGAAGATAACAACGGAGATAACTCTTTAATATATTTTATTTTATCGCCAACTTAAGTTATTCCATCATGCCTAATGACATTAACACTCAATCTCTGTTATTTTTATCAGAGATTTTTTTGTCGTTTTTTTTTATCTTTATTCTGACTATTTTCACCTGATGAAGATAAAACTAAATATTCCTAGATAGTCTAATGATCTATTCATGAAAAAATAAAATAATTTATAGGCTCTGTCAAATATGTTAATTGATATACCAGTGAAACATGTATCATTACATGCCGTGACTGAACAACGCAATCTACGCTCACGGTAACTCGGCAAACCTCAGCAGATTCCAGTACCCTACAACTAGCTTCGGCTGTATGACAACAAATGATATGTACCTACGCCTATAAAATTGCGATTGCGTCATTCGAATGGTGTGTAGAATTTTCAGTGCAAACTTGTCCTTGTCTAAGATAAACTTGAAAGAAAAACAGCTTCAAACTTTGTAAGATAAAACATTCTTCAAAGGCGTCGTCATGTGCAACGCCGTTGGTAATCCGGGAACTCGAAAGTAGTTCTAATGGCGGACTTCGTCATACAACCGAGGCTAGATGTAGGTCCCGGAATCTGCCGAGGTTTGCCGAGTGCGTTTACGGTGGGACCCGGATCAATTCACTTGATTTGATATTTGTTGTTTATTTCTTGCAATAAGTGATCAGTTTGTCTGCTCACTATGTTCCCTATAACTATTATAATTTGTTGTTCAAAGATCTGAACACTCCGTACATTTTTACATCAACTCTAAAGATCCACAGAAAGGCTAGCGGGGAAATCGCAAAAGAAGTCTTTTTGGTTCCCCGTTCTCTTGATGTAGATAGAATTCATGGCCTTATCATTAAATCGTTAAAGGCTTTTAAACATCAGCTAAAGATTTCCTTGTTTACTGAAGTGTTTCCATAATGCCATAGACAAAACGTTAAAAGCGCAACAGAATCTTTTGTTTTGGTATTATGGAGATTCACAAATAGAGGATGATTATGATAATTGTAGACTAACTACCTAAAATGAATGTAAAACCATTAATTTTAACGAATTGTAGCACTATTATACTCAATTCTTCCATTTGACTTCAAATTTCCTTTTAACATGTAATACAATTTACCACCCATTAAACATAATTATTGTGTGAGACTATTCATTTTCGGGGATTTTATTAAAGAACAAATGGTTGCTAATCGCCAGGGAATACAAGGATAGCTAAGATCGTCATAATGCTCATTCAAATATTCCTTTATATCCCAACAAAGACTGTGGAAATTTATGACTGCATGAAAACCAAACCGACGTAAATTCCAAAAGGCTTTGATTACCAATAAATCGATTGACAAGCAAAAACTAAACAAAATGTTTCTCTTGTGATTTAAGATCTAGAAGAAAACTAATTCAAACGAGCCTCATCAATTCCAGGAAATGTTTGTCACTGTATAATGTACATGAAGCATAAATCATGATCGGAGCGGTAATAGAAAGAAACAAATTCTAATTATAAAAAGAGAATATATCATTTTTTTCTGTTTGACAATTACTGTACTTTTCGTTTCATCGAATTGATAAGACAGCAATGAGGTTTACAGAGCTAATCAAGTCGGCCATACGCCATACAGTGTGACGTTAGGGAAAGTTTTCAGTATGCCCGAAAACGGCAATAGGATATAACAGTATTTAGAAGTTTAGTTGCCGAGGGTCTTTTACTTGGATGCTAATTTGTACACGGGACATAAGTTTTTCGTCCCACCCGAACAACTAGAATTGATGATAAGACAGCATAACTATACCAGATAAAATGTTTGTTGCACGCTATGTAATGTTAGGTGTCCTTTGTTACACTCTATGTATGTTATGTACATGTATCTTTTGTTACACGCAATGTATCAAACTGATCCCGCAGTGAATATTCGCTTGGCCGCTACAATCACTGATAAGCATGACATCGACGAGGCTTAATAAGTACGGCATATTAACTTTTTTACTCCGACAAATTAAATTCTCAAACATTTTTTTGAGGTAAAAGAAAAATAAATAAAGACGTTTGAAGTATTTGAAGTTAAAAAATATTTCCTATTTAGTGTAAATGGGTATTAAAATGAGTAAAATGCATCATTTTGCCCGAAGCAGTTAGGTGTTAAGTAAACATTGCACGAGCAGTTGAGCCAATGACTGGCGCGGTGAGCAGTCAAAGCACGTGCTATGGACACTTATCTGTTACAGAGATAATTCGTAAGTAATTCTCTGTGAAACAGATTGGCAATGTATGTTATGTATCTTTTGTAAGTTTCGAGAAATTTTATTTCAAGAAATGTCAGGAACAACGAAATAAATCGTTCATTTCCAATCTGACGTACACTTAGTTCACCAGATTTTAAGTAGATATTCATAATTTATGCATTCCATGTTTAAAATGTTGGCAGCCGCGATGGCTCAGTGAGTAAGGGCCTGGGTCACTAACCAGGAAGCCCGGGGTTCGTTGCCAGTATTGACCGACAAAGTTCGCGGGGTTTTCAGTGTTGAAGGACAGAGGTACTACCAAGAAACAACCCCTATTCGTTTGGTGGGACGAAAACCCATTTACACTCTGACGTGTACGTACATTAAAGAACGATTGTGTAGAATTCGAAATCAACGAAAAGTAAGCGGAAACATCTCTTAACATCAATAGAAATAAAATATTCCATAATATATTTTTGTCTGAATAATGCCGAAGTATAACGAGACAATGTACCCCAATTCTTTCCAACCCATTATTAAATAGGGAAAAATACACCATTAGGATCTTGTAAACCATGACTTTAAACACACGGGTCTCTTCAACCCTAATTTTATTTTTGTTCAACCCTCTTTAATTTTTATTTGTTCAGCCCTCTAAATGAAATGAAATGGGGATTAAAGTCCTACTGTTCTGATCCTAAACTGGGCTAATGAAGACACGGACATACGCCATACAGTGTGCTAAGAGGGAAATTTTGCACGCTATGGCCTACTCTTATATCGAATTCCAACTGCCAAGGGATCTTTTACGTGCACGCCAATGTGTACACGGGACCTCGGTCTTTCGTGTCATCTGTCCTGTGTCACTGACCAGGTGCAACTCGGTGGATATCTGGATTGACCTTCTCGGCCAATGCAGGGATCGAACATCCGACCTCCAGGCTAGCAAACCAGAGTCTCACCCACACAGCCACCATGATCCCCTGCACAATTAAAACATTAACATTTATTTTACATATAGCACGACAATATCCCCGCCTTGTTGAGTGTATCACAAACGGATGATTTCATAAACATGACAAGGAATTTAATGGTGCCATTTATTTTGTAATTGCTAAAGTATCAAATGATGAAATTAACAATTAATGATTATTCGTTTGTTACAGAAAGTCTTGAAAAATCGTATTTTTATATTCAGAACCGTTACCTTCAGCAAATTTATTTTAATGGCAAAGTTTTAAATGAGTCAAAACTTTTGCCAAAATATTAACATGAATATTTCGTTTGTTTTGTTTTTTCGGTTCAAGATAATTCTCTTCGACATTTGATATCCATATCTTTAAAACGTCTTATATATATTTAATATATATCTACTGGCGTATAAATACCAAATGTCAGATACCGTTATCGTCCGCCATGGCATTTCCATCCTCTTATTTTATCTTAAGATAAGTTATATTTTATGGAAACACCGTTAATAAATTTATTACAATGTAATGTTTTGATGGGGAAACGCTCGTCTTTATTAAACACGGACAGTGTCTTGTCTTTCGAATGGGAAGAAAATCGAGGATCCCGTGTACACATTTACGTACACGTAAGGAAACCTTTAGCAAGTGGAATTTCCGCATCCTATCGTTACGTGATACGCACGGTGCGTCAATGTAGTTTTTGAGTTTTGGCAGATTCGTATGGGTAGCTGAGCTCAGTTGTATTACAGCATGCTAGCAGTTATCTACCAAGATCAAAATAAGTTCTAGTGAAGTGCCTCTAGCCTACAAATTCCTGAAGGGAATAACGCTGCTGGACAGTCGCTGAGCTATTTAAATATTTAAAAAATTTAGTGTCGAATTATCTTAGTACAAAAATCTTCGACCTCGACTCTAAAGCAATTTTTGCTTTCAATAATGTATCATTTCTGAAAGTTTATACCCCTTTTACAGATTTTCAAGGTCACAGCTCCCCTAATTTAGCACGTAAATCGACCAAAATGTAAACAGACAAACGGGGAAAATATGAAAATTCGGCGAAACAAAAATAATGATTCAATTACAGTCTTTATCATGGTAAAAAGTAAGAAAAACTAAAAGAATTACAACGAGGATTGCTATTTCATGAAAACAATTGGAACTAAGAAAAAATCGCAGCAATGTATTTATTGTTCGGTAAAGTAATCTTTAACTCTTGAAACAGCTGGGTGTTTACTTAGTTACTCTGCTCCCCCGGGCAGATGCGGTTGAAAAGCCCAAATTAAAATTTGAAGAAGTAAAAAAGTTAGTCTAAGAAGAAAGTGAATTTATTGAAATTTTTGCGATGTGAAATTATTGTCCAAAGAACAAGCATGCATACATGAAAACAGACGCCCGTGACCCTTGAATCATCTGGAAGACTAGTCCTACCCCTCCGGGGGGGGGGGGCATATGAAGTTGATACGACCTACTTCGAATTTTGCAGAGTGAAATTATTGCCCTAAGGCGATCTGTAGGCCTTGTTGAAATACTATCCGGGGGGGGGGGGAAGTTGTGCGAGCAAATCCATAGATGGTGGCGATAAACTATACATACTTTAAGAAGGAAGACGCATACAAGAATACAATACAAACTTGTTGGCGATACAAAATATTAAAGAAATTTTAAAGTTTGTTAAATTTTAATAGTTGGAAAACTTACCTGATTAGTATAGCATGGATTGTATATCGTTGTTTTCAGGCACCTGCTGTCGTTACGAAACTAAGAAGTTGTTATAGATTAACCACAAGTATCCAAGTGATTACGGTTTTTATTTCGCTTGACAAACTTTTATTTCGGATGACAGATAAAACTCGTCCAACTAACCAACAGCTTGTAGTGGTCATTTGTTTGAACATAAGATTTTGTATCGTTTCGTCTCGCGGGTTCCACAATCTTATCGATCTCAATCGCGAGACATCGTCATCAAGGCAACGCTGTGCCGTTCTCTTTGCATACAACCAAGAGCTCTTCAGCACGCTGTTATTTGCGCTATCCGTAGATTGCGCCCTATCTAGTTCGACTGTGATTAACTTCTATCGGGTCTTTCATGCTTGCCTCAATCAACTGTTATATACACCCTAACCCGTGGTGGTATCAAATGCCAAATTAAACTGAACTTGAGCTTAAAGAAGCGGGAGATATCTAATAACCTTTGCTACCTACTAGTATATCGATCTAAATATCGAATTAATCGTGTGATTTAATTCGGGCAACCATATCGTAAATCACTATTGTTCAATCTGGTGCAAAATTCCTGAATATATATTAAAGGCCCCATGTGACGGTTGCTATATAATAGGATTTATCAACTCTCTTTAACACTGATATTTACCGAGACCGCAGGCTTCTATCAAGTGTCAATAATTGTATATTATATTCGATGTTAGAATATGCGATTGATATATATGATAAATCGATACAGTATGGTCGGGAAAGGGCAGGGCGAATGATTTAACGCGTGCCTTTAGACCATAAGATCTGTCATTGAGTCACGTGGCATGGCTTCTATTCTTCAGCTTGTACGTGTCAATGAGTAGGGTCGCCTGTCCACTCTCGTGGGTCTTCTCCGGGTCGCTCCCCACCTCCCACTGCTAAAGACATTTACGCGTATTACCTGTATAAAATTGAACCGTGACTTAGTCACAAATTGACATATTTTGAGTCGGTATGTTCCGACGTATGAAACTAACAGAAATCTACAGCATACAAAACGTGTCTGCGATATTACTTTCGGTAGAAGCGGACGTTAAACACTAGAAGGAGAACACTATGCAAATAGAAATTTTCAGAACATCGCGGTTATGTTTCCAATGTTATAATTAGACACCATCTTTTCAAAAGAACTATGTTATATTTAGATGCCTATTTTAGTCCTGAAAATACCTTTCAGTATTAGATATTACATCCTATCTTTAATAATTATAATGTGGCGTGTTTTCCAATGGTTTGACGTTTTGGTTTATTCTTAATATGAATCAAATGCCAGTTTAGTGCTTCACTGATGTTATATCTTTTTAAATATGTATTTAATAAAAGAAAAAAAAAGCAACTCCATGACGTGCAAGTAATCATAATATATCCCACTTATATGAAAATATTCTCAATTAAATACAAGTTTTACGTTACAAAAGCTATCCATTTAATCAAAGGTCTCGGATAGCAGCTATAATCAGCAACATGGGTATTATAATCTTTCATATGAGAGACTCTTATCGAATAATTACAGGTTGCAATATGCAGTTCGCATCATGAAACTTTTTATTTAATAAAAGACTTTTTGAAAACGTAAATAAAGTAATTAATTTCTCTCAAACCCACCAAGAATGACAATCTAGTGGAAAGAGGAAGTGTGGACTACAACGCATGTTCGGCCCAGAACTTCCCATATTAACAGAAATCAGGCAAGGTGTAGAGTGCAGGCAGATGTACAGACTCGATCGCAATGTTCGTCGGCGCATTCAAAGCGAATTGTGCTTTGGGAATCAAACACACACTCATTCTTTCAAACAAGACTGGACGGAATTATTTTTTTTTGATTATGACTACATTTAGTTTCGTTCCATTAAATCAGTATGCCCCCTTTCTAAATTTTAACTAAACCTTCAATCGAGATCGAAAAGACGCGTTATTCGCATTTCACCGTTTTGAAAAATCGAACTTACCGATACATTCAAGCAATGAACAACACTATTAGTCTTCCAATACTGGATAAATACAACGTTTACATCAACAAACACGTTTTGCATAGTGATCATATGACCTTTATTACAAGTTCTTTGAAATCATTTTTTAAACGTGGTGTCATTATCCCAGTAATATGGAAAACTCCCAATTTACTTAATACACCTTTTACGTAATTAAGCTCGACAGTTGACATATCCCATGCAACATAAAGTAACAGTTTGTTACATTAAACGGGAGATAACTGGCCATTATTTATAATTAACTAGGTGGATGCACGAGCTTGTGAATTGTAAACATTAGCAGTGTGTCGTTTATATTACACCATTATTATCTTAAATTAAACACGCCAGAGTTTGTAATAGAATATCATCAATACACGCTACCTGAATCCACAAAAATGACTAGATTACTTCGGCACTAACATGTGGTTTAAATTTATTTGAATTAATCTCGTACACCTTAGGGTCTTTAGCAGTGGGAGGGAACCGGAAGACCCGGAAAAAACCAACGAGGTTGGACAGGCGATCAAACCCCTTGTCACGTACGAGGTTGGAATGGAAACCACGCCACGAAGAAACAGCACCAGGTACTCTGGCGACAATACGTTTAGTCGTCTGGGGCGTTGTTTTGAACTTCCGGGGGCTGAACCGAATCTGACAGGTGGAAGGTGTTCTGGAACATAGTCTTGCCTGATATTATGAGAAAATCTGGAATAAGACATCTGTCACAGACATAATCTAGTCAATCTCGATCCCAGGGATAACTTGACCTTAATCAGCGTGGAACCGTTTCCTAAGCTTTGCCACCAGTGGCTACTAATTGGCAGGATTTGTTAGAATGAAATTTACCAACCTTCTTAACAAATATAATATAAGCCTTTAAGCAATAAAATACACATAAATGAAATTGGCACATATTTAATCTCAATTATCCTCCTTTTCCTGCAATGAAAAATGTTCATATAATAAGTCCCTAAATTAAGGAACATTGTATATAAAATAAATGTTCATATAATAAGTCCCAAACCCCAATTGGTGGTGAGTTACATAGTTTACACTGGTAAAGGTTGACTAAAAAGAGAAAGGGTCGTGAGGCGTTTCGGTCTGTCATTGTCACTGGACCATTAGTCTAGCATTTGGATTTGAGTCAAGCAGTAGAAGCAAAGTGGCAGCACCCCGACAAAAAAAGTGACCACCAGAAGCTGCTGGTTTTAAACACAGATCATTTAAGATCCGATAAAAGCCCTCAGGATTTTCGAGTACGATAATCAAATGGGAGCTTTGGTAAGGGGAGGCAGCATAATGTATGGCCAGGTAAACGTGGTAAATTAACAGTAATAAGAGCAGAACGGAACTGCAAAGTCTTCATAATTTGTTAACTAAGTACAACATGATCAGATTGCAAAACGACATCCTTCCTTTAAAGAAAGTTCGAATCAGTTCGCAATAAAAGTTATTCGGACGTGAAAATCACAGAACCCAACAAGGCAAGCATCCCAGAAAACCTTGTGATCATGTACTTGAAAATTAAGTACAGTCTGAATGCGTAATAAAAGTTCTGGCGTGACAGGAGTCTTGCAGTTCTGACGGTATCTTGTTCGCGTTTAATACCCACCAATAAATGTTTAGTACTACAAGAGTGGATAATAGGATCAGGCAAATTATTTTGCTTATGAAGCACGGCTATAATGTTCAAATAGACGTCTTCAAATGAGTGCTGTAAGTGCTCGGGTGGACTTAGCCCAATCCTGTTCTTGTAAACTCGTAACTATATTCTAAAACCAGAGACGTAGGTGGCTAGCCCCATCTGGGAATATAAAAGTCCAATGACATGTGTAAAATCCAAAAATCTGATAATTAGACAAACGGTAATATAACAAACACAACTGACCAGGTTGGTGGAGAAGTGATGCTGCATCTACAATGTCATTGGTTATACCTGGAACACGTTTGCATCGTATATCAAAGTTATAAAACGCTTAAAGCCAGAACAGGGCACGCAAGTACGTGGCCCCATCGATAATTGCATTAGGCATGAGTCTCAACCGAATAGAAATTTCTAGTGTCTGGTTATTCCAGTCTATTGCTCATGCTCTCCAGATAAATTATGGCGTCGCCGTTTGACAGAGCCTCGTTCTTTCTGGTCACTTGTTACAAATGACGCTTAATCGCACTATGGTGCCCGATTCGTGTACTAATGGTTAAATGTTTATTTTGTCTTAAATGTTGGACGTAAGAAGCCTGCCTTTTCAAGTTAAGATAACACCAATGTTTATTTGAATTGACAAATAATTCGTGTTTTCAACGTGTAAAACTTTGGATGATAATGAGTTCGAGACTTAGCTGCTTTATAACCTAACTTGCGTAGTGTATGAATAAGGAGGAGTAACCCATGATTGCAGTTAAACAAGCAGTCAGCAATAATATGAAAATCATCTAGATAGGCAGTGCAGGGCACGTTAGACTTTTTTTTGTTAGCATAATTTCACACACAGATAAGCTGAGGGTTTGCATGTCGAAAAGCCAAATTTTGTCAAATAGATATGTTGGTGTGGAATTACCTGTTACGGTCCACTGAAAACCAGTGAGTGAGTAGTTGGGGGTGGGGACAGTTGACTGACCTGTGGTCCACTGAATGTCGTTTGTTTGAAACCATTAGCTTCACCAGCAAGAATAAAGTCTATATCGTTAAATTCCGTCGGTAATAAGCGACTCAAGCCTCTACATTCATACAGTTAAATGCAGGAAGCGTTGTTTCAACTTGGAGCGAATTTGAGATTTTTGTTAGGCATGGGGTTCCATTCCCTCTACCACACCATTTGCTGCAGTATGGACAGTAGAGAAACATTTAGGGCAGTAAAGCAAAGGTTTGCAGTCAGCGCGAAGACAATGAGTATCATTAAAATTATGGAAAATTTCACGCCCATCCGACAGGAATTGGCCTTGCATTATTTTCTATCCCAGTTCAAGATTCCATCCGGAACTAATAGGTTGCAGTCTTAGGGTGTAGTTATTGATACCAGTGCTGGACTCACGTAAGGCTCTGATAGTAGGGATGTCCCTTTTTGGAATTAGTTGAAAATCGCGTAAATCATGTCTGTGTGTTTCCCATTCAAAATTCTACTGATTGTTGCTCTCAATATTTGGAGGCAAGTCGAAATACGTCTACAGTATAATTCATATAGCCTGTAATATCACGCAGTGTTTTATAGTTGTAAACATACTCGGGTATTGGCATAACCCTACTCCTCCATCGTGACACGATCCAATGTCTTCTTTTTTCCAACACGAAATTCAACCTCTATACCAAAGGAATAAGTGACATATTTAGGAACCGGGTTCAGGCCAAAAACGTTCAGGATGCTCAAGGCCTCAAAAGAACATTTGACATTTGAAAAATACCAGCGTTAGAATATACAGGCAGGTGACTGATGCAACCAGGTCTGCAAAACGGATGAAAAAGAAAACTGATAGCGAGGCTATGCAAATAAGCAGTTCGAAGAGCAGGTCAAAGTTTAATTAAAATAATATTTACAAGTAAATATATCCATTCTTTGCATAGGCTACATGAATAAAGATCTTTGAAACATTTTCAACATCCTGACATCAAAAGTTCATTCGAAAATAGCCGATTTGATGATTTGTCGGGAACTATTGTAAGCGCACAATATGGGTGATTCGCTGAATACGTTAAATTTCTGAAGACACGCGAATTTGAGACGCCATCTTGAATCTTTTAGAAACGACCGACGGAAGGGGACATCACGTGATATTCAAGGGTAAACTTATTGCTGGGATCGAGATTGGTGCATGTCACACAACGTATGTATTGTAGTGTTGTAAACCTACCCTTTGTATTTTTCAGAAATGGACAAAACTGACCCTAAAACAGACAGCACTAACCCCAAGAAAGATACACCCCGATATGATCTGCGCTTTAGGGATAATGCCCGGCACCTATCTTTTCCATAGTAACGAAATGGGTTGCGGAATTTCAGCTTGACAGAGTCTTGATGATGACCCGCGTCATTAAAGGCCATCAATAGCAACCATGCAAGAAACCATTACCCGGGTGCATGACATGGTGATCGACGATTGAACACTCGACATATTGCCAGTGAGAGGGTTCAGAACGTTATCGCCAAAAAGTTAGGAATGACAAAAGTTTCTGCACGATGGCTGCCCACAATAGCCCTTGACTGCGGATCAGAAACGTGTCAGATTCCTGACGTCCCGTGACAATCTGCGCTGTTTTGATCAGATCCTGATAACGTTTGGCGAGATTTGTAACAAAAAGGAACAAGCCGATCGTCACTTTCCTAATCGACATCCAGGCCTTGCAAAATCACTGGCAAAAGTGTGTACACGTCGAAGGGGACTATCGACCTTGTACAGGTCTTCCCCACAAATCTTATCACTCTTCAGTCAGTCCTTGTATACCCAGGTTTAATTATGTAACGTAGAGTATACACCCATGAAAAGAAACCCGGGACTGGACGTCTCGTGAACATAAAGATGGTGTAATGATACTTATGTTGAAAGTTCTTTGTTCATGTGGTAAAAAGGGTGCGATTTAGATCATACGGATAACATTAAGTCAAGTGTCGTGGTTTAAATAGCAATCTTGTAATTGATGCAAGAATTTAATATTTTTTTTGAGCAACAGTGTGAAATGAAGTCTATGCTGTATTTCCACCATATAAGGGTATTATGACTGCTTCTTCGTTACGCATGGGGTCACTTAAAATGTACACCTTTCTCGCTTATCTGTTAATTCTGATACATCCTAAAATTTATGTCTTCCAGCCTTATTATGTCAGATCAGTGAACTTTATAAATCCCTACATGACTTTTTTCCTCTGTTGACTACTAGCGCAAAATGACATTAAATGCATGGTACGGAACAATACAACCAATGTTGATAATTCTTGGTTACGTATACGTAGTGCTCGCAGGTCCTACGACCCTCCAATTCCATAACACTTCCCTTTTGTTTATTGGTTTCGAATCAGTGTACAACATTCCTGTGGTTTAAAGCAAGTTCAGTCAAGTTGCGGTCACGAAGTGTCCACAAATGACAATTTTCAACGTGACTATTTTTCTATTACATAAAAGAATTTAATTTGTCGCAGGAAAAAAGTTAATATTGGGAACTCTATGTCATCTTTATCAGTGACTGTAGCGGCCTAGCGACTATTCACTGCTGATCAGTGTGAAAATCGTTGGCTCGATATGTTCCCAAAACATACGCTATGGAGACCATTCTGGGAGAACAAAATTCGCGTTTGCCGCCATTATAGACGACGTCATTCAAATAATAGTTATAATAAATCAAATCCGACCTGGTTCGTGGTCTTGAGCTCATTCAGTACAGATGTTCCTTTCGTTTCCCATCTAGCTCAAATGCTGCTTTGCTGTAAAGGCTGTTATTATGTGAAGTGTCACCTCTTTAACACAGAGAGAGAGGAAGAGAAATGGGGTTTAACGTCCACTCGACACAAACTAGGTAATTTTGGGACTAACATACGGTTTCAATTTTATTTCAATAATTTGCTTGCGCGTAGGGGCCTTTATCAGTGGGAGGAAACCGGAGTACCCAGAGGAAACCCACGAGGTTGAGAAGGCGCCCCTTTCTCTATGCCACACACGCTCACACCAGGGATTGAAACCACAGCCGCAAGCCACAGGTGACCGGCCAGCCACTAGGCCACCCCCCCCTCTTTAATATATAAATTTATCGCGATAGAAAACTGAAGTTTAATCAACCGTTATTGATATCTGCAAATTCTTTAAAATACTGGAGTTAAAACGTCATTAAGACCACAGCAAAATAACCATTTCATAATAAATTGATTTGTGAACAATACATACAATGCTTACATTGTCCACAGATACGTATTACTATCGGACTTAATTTCAAATATAAAATCTAATTTAGGTTCGAGATTATACGATGGATTATTATCAACTCATTTTGATAACTTTTTTAGTTATGGATCAGGTGCAGTGACAGGAGATAATTTTATGTTTATGCATGGTTTCACGTATTAGGTACGGTAGTAACGAACCAGCCAGAAAGACGCGGGTTCACTATCCGGGTAATGGCTGAGAAATTTTCTTGTTGCCGCGTCTTGACAGAAATTAAAACAGACAGAATTTCCCTAATGGGTGGGTGAATGGTTAGCACGTGCGTGCTGCACCATAAAGCCTGTCATTGAGTCAGCTGGCGTGGTTTCAAATCCCCGGTTGTACGTGTAGGGTAGTCTCTCCAATCTCGTGGGTTTTCTCCGGATCCCCCGGTTTCCTCCCACTGCTAAAGACCCCTACGCGTAAGCGGAAAATTGAAGTAAAATTAAACCATATATAAGTCCCGAAATAACCTAGTTTGTGTCGAGTGAACGTTAAACCCAGCTTCTCTCCCCCTTATCACACGCTGCAGTGTATGCGCCAATTTTCATTAACTCGACAGGTACATTTCATCTGTACGGCCATAAATACCGACATTTGCTGCTGTATAAGAATAAAATTTAGAGTCTCTCCAGACATTACTTTGTCATTTTGAGACTAACACGTGTGTAATAGGCTTGTAGACAGTGTCGGTTCCAGCTATTAGTTGATTATTACATCCCAGGTTGTTGTCCCACTCGACACATTTTTTAGCAAAACTTCAGGCGCTACACGAATTGGGAACCATACAGGTCCGTCTCGTTACGTGCCCAAGATTCGAAAACGTGACATTCCAGCCAAAGGACTTTTGAACCATTTCTACAAGGAGTGAAAATATAACTTAGTGATCGAGTATTACATTTCTTTTGTAAGAAAAAACCCATTTGATTCATGAAAGAATGACAGATCGGGGAATGGTGGTAGGGGGGAGTATGCACAATTTGGTTGTTGAGGAGATGTCTGAAGTTGTGTTGTTAATTTGTACCACATTGAACCAAATGTTTGTTGATATAAAACATTGTGTCATTATCTTTCAATAATGCGTAGAAATAACCGACCCAGTAAGTGGTGTGCATACGCACGGTATTATCTGTACAAATAGCTGCATAGCTTTATGATTCATAAAGGATCGAACAATATCAGGCATTATTGTGGTGTATTACTTTGATTTAAAATATCAATGAAAAGGACAATTGGCTCTGTCTGGGTTTACACGACACAAATGCATTTTATCGAATTTGTCAATTTCGGATTTTTAAAAAGTTTTGAATAATGATAGGACAATGTATCTTTGTATATTCAATAAACATGACATGTATACAATACATACCTTGAAACTATTAAGAAGTTTATTTCTCTATCAAACAAACAGATTTCCTACCAATATAACTAAAGCCTAATCATCCGTAATGCATTAGCGAAATTTATTTGCTTAGAGCTAATTAGATCGTACTTTGTTCGCACATAAATAAATTTAGACAAGATACAATGTAATGTAAAATATTTAATACCGTCAAGTGCCTGTGGATTACCTTGAGAAATTGAACTAGGGCAGTGATTCTCAACCACTAAGTGTGCCGCGAAATTTTGAACGGCACTCTAAGAGAATGTGAAACATCGCGAATATTCACTGGTGTCTACTGGTCATTCTATGTGTCTATGACAAGTCTCTGTCTACGGTTGTATTCTGTCTGACTTACCATTTTTTTTATTTTGCCAAATTCAAATATTTTTCATATATATTTAGCCAGGTGTCCCGCTATTTTTACATTTATTCCCGTGTGACATTGGCAAAAAAGGGTTGATAACCACTGAACTAGAGTGAACAGGCGACCCTACGTACAAGCGGGGAATCAAAACTACGCCACTTCAATCAATGCTGGAACTAATCATCTAAACAGCACACGTTACCCCCCACTCCTTGTTTGAAACCGTTTGGTGATGCGCATTAGCTTACATACGAGAAGTAAATCGGTTAAGTCTAGAACACCCTTCGTAATAACCAGATTTATCTTTAAGATCTTGTCCCGTCACCAAAGTAAAACAGCAGAACAACTCAGTTCAACAATTTATTAATTATTTGGGCCTTAATGAAAGAGACCAAGGTACTTTACATCTCAACCCATCATTAATATCAATAAGAAAGGTCAAGACTGGATGGACGAAACGTCGTTTTTGATACGGACTGGTTATTCACATTGTATTTGTGATACTAACTGCTGAGACTCGCATCGCATGCGCTGTGGTCCGATTGGTTGTTCATAAGCATGCGTTTTGGAACTTCCCATGTGAACTAATCCTTTAATCAATCAGATTTTCCATCGAAGCCGTTGTTGTTGAGTGTCAACACTCCCAAGTCGTTTGTTCATATCATTACAGAACAAGATGGTGAGCTAATGGAAGTTTCGATGGTATCGGCCTCGTCACCCTTTATAGTAGCCAAACAGTGTCAACAAACACATTGTTTTCAGCTGAACCCAACACACACTGCCTCTTTAAGAGATATCGGTCTCACATCATTATTCTTCTCAATTATATTTGTTTTATATAATCAGTCAATGCACGCCATTATCGATTAACTAATAATCGATCAAATAGGAATACGATATAACATTATTTTGTCTGAATTACAATTTCTCTTCCGTTGTTATTTCCTCGAGTATCTGTCATTCTGACCTGTGTTGACTAGGAACAAGATGGATTTAGTCTAAAGCCCGTTACGCACTGGTATCCATAGGAGAGACAAAGACAAGGGATTTTACGTTACATGACAAAAAGTAGGTCGTTTTGGGACTAATATATGCCTCGCTTGTGCCTATAGGGTTTTAAGCAGTGGAAAGAAACTGGTGGACCCGGAGAAAAACGAGGTTGTGCAGGCAACCCTATTCCTTGTCGCGTGTAAGCCGCGATCGAAACACCCAATGGCAGACCTTATGATCTAAAGCACATGCGTAAAAAACGCTAAGCTACCCAACGACCCCTGCATGATCAGCCGAATAAAAGATGGGTATAGAATCCTAGTTCGAAGGAAATTGTATCGTTAGAACACATATAAAATTCGACAAAGCTGTCATTCCGTCAAATCGGTAGCCGTCCAGTCTTAGGAAAGACTCTTCTAATATGAAACGGGGCTTAAAGGACAATATTGGTGGCAGTCATTATCACATATGTGATAGAACTGATTAAACACTTTCCAAATATACTATTAACACAGAGATCATCGCTACCATAGAGGAGTAATAAAGGATTCGTGATTCGGAAGTGACGAACGCCAAAGGAAAACACGAGTTATCTCTCTATGTGAATGACTGGAGTGACGAGTGATGCCGTTTTAAGATAAGAGAACACGGGAAAAATAGAAATACTCCGTACAGCCCCTTGTTTTTTATTCATTCTATAGGGGAGACCGGGGCACATTGAACACTGTATAGCGTTGGGTTGTATAGTATTATTTATAAAGGATATATCCATGGTGGTTCAATGTGCCCCGGTCTCCCCTACCTTATAAAAACATGGTAATGCACGAACTTTTTTCTGTTTTTCTTTCCTGTTCTCTTATGTAGTGGCAGTCAATTCTTTTTATGAATTGTAAGATATTCTCTCACAGTGTCACACAGCAACTTTAGGTCTTCGAGGGAATTATTAGTGAGCAGATATTCGCCCATGTATCTGTTATCACTAGTCACTTCAGTTAGTTATATAGAGGAATAACTCGTGTTTTCCTTTGGCGTTCGTTACTTCCAATTCATGAATCATTTATTACTCCTCTATGGTAGCGATGATCTCTGTGTTAATATTATATTTGAAAAGTGTTTAATCAGTTCTATCACATATGTGATAATGACTGCCACCAATATTGTCCTTTAACTTCCTACTTTTCTGCATAATCCAAATAACGAAAGCTGACATTCGTCATGCAGTGATTGATGTTTTCACTTTCTATTCGTCAAATTCAAACAGATATTTTGTATACACCAGGTTATTCGCCCCATCCGTAACCACTTCAAAGGAGACGCCATCACAAGGATCGAACCGGGACGTGTTTGTTGGTGATTTAGCGCCTTATGCACTAAGCCACCTTGCCTACCACCACCTAAATGTGGTCAAATTGTGTGAATTATATATGTACTTTGTGGTAGCTGTGATGTTTTGTATTACATTTCAGTCACCTTCTCTGTGTGTTAAATTGTTATCCACAATTTGTTGGGGTCCACATGCCAATCAAAGCTCCAAAAGTGACATGTAAGGCTGGAATCTTTAATTCGTCATGGAATTCTCAAGAGATTTATTATTCCCGATGAGTTGAACCTATGTCAATAGAGTTATTTTTAACGTTGAATCGCTACACAACAAGCCAAAACAACCTACGAACTTGAATATTGAAGACATTGACCTTATCCAAGCTACCTATTTCTTTTAGGTGACGAAGTGCTTAATGCTAAACGCTCTTCGGCACTTCAGTTCTTCATTCATACTGGTGAAAAAATTGGTTAAGTGTCCGAAGATGATAAATTCCAAATATCTTTGTGTTAAGTTTGATAGGTTAAATATTATGTCCGTCTGTTGCCGAGGTAATCAATCATTCATTGCTACCGGAATCCTAGCACTGTCTCCGTAGAAATTTATTGAATAGGTATAGTACAGGCAAATAATAATGTTATTTAATATGTATTTTGTTTGAATTAGGGATGATCTCAACCCGTTGTGTCTAAATAAATATTAGTTAACACATCACGAAAACCTGATCTATTTTGCAATCTCAACTAAATTCGTCACCCATATAATTGCACAGAAAAGCGTTAAAATACCTCAGTTGTAATCTTCAAACGAACAGTCACAATCACATTTATCTTAATGATGATTATCGGTCGACGTTGAGAGATGTTTGCTGACATTGTCAAGATGGGTTCATCCCCAAACTGAACTCTCACGCAGCAAAATCATTCTTGATTATACCGGCTGATGAAGAAAAGTAGGCGGTTTATACACATTTGATTTATTTCATTTGGAAAATTCAACCTCTCAGCACCCGCCACTGGCTATACTATTGGAACAAGAAATGAGGTACGTTTCTCTATCCACTGGCGCGAGAACGAACATGATTCAATACTTAAAATATCACTGGCTCTTCGACCTCGGTACAAAAAAATGTTGATGTCTTATCGTTTAATTTTGTGTTGATTTGTTTTGTGGGATCAACATTTGTGTTTGTTCCAAATTTTACGACAGTGAGAACAAGAAAGATGGATGGGGTATAATGTGCACAAACTAGATCAGTTCGGGAGTAGCATAATGTTTAATTTTATTTCAATAATTTCTTGTGTGTGGGGGGGGGGGGAGCGAACACGATACCTCATGGTTAGCGAGCCAGCATCTTACGCACCTCAACTCCACCAAACAGCTCACAAACTGCACGCGGTTATCGCAAGGTTATAATAGGTAAGTATTTTGCGCATGCCTGGACTATCACATGATCGTGTTAAAGACGGACTCTAAATATATGGTATTGAACTGATCAAATAAAATGAATGTTTAGATAATATGAATTGCTCTCAAACAGGTTCGGTATACAGCATTTGCTTTTACACTGGTTTGGGTGATATTAAGCTCATCGTTCGCAGTTATTGATAACCATGCGATCTCATAAGTTTGAGGTACCGTAGGGATTTGTGTTAGGCCCCCTTTCGTTTACGGCTTATATAACAACTATATCAAGTTTGAAGATTCTTGCTCATATTGAATGAGTATATTTTCTCGGCTTTTTTTTTATATAGTTGCCATGGGCATTTTGTTTAAATTACACGATCTTCGTCCCTTTAGCCTTTCTTTTTAATTTCATTCCATTTGCTACCATCAATATTAGGATATACATGTATACTTATTTCGACCGTCATATATTAATTTGAATCAGCCCTAACGCCGAACATTATACTGGATCTTTTGAAAATTAAAATGATTTCTTCAATATTTTATATCTTCCGAAAAAGAACCAAACAATGTAAGGTCAAAATTAATGCCATGCGCGTTTGTTAATGTCTGAAATACAATCCCATCAGATATTGCGTCAAAATACGTGACATTCTCCGTACAAAGCGCCCATGGGAGTCTTCCAGACTAACTTACGTCATTTTGAATGGTTTGTCAAGAAAGATTAAAAGATTGGCTACATGTATGTCAATATCACAATTTACCTGTCTACACCACCATGAAAGATACTGTCGTCCAGTCTGAGAATAGTTGTAATTTTCTTCACGTTTATGACAGATCGTGTTGTCCAGTCTGACAATAGTTGTAACTTTCACACAATCAAAGAATCAATATTTTTATTAAGTAATACAAAAATCACTTAAAACCTTTGCACGGAGTGTGGAATCTCGCAAATATCTGCATTTCTCAAGTATAACGTTGGAAAACTCTTACCGTTGAAAAATTTTAATTCTTAAGGGCGTTGAGCAGTCTAAGATTCGCACTAACTTTTCAACGCCAATCTTATTAAGTCTTTGCAAACTTGTTCCACTTATAAAATAACTCAGAAAACTCTCGAAAGTCGCGTCGTTTTATGTGTAACAAAGGAGATACGAGGCGGAGGAATAAAACTATTTATAGCAAACGAGACTGATTCCCCGACCTAGATCAGGTGTTGAATAAATTATGACGTCGTGCACGCCAGTCACGTGACCAACACAGACGTGGCTTCAACGGGAGTGGCAAACTGATCCCGCAGTGAATATTCGCTTGGCCGCTACAATCACTGATAAGCATGACATCGACGAGGCTTAATGAGTACGGCATATTAACTTTTTTACTCCGACAAATTAAATTCTCAAACATTTTTTTGAGGTAAAAGAAAAATAAATAAAGGCGTTTGAAGTATTTGTAGTTAAAAAAATATTTCCTATTTAGTGTAAATGGGTATTAAAATGAGTAAAATGCATCATTTTGCCCGAAGCAGTTAGGTGTTAAGTAAACAATGCACGAGCCGTTGAGCCAATGACTACAAGGCGTGCAAGTCAACGCACGTGTTTTAGACAGCCATCCGTTACAGGGATAATTCGTTAGTAATTCTCTGTGAAACAGGTTGCGGGAGTGGAAGATGTCACGTGACCTGAAGGAATTCCCTGTATGACGCGATTATCCAGGTCTATTTATCTATCACGAAAGGAACATGACGGATTTTTTTTTTTATGGTCAAAGATTACTATTTTTTGAATGCATAACATGATTTAGAGTGCGGTGGAGTAGTGCAGTGAAGTAATTATTTACTTTTACATCCGAATTGTTGTATTTTAATACTTGTTGTCGACGTATTCAAAGAATTAATCCAAAATCGCAAAATCTCGTTTGAAGGTAAATAATGAACAACAATTTTAAAATACTTTGAGTTGGTATTTTTTAACGTTTTTGGTGTCGAAATGTAGCTTATAACCTCCACTTTCGATCTACTGGTGGGATTATCAATAAATCTTTTGAGCTTGTACTAATAGAATTTCCAAGAAAACGCATCGTTTTTTTGCGTTTCCATGGATACAAGACAAACCACAACCTATAGCCAAAAAATGACCAGTGTATTTTTGGGACTTGCTATTAGCATTGTTCATGCGAAATTTGATGAAAATATCTGCAGGCATAACTGAGAAAATTCTACTTTTGTTGTCATCAATACCCCTTTTTATCATGCTTTTGGGCCAAGTTTGGAACATAGTTGGTAAATAAAATTGGTATTTATTTGGTGATTAATATGTAGTTTATCACCCCAAATAACAAAAAATGTCATATCTTATCAACAAAAATTACAGTGCTAGCTTTAAAATTTGCATTTTAGACTACTCAACGCCCTTAACGTTTGGAAACTTTAATTAAACTTGGTAGGCTCGTTCATTCGTAGAGTTTTGAGTCCGCTTTCACGTTGGGTGATATCGCAGACAAATTGGTCGGCTACCAAGGTAAGGTTTATATACTATGGAAGCATGTTGCGACCATTTTTAAATCTCGACAAACATACATAGCATAGAATAAACTGGGGTGGTAAAAAAATCGCATGCGTATACATTTAAAAATTGATTCAACAAAATATTTTCTCTAAGGGAGATGACTCCAATCTCAATGACAACATAATACAGGATGCAGACAACCATTCATTTCCCTATCGACTTGAACTCTTTTCCCACCTCCAACTTTAACCAAATTTTAGTTGGACTGAATGCTTTTCACTACAGACAGAGGGCCATCTTGGCACCGACATTTGCATGAGGTTGACCAAAATTTTGCGACACACACACTTCAAGAAGCATACAATAAAACGTAACTAGTTGCCACGTATTAGCCAACCCATCCTTCTGCCTCTAAATCATGAATATTTACCAAAACCTGGGCGAAAATAATAATTCAAACCCTCTTCGTCCATTCTACACCCATAAATCTACAAAAATGGGCGTGCAACAGGGGAGAAAAGAGACGGAGAGAGAATTGCTATCATTAGACGAACTACAATTTTGTGGGTACCGAGATGGTGAAATATAATGGTGGTCTGCCTCCATTAGGAGTGCGACCAGTGAGCGGGAAAGCAACATGTCGAGAATGTAAGAATTTTCAAGCACTAGAGGTAAACAATGAATCTTTTTATTTTAAAAAAAAAAGAATGCATTTACCTGAGCTTAAACTGATGGGATTTTTAAATAAATACGCATATTATCCAATGAGTGCCATAAAGACATCTGACCAAAAATTATTCGTAGACTTATTACCGCTTTAATGGCATGTCTTGGAATATTCAAATGTTTGGTTGCTGAATACTATTTTTGGTTTGAGAATTCCCGATGTGGCGAGAATCTGGATTACTCATCAATTATTAGTGTCCATTTGCTATCCTCTTGGTAGTAGTGCATGTCGTCTAACATGGCGAAATAACATTAATAATATATTTAATAACATCTCCCAACGTGAAGGATAAACCAAACTAGTTCGTCTAAGCACACACCTAATAGGAAGTTAAAACATGTCATTTAAAATGAGATTGGGAACAAAATACATTTTTAGTAAAAAAGACAAAAGCGTCCAGTAAGGGTGGACAAGGTCATTTCGAAAAAAAAAATCTCTGATGTCTTAAAGATAAATTATTCAAGAACTAAATGTGTCTATTGTAACAATATTGGTTCTGTAATCAGGTTCTAGATGACAGCACTGGCATAATTTCATATCAAGACACCTGCCGCCTGGACTTCAGATATCTGTTTATGATCCCTTTCTAGACAAGGATGGTCGAAGAGATTATGAAGCTGGCTTTATTGCATCCTACCAGTCAAAGTGTTCAGTACAGATTGCTTTGCAAGATTATATTACTCAAGCCGTTGGCCTTGTCAAGCTTGTGCCAATGTCGACCACCTGTGGGTCATAAACATGATACGAATGATCTTGTTCATTTCATGAAAGGAAGGGTTTAAATACCATTTGCATATAATATATTCCATTGTTTTGTGACACTATTGCAGGTCTTTCATTAGGTATTAAATGCTTTATAAATTATTAAATAGACCATAATCAACTCTTGCTGCCATCGGATGCTCGATATGAGAACGGTTCGGACATTTACTGATTTTATTTAAAAATGGTGAAGCGATGCCTAGTTTCGAATAAACTTAGTACCGTGGTTACGATAATTAACAATCAGTGCACCTATCAAAACCACAAACAGTGATAGATAATAAGTTGGCTCCTCACAATAAAGTAATTCGAATGAATTTTGCGATGTATTCATTTTGAATTATCTCTTTTTGAACTATTATAGCAAGTACGACTAGCTCGTTATCTAAATCTTACATAATGTCTTTTTAAGAAGTGACAAGAAAAGCGAGATTTCGGATACTCCAGAGGGGTTAGACATTTAAGCGCACAGTAACAGACAACAAACAATCCACACTGTTAGATCCTGGTGTTGGCAAGTTACACCGGGTTTTCAAGCCTGAGTTCCACTTTTCAATGGTGCCGGACGGATAACCTGGCATGTCGATCGGATGGGCATAGAGAGGTCCAGGTGTGCAATAGTTGACATGCTTAAAAGAGCCACTGACCGCAGGTACGTTTTGGAGAACTCACCAGGCCTACAGTACCTCTGCACTAGCTCCATTTGTGTTTGCTTGTAGTGCTTTAACCGAAGTTAAAAGTACCACGACCAGTTAAGCCAATTTTCAATGAGATCTGTGATGAAATATATTGATTATATGGTCTACATGATAACAGATCAGGAAGGGATTATTATCAGTTATTAAGCCTCTGTAAGAATCGCGGATGACGAAGCGTATCAAAGGTCTCTCAATTCTCATATTTTCCCCTCTGTATCCTATAAACCGTAAAAGATTCTGATGAAACGACTGCAGAATTAAAGGTGTACCATTTTACGTGGGTTTTAATCAGGATTTAAACCTTCGAACAAACATTACTTCTAGTCATCTGTCAATATAACATTAGATTCGAATAACATCATGGCGGCTCGTGTACAAAAATGTTTGGTTGTTTTTTTTACAATGCAAATGCAGTAAAAAAAAAGATGTCAATAACATCTCCACGTCGAGAGATAGATATTATCGGGACCAACAAATGATCCAGTTTTATTTCAATACTTCGCTTGTGCGTAGAGGTTTTTTTAGCAGTGGAAGGAAACCACAGGACCCCGAAAAAACCCACGAGGTTGGACTGGCGGCACTACTCATTGTCACGTACAACCGAGGAATCGAAACCACGCTAGTTGACTCAATGACAGACATTATGATACTGCGCCCATACGCTAACCACATGGGAAAATACAAAATGACTTCTCGCCATCTGCCAATATGATATCGGATGTCAATTATATCATGGCGACTAGAGTCGAGTTTTTTGTCGTTATTTTACAACAATGCAGCGCTAAAAACAAAAAAAGACCGTGATGTCAATAAATAATAAGACTTCGTCGATCAGCAACATTACGTCTAGCCGTCTGTTAATACGATATCAGATGTCGATAACATCATGGGGGGGAGTTTTTGCAACAGTATAACAAAGAAGATGTCCTTGGTGGAAAAGTACAGCATCTTTTTTGTTAAAGTGAATACTACATAGGTGGAACTAATAGGCAGAGTATTCTTTACCATCAAGAGAAAGTACGAACCCATGAGTAAGGAATGAGTTCACTAGCAAGGAATGTTCCTAGGGATTTTTCTTATGACATGAAGACCGAAGTACTGTGTACCCATTCGCAGATGATATTTGACGAAGAGTGTGGAGAGGTCGCCGATGTCCGGTCAGAATTTCTCCCGTATCAGATTACATGGCGTATGTCTCATCATCTCTATCCCCGTTGGTGTAGAAAAGTCGGACGCAAAATCCAATTATATTTCATGTATGACGGTGTAGTATTATAGTTTGTTTCTTATACTACCGGTTAAAATCGATGATGCCTGATCGAGTAAATTAAGGATTACTTTTCAACTAGTTGATTTTTCTCCGTACGAGGTCTATTCTCGGTTTGCGTCCTCGTCTCTTTTTTTTGCGGACAGTTCGTTTTGTACCGGAACAAATCTTTATGACCGCAACTTAACGAAGCTTTCTGGACGCTTTTGGGTTATTTGCAAACATTGCTTAACTATGACAACATGAAAACATCAATTTAGAAATCATCATATTAAATGATTGGCCCCTTTTTAAAAACATTTTGAATTATTGCCATCTTTGCACGTGTTCTGTGTTATTTGAACACTTTAACTACTTGTTCTAATTCTCGATTGTGTAAAGAAATGGTGAGTAGGTTCTGTGGATTTGTTTATACAGTTGTCTATCTGGTAGTCTCGTTATTAATGTTTAATGTCTTATGTCGGTTTCGACATTGTCTGAAGTTGATGTAACCATATTTTACTGAGAAAACTTGATCTGGGATATATCAAGAACCTATTTCCGCAACACGAATAGTACACCCAGGGTTTCTATTGAATCTCTGTGGCCGCTTTCTAGTTGTTATTATCTACCGGAAGTGAATTACCACAAACTGATGGACAAAGGACACAATTAATTCCTTCGAATATAGTGCTAAAAGTATTAATCCCCACCCCCTCTATTTTTCATGTAGATTCGAAGAAAGGGGCTTTAATATACATTTTCCGTCAGGTGTTGTTGAATATTCACGATTTTGAGTCTGAATGATAACAGAGTAAAAGGGCTGTTTATACTGAAATGCAGGACGGAAAGTTTGTATATCTCACGATTCATAAGATGAACCTCATACATGCTTTTGAGCAAGAGGGTGCCACATGATGCTACATCTGTTGTAGAAAGCGTTTAACCCAGCGAGTAAGTGCCAGTTAAAGAAACGAGAATTAACATTAGAGAAAGTAAGGAAATTAATAGTGTAGTTTCAATATTACTGAATAGTTAATAGTTAAATTTCAAATAATGAAGAATGCCATAGAGTGCGCTTTTAGAGAAATGGTGCCCGGATGTGGCGCTACGCCCTGCACTTATATCGAATTTCAACAGCATGGGATTTGTATACGTGCATGCCAACTCGTACACGAGACTTTGATTTTTCACTCGTCCGAACGACTAGACACTGTCCTGTACCAGACCCTTTGCGTGTATACGTTTGCTGTATAATTTGCTAATGCCCAACCAAAAGCAGTCCAACCATAAACATAATAGCCCCAAAATCGCTACGCCCTCTAACACTAAGGGGACACCACGCTGGGAAATCCCTGACCTCCTGGTGGGCGAGCCAGCGCCCCATCCACTGAGCCACCGCGGAATTTGAAATGGAATTTTCAATATTTTCATTTTGCATTATCTGTTTTAAATATGTTAGCGAGAACGACCAGCTCTTTATCTAAATCTCCCAGGGTGTCCCTTTAATACAGCACAAGCAAGAGTTCTAGGATATCATAAAGTCGACAAACAACGTTATATCATGGACTACAATGGGACAAACATGATATTAAATCTTAAAGTAATCCGAGAACAATATTGAAATCCAGCTCATGTCGTCTATCTTTGGGCTACTACATCCAATTTTTCTATTGATATAAATCATAAAGATTGAATAGATGGGGATAAAACATTATCAACGCCATAGAATACGGTGTATGAATTAATATGATATGATATGACAATAAGTTAATAAGCTTTTTTGCGCCAATTATTTTGAATTTGTAAACCTTATCTTATCTTAATCATAACATCCACCGCAATGACCAAAGACACGTTAATAAAGATAATGATAAAATATGTGCTATATAATAGAGTTGAGATTATATTTATCTTACTTGCTAGCCCGGAGGTCGGGTGTTCGATCCCTGCATTGGCCGAGAAAGTTCATCCTGATTGTACGGCGTGGTTTCCCCCCCTTGTCAGTGATGACTGCTGTATATTCGTTTGAATAGGGTAAAAAACCTGAAGTCCCGTGTCCACATTGGCCTGCACGTTAAAGAACCCTTGGCATTTGGAATTCGATACAGGAGTAGGCCGTAGGGCCGCTGCCCGGGCAAAATTTCCCTCGGCACACTGTATGGCATAATGCCCGTCTTCATTAACCCAGGTTGGGAGCAGAACAGTAGGACGTAAAACCCCATTTCATTAAATTTATCTCAAATATACAGTATGATCTTAATCTGCATATTGCAGGTTTGTGTTGGCTTCGCGTTATATGAATTATTATTTAAATATTTATTAAAATACCAAACCCATAACCAACTCTCTGGGCCATGGGATGGTCCCGATTTTAAGTATAATATTAACACTGTCACAATCTTTAAGTTTTTAAACGATAAAATGGACAATCGCGACTTGTGGAAGTGCCCTATTAATTATAAATTCGACAGGGGTCTTTCTTACATAAAAATGGACAATACCTAGCATTTCATCGGTGTATCTAAACGGGATGACTTAGCTTTCAGACCCCCTCCCAATTCCACACAGATAACTGTTCTGGAGAGTTCCGAGAAGACCGGACCTTCACCAACGGTCCCAATTCACCACTCTGCAAATTCTCAATGTTTTTCATCAGCTTGTAGAGCAGACGAAGACATTTTATCGATATATTCCGGAGTGAGTGTAATTTCATGCTTGAGATATAAAATAGGGATATTACTGAAGTAATTAAAGGAGACCGGTTAAGCCAGATTCTATTTCCACTACTACAAAACAGCTTATAATCATGAAAAGCATTTATTCTTTTCCCCGAGTACTTCGTACGACTGTGAATATTCTTCAGGTGCAATTTCATATTTTTAAGTCATATTTTTAAAATTCATTAAAATAAAGCCTTAAAATAGATGTTATCCTTAAACAGTTATACCTTGTTAAAGAATAATCCTATTAATCTTATAATTCACTATTGTCAGTTGAGAAATTGGCAAAAATGTCATTTTCAACTTCAAATTCCAACGTTTGAAGATAGCTATTGCATGGGTGGGGGGGCAATAGAAAAACAAGGGGGGTAAGTATGTTATAATTTTCTGTGTTAATGAGTTATAAGAGTGGGAAAGAATGCTTATGGTCGTATAATAGTGAGTTGACAACCTATTGCGCAAAAGACATAGAAATAATTGTTTTGGCTTTCTTTGAAAATATGAAATTATCGCTTTAAAGGGACAATAACACTCTTGCTGGCTTGGCAGCTCCAGAAAATAAATAATAGCCTTATTCTAAGTACTAGATGTTTAAGTGTCCTACCTGTTGTGTAAATTATCCATTACAACCTATTTTACTTGTCCAGAGGGTTCGAAAATATTTTAAATCAAAGTCACATTTGAAAAGGTTTACGTTAGACTTTTCAAATCAATTAGTTGAATTTTTCCAATTTTTTAAATTAGGTGTGTTAAGATGAAATTTATATCATCAATTAATTGGAATATTGTAAAATAATACAATTTGTTGACCAGAATGAAGATTTGGACATATTATTTAGTTACAACAAGAGTGTTATTGGGGCTTTAAATGATAACTCCTTTGGTTTTGCTCGATATCGCTGAAATCGTTCATGTAAACTAAGGGCACTTAAATTGAGTGCAAAACAGCAGTAATAATCATGAAACGCATTTATTCCTTTTTCGAACACTATATACGACAAGGAATATTCTTGCATGATGCCGACTGGGGTTAATGACCCCTGCCAGGGCTTATTTTACATAGGACCTCGGGTTATTTTAGTGCCACTCGAACGACTATACGTTGGCACTTCCCCAGATTTGATATGTTCGAAGGTCTTACGCAATTAAATTGCTTATCCCTACTTAGACTGAGCAGAAAATTCTCATCATCGCACTAAATCAATATATTGATATAATGAATCTATACTCAGTGTTTCATCACTCTCAGTCAATTAAAACCTAAGTTGTATTCCAAAGTCTCAATCAATCATATTGCTCATCTCTGTTTTGCCTTAGTAGAAAATGCGCATGTATGACCGTGTCATGGCATTCTCGTGATATGCACCTACGCCAATTTTGAATATTCTACCTCAATTAGAAGTAGAGTTATTGTGTTCCAAAATCTCGACCAATCAGATTTAAGTCCCTACGCAGAAAATGCTTAGTAACGAACCTTGTTAAGGTATTGATGTGATAAAACTAGACCAATCAAATTGCTTATCGCTTTGCTTAGCCTGAACCAAAAATGTTCTCATAATCAAACTTTGTCACGGTATTGATGTGATGAAACTATACACCAAGTTTCACCACACTCATTTAACTAGAACCAAAGTTATCGTGTCCTATAGCAACAAACAATCAAATTGCTTATCTCTGCTCGCCCTCAACAGAAAATGCACCCAATGAAGGCATTGACCTAGTAAACGGCTTCACCTAGTTTAAACATTCTAGTTCAATTAGAAGGAAAGTTATTTTGTCCCCAAAAGATTGACGAACATTTAAACAGATAGACGGACGAAACCATTCTAATAATAGTCCCCTGCTTTCTTTGAAAGGTGGGGACAAAAACAACCCAGATAGAAAATGAAATCGTCAAAAGGTAGAAAAGATTAAGAAAACCGATAGTTCATGCAATTGGAGGCAGATCATTGTATCAAATCCGGTCAATGTGGGAAATGTTGGTTCTCGGAGAAAACAATAATTTGTTATTACCATCGCTGTTGTTGTTATTCACTGAAACTTTAGAAAAGAAAATATGAAAAAGTAATTGTAATAACAAGCATGGGTAAACATATTAGTGACGAGAAAGCCTACAGAGTTGATTAGTCGAACTTCCACCAGAAATATTTATGCCTGCGTAACAGCAAAGGGGGGTAACTCCAAGCTATTAGTAATGGTGACAGTTTGTCTCGAAATATTTCACAAACACAGTAAGAATTCTGAAAAAAAGGTTATTTGTCGATTCGATTGAAGTGAGAAGTCGCCAGTCTGCGCAGACGAGAGGGGTTCACTGACCCGAGGGTGCACTTGTGCGCGAGTGCACTAGTCCGCAGTTATAAAAAATACTATAAATATCAGGAACTTTTTTAGGTTTTAGGCAATGTTTGTCATGATCAAAGGTCAGAAAGGGAAGCCAAAAGTCTAAATATTATTTCATTGGTATCAAAAGAACCAGCAACTCCAGAACATTGAGCACAACATCAGGATATTATATTAAATTATTAGAACAATATTTCGAATATTAACGGAAATCGATCAGTTAAATCAACTGTCAGAGTTGGTGTATCACACTTCATTGTCGGCCGGGGTTGGTGATTTTATTGTCAGGGTGGGTACGTTATGCCAAGGTGGGTGTGTTATGAAAGGGTGGGTGCGTTATTTCGATCCACCGTAACATTTCATTGCCAGGGTGGGTGCGTTACATTCCATTGTAAGACTGGGTGCATTATTTCATTATATGAGTGGGCGTGTTACATTTTATAGGGTGGGTGCGATTGTTTTATTGTAGAGTTCATTACGGGTGTTCATTAACATGTGATCATCAATCGTAACTAAATGATGATAATAGATACCGGCGGACTAGAGACCCCGTGGTCCTGTGTACCCACAGACTAGTTACATTCACCAACCAGAATAGTAAACAAATCCCTCTAAAATGTTCCTAATTTACATTAGGAACTCAAATATAAAACAGAAACAAGAACATTTTAAAACAGGTTCGTAAACGATGCATTACTATAGGCTTAGGCTATAGGGTTCAAACAGCTATTCCGCATCCCTGCCGAATCACGCTATCGAATTAAAAGCTTACTCTTTCATCGGTATTCCAAAAGTTGGCCTTATATATCGTCAAACAAAAAGGGCATTGAATTTTAGCATATAATAAGGAGCATACCACATGTTATTGTATATCTGGCCTGAATCAATTCCGTTTAAGTCAGTAAAGCTATGTTTTTATACGCCCACATTTTCATGTGGACGTATATTGTCGTCTCCCCTGTTCGTCCGTCCGTCCACAATTGTTTGTGAACAGTCTACAGGTCACAATTTTTATCCGATTTCAATGAAACTTAAAATATAGATTTATCACCCTCAGATCTCGGTTCCTTTCGATATTGGCATGTATCGGACTGTAACTTCATGGGATATGGCCCCTGATTGTACGAAAAATCACGTTTTTTAGCTTGTGAACAGTGTAGAGGTCACAATTTTGAACCGATTTGGATAAAACTTAAAATTCATGTTTATAACCCCCAGATCGTCGTTCCTTTCGATATTTGCGCCTATCGGATCGTAACTTCCTGAATTATGGCCCCTGATTGTCCGAAAAATCGCCCTTTTTAGCTTGAGGTCCCTCTGGAGATCAAAATTGTTATCCGATTTAAAAAAAAACGTTTGATTATATCACCGTTAAATTGTTATGGAGGTTGAGTTCAAATTTCGTGAAAATCGGACCAAAATTGACGGACAAAATGGCCGCCGTTTGTACGCGAATAGTGTGAAAATATGTTATATCAAAGTTGTGGACCTTATAGAGGTCACAATTTTAAACCGATTTTGATGAAACTTGACATGTATGTTTATAACCCAACAATCTTGGTTCCTTTCGATATTTGCGCCCATCGGATCGTAACTTCCTGCATTATGTCCCCTGATTGTCCGAAAAATCGCTTTTGTTAGATTGTGGTCCGTCTCGAGGTCACAATTATTATCCGATTTAAAAGAAACGTTTGATTATATCACCGTTACATGGTAATGAAGAGAGAGTGTGAATTTCGTGAAAATCGGACTAGAATTGACGGACAAAATGGCCGCCGTTTGTACACGAATAGTGTGAAAATATGTTATATCAAGGTTGTGGATACTATAGAGGTCACAATTTTGAACCGATTTTGATGAAACTTGACATGTATGTTTATAACCCAAAGATCTTGGTTCCTTTCGATATTTGCACCCATCGGATCGTAACTTCCTGAATTATGTCCCCTGATTGTCCGAAAAATCGCTTTTGTTAAATTGTGGTCCCTCTGGAGGTCAAAATTATTATCTGATTTAAAAAAAGTTTGATTATATCACCGTTACATGGTAATGAAGAGAGAATTTGAATTTCGTGAAAATCGGACCATAATTGACGGATAAAATGGCTGCCGTTTGTACGCGAATAGTGTGAAAATATGTTATATCCAGGTTGTGGACCCTATAGAGGTCACAATTTTGAACTGATTTTGATGAAACTTGAAATGCATGTTTATAAACTAAAGATCTTGGTTCCATTGCATATTTGTACATATCGTAACTTCCTGAATTATGGCCCCTGATTGTACAAAAAATCACCCTTTTTAGCTTGTGGTCCCTCTGGAGGTCACAATTATTATCTGATCTAAGAAAACGTTTGATTATATCACAGTTACACCGTAGTTATGGGTGAGTTTGAATTATGTTTTTCTGGTGATTACTCTTGTTGACTGCCCGGACGATTTAGCTGCTGTGTGGGCGTATGTTTCGTTGCCTGGCAACCTATTTTTATCTTTTGCTATATAACACACATAAAATATACATTGTCAATTTTATGTGACAGTTGAGTTACCAAGACGGTAATTAAATACAAGGAATGGGTGTATATGTAATGGTCAGTATATCATAATTATCAATAACATGTGGGGTTCTGTGTACCTAATAACTGTTATTATATTATATGTATAAAAGTTAGGAATAATGAAACACTTTATCACAAAAAATGTTCCCCTCCATTTATACTTTACAACTTTAGTTAAGCTTCCGAATCTGACCAAGCACCAAGGTTTGCTTCAATTAAGACGTACTGTGAACAGATGCTTTTACTCTTTCTGATATTTTCAATCCCGTAAATACGCAGTTATTGTTATGAACAATATTTTTATTCAGTAAATATATCAATTCGGAGGGGGGAGGACAAGGGTATGCCTATGTGTTACTCTTTTCTAAAAATTATATACAGTATATATACATACATCTAGGAAACATAGTGGCTTGTAGGGGTGCTACGGTTTATCAGAGTTGAGATGTGTTGATTTGTCTCCTGTTTCTTGTGTATTAAGGATAATGTGGTTATTTTCACCTATGAAACCATGGTTAAAGATCATTCTATCAACACTAAATGTCATAAAGTCTGTACTGTCGACATATATGATTGGTTGTATTTGTAAGAACTTAATCATACTAAAAGCAGGAACATTTAGTCGAAGTGAAGTCTTTGTTATGACAAATGTCCATTTAAAGATAACTTTCCACTTACAAACTACCTCACGATTTGATAATATACCGGCACTAAAAACATATTCAATCAAACTACTTTATCTATAACAAATATCTCGAGGAACTACCACAAAATTGCATTTGATGTTAAACCTTGTCCATTTACCATCGATATCGAAGTAATTTATTAATATTCTCCCACCTTTGTATCCGTCGTTTAATCGCTGAGTCTGCTGCTGTACGTTAGTCTCTCGCTGATTTCGCAAACGCTAACCATTCGATTAAGTGCTCCCAACGTGACATCCGGTCCGTAGCTTCAGGGCGCCTCAAGTCGGACGGGTAACCAGATTGGTGGGCCGCCAACGAAGAGATCCTGGGCGCCCATAGCGCCGAGATAGATTGGTTAGGCGCCCCAAAATTTGAACAAGTCGCACTCTAACCCGATTCCATTCGCCTTGTGCAGTTATTCGGCGTCCCCATGCAGTAACCTTCCCCCTAGTCCCCCGTACCATTTTGGGCTAGCTACGGGCCTGGACTTCGGTAGACGGCCATGTTTTTAGAGATACCCTTATATATTTGTCTCTGTAGTTTAAAGTAAGATTGGGTGTCTCTAATTTCCATATATAACCAGCCTAAAAATATTTTCGTGGACACGTATCTTTAATATGAATTGCTATCCTGGTTTAAACTTGGTTAAAGGCTCTATGAACACAATGTTAATAGCCTTAAAAAAATAATCTCTAACAGGAATATCAGGCCAATAATCGAATCCATGTCAGGACATTTAATACAAGCGTTGGTATTTTGATTTTGTTTTAATCAACCTGATTACATATTCAGCGTGGATTAAAACACGACATTTTCGATTTTAGCGAAAATGTAAATAACACACTGAACCTTTAATGTTCTGTTATCTCTAGTTTTACCCGTAAATACCACATGTCCTCAACCTATCTATAAAATTTTAAATCAACATCTGACCGAGAACGCCTTAGCCATTACCGCTAGATCTATTTCCGTTTTTATTGCCTTCCCTTGTTATCCAGCAATAGTGCCATTTTTCAGGTGATATATTTAATTTAATTGTCAGGTGGATAACAAACTATTTAGAAATTTAAACTTTGCTGCCCCAATCAACGTGTAATAGGGTAGTAAAACCGTTTTATAACCAATAACCAGTTATATTTAACAATGTCTAGTCTGTTGCAGTACACATTCTATATTAAATTCAACCAAATGTGCTATTGTGTATTATCTTAATAGCTTTACCGTATATGTATGAGAGACATGGTGACTCAATGGGTTAACCTTATCCCCTGACTGGTTAACCAGGAGGATTCCGGGTTGCTCCTGGTGTTAGCCGAGAAAGTTCCTCTGAATGTTGCTGTTTGGCAAGAACAGTGTCTGGTCGTTCGGATGGGACGATAACTCGAAGTCCTGTGTACACATTGGCGTGCACGTAAATAATGAACAATTTATAGAATAAAACCGCCAGGATAAAGATTAATTGATGGTATATGCCTGTCTTCATTAGCCGTGTGGGTTTAACATCATTATTACAGTATATACAATGCCAACTACTTCCATCTGAATTGCCTTTGTCATTAACAGTTACATCATTAATATTTATATTTAAATCTATTTTTAATCTATTTTTTAAGTGAAACAGACTGGGGTACCCACGCGATGTATGTATTCTTTCCGTGAATCACACGCAAAGTGCCCGTTGCGAGCAGACAGTCTTTGCCTCATCCTTGAATATTAAATTGTGTTTGATGATGCCCGTAGCTTTGGGCTAGTTATATACAATCTTTTGTCTTTGTACTTTTTATCAAAATAATGCTCTTTTATTCGCTGGCGCTCTTTTCCACTTCCTACCCTAGGGTTATTGTCGATGTGTTTGCTTCTTTCGTGCTCCCTTTATTGTGAGAGACGACTTTTGCATTCTCTAAGGGTGTGTTTGTCTTTAATTTATGGAATAGAGGAGCCGTCGGTCGACCAATACAGAGTGTGAAAAAAAAACTATGGAAGACCAAACAGCTTTTAAGTCATGGTTATTGATTCTTATTTTTCATTTATTGTCGTATTTGACATTTGTGTCCTGAAACTAACATTTATTTGTATCTTAAAACCAATATTTGTTTTACAAATCAGACATTTGTCACGTCAGAATTGTAACTGGCGACTTTGTTTAATTTAATTGTAATTTAATATAAAGACAAAATTCCTTTCAGAAAATCAAAAAATAAATCACCACAAAGATACATCAAATGTTATCTTCCATAATAAAGCTGTATGGGTATCCTTGCCATGATGACGATGGTGACTAAAGCGATAGTACAGACCACGAGTTGAATAAATATTGCTTTATTTATTATTTAATGACATATATAGGTAAACAATATCGATGCAAGATTTAACAAAGCAGAAATGCGGTTTGACGTCCACTTGAGACAAACTTTGTCATTTCGGGAATAACATTCGGTTCAATTTTATCTCAATAATTCGCTTGCGCGTAGGTGTCTTTAGCAGTGGGGGGGGGGGGAACCGGAGAGGATACGGAGAAAATGCACGAGGCTCGACAGGCAACCCTATACCTTGTCAAGTACAACCGAATAATCGAAACCACACCTGTTGACGCAATGACAGGCCTTATCTACCATGCACAATGGACAGTGCCTTTTCCATTTATGCTTCGTCGAATGTCTACCGCTATGACGCATTTGTTACTTGCACGCAAGGGTGTTCGAATGACTAGGTGCTGGTCATTGACAGACCCTCCCTCCTCCTTTAGTTCCGAAGGATCCAATTCAAAGATCAAACCCCAGACCCCAGGACAAGTGGAGGTTTCTAGAAATGTATTAACGCCGATTCGATTCATGCAACTACCTTCATGTGTCGATTTTATAGTTGTGGACCTGGTGTACATGTCATTATCCGAACCTTACTGCTTCAGTGCGATGCTCTATTTAGATGATAATCAAAAACGGCATAAAGCAAGAATCCATTATGGAATAATTAGTTCTGTAATTAATGCATTTGGTATTCTATTACATGAAGACCACAATCGAAGTGAATGTATCAGAGAAAAATGAGGGTCAAAAATATATGTCATAAATGCCATGGCGTCCTTATCAGCTTAAAGGTCATTATTTACAAAATAAGTTTAAAGTTCTACTGTTTATACCAAAACTATTAAACGACAGTGGGTGTGTTGCAATTTAAATGGTTGAATGCATTTGATGATAAATGGTCCAATGTGAGTGCTTTACAGGGGCGGATCCAGGATTTTCAGAAAGGGGGGGCGTGCTGCACCAAGTTGGGAGTGCGAAGCCCGACCCATGATTTTTGAGTGGACAAAAATGCCCACAAGGACTAATTTCATACTAGTACTGTAAATTACGATTTCCAACCTAAACTGTTTTTATTCTCCTTTCCCGCGAGAATATATGGAGCTAGAAATTGTTCGCCACCGCAAAAAAATAGAGGGGGGGGGGTGCGCCCCCCTCTGTATCCGCGCCTGCTTTAGAATATCGAGTCTGTGGCCGTAGCCTGCTTGACGTCGTGGGTTTTCTCCGCTCAATTAACTTCTGACATGAACTCGATAACTTGTCAGATCTTATGTAGTGTAGGTCATCAAAGGTTTAAAAATACGAAACGAAGTGTAGATCTGTATTTAATCAGATTGCCCCTGACGAAGAACTATTACTATAGGTTCCTTAAGCAGTGACTGAGGGTTTTACAGCATCTTGACGTTGCTAGATTGTTTTTAAATTCCCGAACTTATAGATACGCTATGCTATCTCCTTTTACCGCAGACACGTGAACAGTAGCGTCCACCAGAGGTTGTGACACAATCACACTCAAATCAAACATGGCGACCTCCACAGAAACCTTCAGCTGGAAAGTGCGACGAACGAGGAATCTGATGGGCTCTCAAGATGGGTCAATATGTAGGGTATTACGTGAAGGGTTTGATAAGATATAGGGAGTTAAAGAGTGATTAAGCATTCTATTGAAGGTGCTTATACTACAAAGTGATCCACCAGAGTAGACGTTGTTGTTTTGCAAAACTCACATAAGTAACATTTCGTTTAATGTTAGTGTTTCCTCATCAGTTAACGTATCTTTAAAACAATATTACAGTATATATTTTAGAGAATCTATATATATATAAAGTCATTATCGTGGTAGACTTTCTGACTAACTGGTTGTAATGAATGAATGATTGAAGTTCGGTTAAATTACGAACCAGGAAATACAATGACAGTCAGAATTAATATAAGTTAATGACCTATCTATATCTCATGACTGTGGGTGGGACATTCGTGGGTGTATGTACTCTGTGATCTTTTTTGTGCTTCGAACAGAACATCGGAAATGGATAATAATACGAATTTCGTGTCATAATAGGTTTTTTGTATCACATTGTCAAATGTCTAACACAAGTCGAGCCATTTCTGTGATCGTAGTGTTTTCGATCATAACGTAAAATGGCTCAAACAGTCCATTCCATAGGTCATAAGGTTTGGTTGTTTTTTCATCATACCGTACATACATTTTTAACGATCATACCCTGTCGTTTATTTATACTTCGCCAAAAGAAAGGATGCACCATTTCAAAATTATCAGATGCAATTTCTCAAGTGGTGACGATTAACTCCGCGCCATTGAGCAAACTTTGGATACATGCCGCTCTACAAATTCATTAATATTATTTTATTAATCATAATGATATTGATTTGTAGAGTGTTCATACTGGCATCATGTGGTTTACTTAAATGCATTGATGTCGCGCTGGTTTAGTGGTATGAACACTCAACTCCGGACAAGCATGTCCGGTGTTCCAATGTTCCCACTGTTGGGATGATGCGTTTGCATGGTCCACCCGTGTACTCGTTTATTAAATTTAATAACCCTGGTAAGTTCGAACTCGAAGAATCTTAAAATGTCCCGCGTCCAATGTGGCGTTCACATAAGAAACGTGTGTATGCCAATATAAAGGTGGTGGTGGACATATTGTGTTTTTTTTTTAAAAAAAAAAAATAGTTCCGCCACGTTATAAATATTGTGTTGTCGAGATGTTTTTATGTATGAATACTCTGTTGTAAAGATATTTTATTTATAATCTATTGTCGAAATGCTAAGCGTCCCTTTATAAGTATTGTATTGTCGAGAAGTTATGCCTCGTACATGTATGCATGCTGTAAAGTTTAGATATTTAGCTCCACTCTCTTCTTGTTGTCTTTGAATTCCTGTCAACATCAACTAAAACGACAGATATTAATCTTATTACATTTTAATATTTTCGGCCTCGCAATTCCTGTTTATAACTTTTTTTTTTACTTTCATGCATTACTAATGATGTACTAGTAATTCTAAAGTTTTACAATCATAAGAAAATAAGGTGGTTGGAAGTTTTTTGTTAAAAGATATAAGACGATTATATTCAATTATCACTAAATCCAATCTCTATATAACCTGATAAGATCCTTTATGATGCTATCAAAAAGCGCGTATTACTGGAAACAACAAGTAGTGAGCTGGTGTTATTGGCCTATTCAATGTGTGCTATTCTGCTCTGGTTAATCTGGAATAAAACGTATTTATATGATTATCAAGTTCTAATCTGACTCTTATTATTTTACACAATTCAGTTACAGCATAATATTGGTTTCCTAATACTTTTTGATAGCCCAAAGCAAACAAGATTATTTTAGAAAAATCATAATCCGATACTTAGTTCTTTGTGTTTAATAGATTTAAATACAGAATATAATGTTTTTGGCGACAATTATTCTATGTTTAAATCTATTTTATGCTCAGAATAAATAGTTGGAAGAAATAAAGGATAATATTTTCGAAGTCATTTGACGGAGCTGACATTATTTGAATTATAGTTTCTGCCTTTTTTTCAAATTTTAAGGTAATGGCGTTAGTTAGTTTGTTGCTTCGGGCTTAACGGTCGGTTCCAGCTTGGGTGTTATGATACTCTACGTGCCGTATTTAATGACGAAACATGTGTACTTTGTATATATCTGTAATGCCCTAACAAAGAAATTGTTTTTTCAAGTTTCCGTTAGTATCTTGGACACCATCTATGCTCGTCTTTATTATTCCAAATGCTGCAAAAAGGCAGGACATTAAATCTATATTTCATTTCAGTTCTGTTTGTTTGTTTAGTCTAATTTCTAGGCCCAATACTCAGATTACAATCTTCGAGTATGGTATAAGGCAGAGTACTCCGATTTTAAGACTCAAATATAGGATATGACCTAGTATAAGACTCGAGTTTAGTATAAGGCCTAGTATCCAGATTGCAAGACTCAAGTATAAGGCAGGGTACCCAGATTACAAGATTCAAATATATTATAAGACTCGAGAAGAGTAGAGGGCAGAGTACTCAGATTATTAGATTCAAGTATAGTATAAGGCCCGGTACTCAGATTATGTGACTCAAGTATGAGGTAGAGATTGCAAGACTCAAGTATAATATAAGGAAAAGTACTCAGAAATAGGAGAAATAAAGGCATAAATATGTACTCATTAAACCAAGTTGGCGCATATTGCACAAAATAGTTAATAGCGAAATATTTAATTCGATTTCTTTTTCTAACTGTAAGTTTAATCTTAGTCTTTAATGGGTGCTCTCCTTTACCTAAAATGGTGGCAGAGGGAGGGGGTCATCGCCCCCCTACACTACCGCTTTGCACGTCACTGCCTACCTTTAGTGACGTTTTATATAAATGTTTAATACGGTAGCCACATCGTCTGCCTTTCATATAAATGAAATCTTTTCTGTACCGTGGGGATTGAGAAATTTAACTGCTTTTGATAGGTAAAACAGAAACATGTCTAGAAACTCAATTACGTAATCGTTATTGTCACTCGAGTCAGTCCCATGGTACTAAAATTAGACACATAAATATTTCCACTTGGTTACACACGGTTCTTATACATGAATTCGTTGTAACTGATGACGTCAATAGAAATGTTTGTAACATTTCATCTTAATCGAATCTCTTTCACATGAATGAAAAGTAAGTTTAAAGTAAAAAAAAGGGATTTACAGGTCAAATTCTATGGAATACAATTACTGCTTATGGCTGAGCGACGTTTCGATTAGGTGTCTCTAGTCATTATCAAGCCTAGTCGAAACGTCGCTAAGTAATAAGCAGTAATTGTATTTCATATAATTGACCAATATATTCCAATATCCCAATTAAACATTTAAATCAAATAGAGTTTAACTTTAACGTCCTACACTGACAGTATGCTATCTGGGACATTTGTGTCGGACAGCGGAAGTACAGCCTACTGTTATGTCGAATTCCAACTGTGTAAAATGTAAAAAAATAACAAAAAAGGCAAGCGCTAAAATATAAGACATTTTAATCCCTATTTAGTTTCTGATGGTCCAACTACGTGTTATGAAGAGTTCACTGTAGAAAACGACAAAATCAACCCAACAATCATCGCTTCCATTTAAATGTTAAAGGTAGCTGAGTCTCTCACTCAAAATCATCCAAAATTTTCAACATTGAAAACACGAAATATTTGTCAATTTATACTATTCAAAAAAAGTAGGGGATATTTGATTTTTAAGTGTTATTAAAGTCACCTAATGAAACTGACGAAGAAACAAATGACAAAATGAAATGAAGTTCACATTCATCGATTTATTCCAAATGATCGTTAGACTAAGTAAGGCACAGACTGACCATTAAAAGGGTAAAATGATACCCGGGGTCAAACAGCAAAGTTACCACAGCATCACAACAAAGTCAGTAACGGGTAAATCCTCCTCTGTTTGCCAAACAAGCATTGATCCGACGTGGCATACTCCTAATGAGACGTCTAAGGTCATTTTGGTCCAGATTGTCCCATTCCTGTTGCAACGCAGCAGCAAGTTCTTGGACATTGGCAGGACGTTGTTGACGTTGACGTAACGTCTGTCCAAGCATGTCCCAGACATGCTCGATGGGGGAGAGGTCGGGACTCAGTGCTGGCCAAGGTAATGTGGTGATGTTCTGTTGTTGGAGGTAACCTGTAACGATCCTGGCCCTGTGACATCTTGCGTTGTCATCCTGGAAGATGAAACGGCGGCCATGACGTCGTGCGAACGTCACAACATGGACTGCCAAGATGTTGTCCCGGTAGTACTGGCCTGTAACACGCCCTGCAACAACATGTAAAGCCGTTCTTCCAGCAACAGTGATGCCTCTCCACACCATACCAGAACCACCCCGAAATCGATCATGTCTGATGACGTTAACGTCTTGGAAGCGCTCGTTTCGACGACGCCACACCCTCCTACGTCTGTCCAAAAAATCAACAGTGAACCTTGACTCATCTGAAAACATCACATTGCTCCAGCGTCGATTATTCCAGTGTTGACGATCCCTACACCAACGACGTCTTGCCTGAATGTGATGAGCTCTCAAACATGGGATCACGCGAGGACGTCGGGCGCGAAGGTGACCCCTATGCAGTCGATTCCGAATCGTCTGGCCACTCACTCTCACACCAGTGCCTGTTTGAAGACGAGCGCTGATCTGATTTGCTGTGATGACACGATTTCTCAAGGCCAAGGTACGGATAAATCGATCCCGGGCTTGAGTTGTCGACCTGGGCGTGGTCTGTCCTGTACAGATTGTGTATCACGGTATCTGGACCATAGCCTACTTATGACAGACTGAGAAACATTCATCGTCCGCGCCACAACCGCCTGTGTTGTGCCGATCTGTTGGGTAAGCCGACGCATATCAAAATTTGTTTTCTGGTCACTAAAACAATTAAACTGATGTTTCCACCCTGGAATTCAATGCCACAATGACTGTAACATTCAAAGTCAGAGTCGTGCAAATCTTGGGTTGGACCCCCATGATGATCCCAAGCATCACCTGCATTCCATGCGGTAGCTATTGGTGCGTTTGGGCGTCACATGTAACTGGAAATGTTTCTTCTGTTAGGTTCTATAGTGACTTTTTTCGTAGTCATTTGCATATTTTAGTATTATGCCCCCCAAATCAAATATCCCCTACTTTTTTTGAATAGTATATATCAACATCGATGCTGTGATATTACCGGAAAAGATGGGCCTCAAATATTCAATATTGAAGACAAAATAAACATTTAACCGTTGGTACACGAATCGTGTACCATAATGCATTTCAGCCCCAGTTGTAACAAGGGGTTCAAAGAACGAAGCTAGACACATTGCACCAAATTAAACGGCCTCGCCATTTTGTTATCTGGAGAGTATGCGCAATATATTCTATGTAGACTGGACAAACCAGACGCTAGATATTGGCATTCGATTTGGACTTCTTGCATATTTCGTCGAACATAACTGATTTGAAATTAGAGTATAAACGGAAACCATTGAATGTATAAATCTGTTTATAAACATTCATAGTACAGTATTACATGCGTTGCGACCCACTTGTGTCAATTTCTAGGTCCCAAATGTTAGCGATTTAGCTTCTTTAAATCAAATATTAAAGCCTAACGCCGGTTGCTACTAATTTCACACCACCACACTTATACTAATAAACTAATAATGTATCGGACACTTGCTCTTACAAGCCAGCCTAATCTCCATTAAGATACTTTTAATCTTACTGACATAAAGACAGTCGCCTTGACATTAAACTACCATATATCGCTGACATATGAAATGAGAAATAAGTTTTACTTTTCCTAGATGTAGTTCTCTCTTCGGATATAACAGACTTAAAACAATTCTTCAACTCTGTCATATACCGGAAAATAAATATGCATACATGTATATCGTCCTACAGTACTGACAAGCTAGATACTGCACATGGTATTAAGAAATTCAATCCGAAAGTCGGTGAGCGGCCGCCGGAATTCAGATTGGTTTGTCTCGGATTACAGTATTATTCGGATTGAATTCAAATTGAACAAGGTTGCATTAGCGATGACGGGTCTTGCATCTTCTGCATTTTTCCATTTCGTCGGCACTACAACGAAAGGCGGATAATCGAGGATTATATGATCAAACTAACATGGCGATAGATGGACAAGACATCCCGGATAAATGACCAGAAGTGTGATTGACGTTATCCAATTTCGGCTTACGAAGTGATGACAGGTTAACGACATAATTCGACAGTTAATCATAAAGTGGTTAATTAAAGAAACATTTATTATTTATTAAATACTATTCCTTTAGTTCGCTTGATTGAATGGCGTTGGAAAAAGATGTACTCGGAATAATTCATATTTCACATTTTTCCTGATCCCACGATTATCGAAATATTTGATATAATTACTGTCCCAGTTGTCAAAACGCCACAATTTTACAACATACCGGAGTGACATGTGTCAGGCCCGATTTAAATAAATTGCCAAACACGACTATTATTCATTTCAACTTTTTCATTTAGTTCTTGGGTATCCGATTGCGCTTTAAATTCATTGAATGTCATTAGGGGGTTGCAAAATCCTTGCAAACTACAATATTCAGAGTTACTGGGTATCCGATGACGTATTATTTTCCTTGAATGTCATTTGGTGTAATTGAGAAATCCCTTGCACACCACAGTATTGTGAACGCGAAATCTATGGAACCACTATTCAGTTCCGTTCAGTATCTACAAATACGTGATACTGGATCTATTGCAGGCGATATATAGGATACAGTCATCACATGTCAGCATCATTTCTCTGAATTCTTTCTGTGGACCTCTTTCCAATCAGATTATCCAAGCCTGACAAATCTAGAGGGAGAGAAATGGGATTTAGCGTCCACTCGACACAAACTAGGTCATTTTGGGACTAACATATGGTTTCAATTTTATTTCAATAATTCGCATGCGCGTAGGGGTCTTTAGCAGTGCTGAGGAAACCGGAGTGCCCGAAGGAAACCCACGTGGTTGAGAAGGCGCCCCTATCTCCATGCCACATACGCTCACACCAGGGATCGAAACCACAACCGCAAGCCAGAGGTGACCGGCCAGCCAGAGGTCGAAGAGCGGCACTCTAGACCACTAGCCCCCCCCCCCCCAAATCTAGAGGGACAAGGCACAGTATACAGACATCACGAACAAGAAACGTCCATATCAGTTCAAGTGAATGGATCCAGGGGCTACCTGAAAGCGTTCACTTCACTGTACAGTCCCGGGCCTCTACGGATACAGACTTCACTCAATAAGAAAAACAAATTAACAATAATTGAATATTTGCCAAACTTTGCATAGTATTGTAATAGCGTAAATTAAGTCGTGAAACTTAAAATTTGTCTATAAAATGCAAATGACAATCAGCGACCTTAATATGAGATGCTTCTCTTAGGCATTTTATCGAAATATATATGTTAAAATTCCTGCTTGCGTTCATAAAACTGCCCTGGGAGTTGGTGTCATAAAAACTCTTCTCTGTTGGAGACACGTATTTCCTTAGTAAATTATTTCATAATATATAATTGAACAGTGTGATCTGAGAGTTACATCCCCGGATCAAATACATGTAATCGAATAAAGCATTTAAAGATCGCTTCAAACCAAAAAAGCTTGAAAGATAGGCGGCTTGACGAGCCGCCAAACAGTTCATCATTGGTTATGATTCTCACCTTGCGTGTGACAAGAGGTTGATCAACTGCCCTAACTCTGAGCGTTCTTTTGGGCCTCCGGTTTCCTCTCAATGCTAAAGACCCTTACACACAGGCAGATTATTGAAATACAATTGAACCGTATGTTATTGTTAGTCCCGGAATGACTTAGTTTATGTCGACAGGACGTTAAAGAAAAAGCACGCTAAGTGTCATATTGATTTGATCGTTCTCGACGGGCCCTATAGCTGATTTCCATGAGTTTCACCCAAAAAATAGCACGACGAACAATAAGAAGAATACCAAGTGCATGCACGCAGTTCCTGGTTCTAAATAAAATAAAACCAAGTACAAACAATCCAAACCATTAAATAAAATTCGAAGTCCTAAAAAACGGCACAGGCAAAAATAGTGTTATCAGCAAATGGATTGTTACCCACTATAGCTGCATCCAAACTATTAGACGAAATCTCCGTAAATTAGCGTAATTAGCCAATGGACATTCTGTATTCAGAATGCATAGTGATGAACAGTAGTAATAGATGTCGTAGATTCAATCAAGAAAATAGTAGACACGTCAATATATCTAGAATAATAGCCGAAAAACGCATGATATATGTGACAGCAATAAAACATTTTAAAGGGTTTTGTTTTTAAATTTTGGGCAAGTATCTTGGTAGTTAATGCTTTCCTGACAACTGCCTCGATCTCCTAAAGAAAGAAAAAATTAAAAATCCTAATAACTTCCACAAGAACTTATTATTATTTTTGTTAAGAGTAATATTACTATTAAGATTTCAAATGCAAGCGTATTAAGATTAGTATTATTTCTTTCTTGTTGTGTTTCTCCTGCAAATCTTGTATCTCAGAATCTTACAATAGGATCTTTCTGAAATTTTGGACATCAACCCTCACCAAAAATCACCAAATATTACTGACGGAAAAATCGACACGAAGAGTTGTTACTTTGTACCCTATATTTACCAATTCTGTTTTCTTGGTGTACCTTGAAATGTTTACTTTAAATCCGCTATGTCCGACTGACATCTCGTCCCCAAAGAAAAAACAAACTTAGTATTAACACGTTTGTCATGAAATGTGGAATGGAAGTAGACGGGACTGATCCGACTTTACCAGTGTCAGTAAAAATGTTAACCGTAGGTCAGGCTGCCTTGATTTTTCACTGCTAACTAAGAACGCTTGCTCAAAAATGAAGTTTGTAGATCAAGCCGGAAGTGCCACCATTTTCAGACTTGAAAAATTGTGTAGGCTTTTTACGTTGATTTACTTGTCAGAATCCTAGGAGAAATGCCTGAACAAGTATGGGCACACACTTTTGTTTAAACGGCGTGATCAATTTATATAAACCTAGTCGCCAATTAAGGTCCTCTGACGATTGTCACTTCCTTGTTGAGAAAAAAGGAGCAAATCTTGTGTCTTTCGGTAAAAAGCTCTTTTCAGGTACCTTGCCTAAAACAGTGAATAAGCATCTTCATATTATTCGTAGACGTGTGTCCTTAATATTGCTGACTGAGTTAGGAGTAATGTAATTACGACCAAGATAAACTGAATTATTAGTTAATTTATTTAAATTTGCAATGGACCAAATAATCAAATACTCGGTTTCATCGTCATTAAGATTCATACCGTTATAGGAAGATCTGATAAATATGAAATTATTCGAACACTGACCGGTGAAAAGTTCTTGTAACTTATCAATGACAATCGCCTGGAATGCCATATAAAAGTGATTTGGCATTATTAATACGAGAGCTAACGAGGGAGTTGATTATAGTTTCCATTGCATCAACTGAACAATATTTTTTTTTATTTTACTGACATTACGGAGTTTAAAATAACCAAATTTAGAAATTGATGTGCGATTCCAGACATCTAACAGTTAAAAATTACGACAATATTGCTGGCTGGGTTAAAAGGAGTAATGAAATTATGACCAACCCACACAGAGGTATCAGTTTAAATTTGCAATGGATCATCTCTTCATTAAGCTTCCTGCAGTTGGGTGGGGGGTTAGCACGTACGTGCTGTATCATAAAGCCTGTCACTGAGACAACTGGCGTGGTTTCGAATCCCAGGTTGTACGTGACAAGGAGTAGGGTCGCCTGTCCAACCTCGTGGGTTTTCGCTGGGTCCTCCTCCGGTTTCCTCCCACTGCTTAAGACCCCTACGCGCAAGCGAATTATTGAATTGAAAAATTTTAACCATATATTAGTCCCGAAATGACCTAGTTTGTGTCGAGTGGACGTTAAGCAGACATTTTCATATCTGATATATACAATCGTGCTTTAAAATCGTCAAAATAATTTTGAGATGGTTTAAAAGAGATATACAGTTTGGTGTTGTCAGCATGTTAATGAAAAGATAATAGGCTTACTATATACTATATAGGCTGAAGAGAGTGGGGCTAAGGACGGAGCCTCGGGGTAACCCATATGACAAGGTCCGAGGACACACGTGATTATATATGTCTATATTAAAATGAGAAGTCTTATAACACATAAAATTTGTTTACATAATTGAAGGATTGTCTGTAACTATATTGAAATGAAAACTTAAGAGGAAACAGCTTGCCACATTACTTAATAAAATAAGATTCTATTCAACACTTGACCTTAAACACATCTTGTGTATAGTGTAGCGAAAAATGCAAATAGAGCATCGTTTTTTTTAATAAGTGAAATGTTCATTATTCTTCCTTTCTGCCGAGTCGAGTTGAGCTTTTGTCATCCTGACCTGGTATCATTGAACATTAACAACGCGACCAACAGGGAATCGACCTTAATTAGTTCAATAATATCTACAATAAATCAACCCAAACAATAGATGCTAGTCGTCATGTTCCTTTATTTAGGTTACAAGTATAATTTATAGCTCTATGCCTACTAATGTAAATTGATTACTCGTACTGGAAATATTGCCTTAGACAATGTTTATTTCCTAATATAAATTACCATATACTAGCAACACCTTGGTCATATAATGTCTATTACCATGAAAGTGATATCCCAGGCAACTAAAATTTTCGCGATTAATCCAGATTCTTTTAATTATGTTACGAGTGTAATGAACAGCGCGGCGTCCACTAATGTTCGTTTGATTTAGCGTACTGGAAAGACTGCGTTAGACCACATTTATTTCTTAATATCATTCAGGTTACCATGCAATGAAGAGTTCCGCGTCCCGCTAATTTTGAATTAATTGAGTGTACTGAAAAGTTGCTTAAGACAAAATTTATTTATTAATGTAAATTGACATGCAATCGTAACAGACTCGAAATTTAATCACCAAAATTTTATTTTTATCGGAAATGGCGATCGACAGGGTAAGCGTGGCACCTTGGTCATTAAACGTCGGCTTCAACAAAAGTGATATCGCAGACAAGTAAAATGATCATGATTAATTCAGTTGCTTTTTATTGCGCTACAACGCAATGAACATTTCCTGCGCCCACTAATGGTAAATTGAATATGCGTTCTTAAAAGGTTGCCTTAAACGACATTTATGAAAAGTGATGGAAAAACATGTCAAAGGCATATGTGCATTTGTTGCCTACACGAAAGGTTGAGAGTCATTTATTTAAGAATATGGAACGGGTTATATACATGTAGGAGTCTTGTTCTATTTCTAGAGGCGACACTATTGAGATAAATCCTTAGGCTCAGTCAATTCGAGTACGACTGACATTATAGGCTAAGTCAATTCGATACGGCTGACATTAAATTAGGCATGATTCCTGTTTCAACAATTGCGCATCTAGGAATTTAGAATTCCAAGACAGCCGCGAAGACGTCGTGGATCAAAATTGTCGGTTCCTGGTACTCGGTAGAATTTACCCTGTTCCAATTGGAGATCGTCGGGATTGTTAAGTTACCCAAACAATTGAAAACTGGAATTTCTTAAATAAATTCCGATAACGGTCAGCATGGGGCGCCTGCGAGGCTGTTAAGGAATATGCGCCTTGGCAGAAACACCTCTGTCCTATCTTACATTGTACAAAAATCCATGTAAACCAAAATGAACCCAGTATTGTCTTGTAGAGACATTCAACCCAATTTCATCTGAAGAGCTTTTTTATATTACAAATATCATAACGACGACGAAAGGAAGCAACCCAGATGTTGTCGACCGCGAACGAAACAGAAATGTTTGGAATATTTTCCAGACAAAACGACCCCTTTAATATAAGGCAATCCTCTGTAATAGACTTTTTGTATTCTGGAAACGTGTTATTTATATAAGTTTTCTATTTCATCAAAAATTAGATTTGCATTGATCCTGGAATTCTGTAAAAGTGTGTTCTCGAAAAGAAATATGTATTAAACGCCCGGAATACTGTTTAAGACCTGCGTCGTCAAGGGGTAAAATAAGCGATCGTATAAAATGAAGTTACTGGGTTTACAGACATTTGATGATTGGTTTATAAAAACGTTGAAATCCCTGATGATTCAACCATTGTACCGTATATAAATCATTTCTTACTCCATGTATAATGTACACACGCGGTCCAAACCGAAAATCACGAAATTATAATACTAATAAAATTAGGTAAAGGTTATCTATTTAGGAGATAAATAATTTTGAACCCAGACAGTTGACGCCTTGCAAAATCTGAACTTAAGGTAGAATTTTCCTTCGCCCCAGTCTTACATCCCCGAACATTTGTTCATTTGATCAATATTGTGATATTTCTAAGATTCTGGAATTTCCGTCCATTTAGTTCACGAGTTAGACACATATATAATTTAGTACATGGTATTCATCTTATTAGCGTCAAGACTTATTTATTATCTTGAGCTAACATAATTCCCTTAAATACCTGATGAACACTAATCTGCAAGAAAGGTCGTCAAGATATAATCCAATTTATAGGACATTTTTCCTGCCAATAATCCGGATATTGACTTAAAGTAGTAAGTAAAGGTTAGCACAGTACACCTGGTCGATAATTTTCACAAATCGACCATGTTCTGGGCCAGTACTATCCAAAACCTTCTTGCAATTGGGGTCGCGCTGGCTCACTAATAGGATGCCCAGGACTCTATCCCGGTGATGATCGAGAAAATGTCCCTTGATTTTCCTGTTTTTTTCTCCGTCCCAGCGGTGTAGGACGGAGGACCTGGCGTTCCGGTAAAAGAGCCCTTTATATTTGAAATCATTGCATGGCGCACACTCGTCTTCATAAGCATTGTTGAAAAGTCGTACGTTAAATCCAATTTCTTTTTGGACCTTTACCAGTTTAATTGGCCTATCCTCATAACATAGATACTCATTACTCAAGCTTAATAACAACGTTAGTATGTATATATCTCATGCAGGCAATATACGTGTACTCTAAAGTTAAATCAGTGTTTGAATTAGTTGTCTAATGTTACCATTAACTAGAATTAGTTTCTTGATAATGCCTCTTCAATATTGCAAGATTTTCGGACCAAATTGGAAGTGGTGTGATAGTTACACTGTGCGGTATATTGTAAACAATTTTCTGGAGAGCCTCGCCCTGCGGTTTTGGCTTTAACGTCACTTTTGATCTCCAGATCTTTCATATGCGTCCTTTTCGTTATCGCGGTTGGTGAAGAATAGTAGGGCATCCAATTCTATTTTGTTTAATTTACTTTTAAGTTTATTTCATTGAAAAATATAGCTTCAAATTAAATTGTAATTGAGTAAAGTCCATAGTCGGTAACCTTGGTGATTATAATATAGAGCGCTAAGGGGTGTAATCTTTTTTCTGGTTAAAGACGAAGAGTCGTTCATCAATATAGCATTGACAAATGAATAAGTTTTCTCACATAAAACACAAACACCATTATGCAATGGAGCACGTACAGCACATCGCCTTGAATCCTAAGAAAGGGATATTATATAAATTATATTCCTAAATTCTGGGATACAATTAAACGTTCACTTAAGTTGTCTTTTATATAACCGTCCTTTGAAAGCTCTGATTTCCACCTCCCATGTCGTTTAAACAATCTGTCAGTAATACATAAATTAGCACACACTGTAGCACCACCGGAACGCAAACTGTGTAGTCCATATGAAGATATATCATCTACAAAAGGTTTAAAGTTCCAATTTCATATTTTCTAAGAAAGTCAAAACATAATTATATCTATCTTTTGCTCAAAAGGTTGTCAACTCACTATTATACGATCATGGGCAAAATTTTTTGGGGCATTAAAATGGGTGACACATGTTGATTGAGGAAATAGTTACTCAATTACCTCCCTTGTTTTCCCATTCCTCTCCATGGACGGCCATCTTCAAACGTTTGAATTTGAAGTTGAAAATGATATTTTTGCCAATTTCTCAACTGGCAATAGTGAATTATAGGATTAATAGGATTATTCTTTAACAAGGTAGGACTGTTTATAGGTTCAATCTATTTTAGGGCTTTATTTTAATACATTTTAAAAATATAACTTAAAAAAATGCTATTGCAACTTTAAAGGCTTCAATGAAAAGCTCTCGCATACGAGGGTGGTTTATTACATCGAAATTGGTAATCGTTTTTGCGCTGTGTTAGCTTTCGAAAAATAAACTCATCCGAATCGAAATCAAATCCTGCAAGAGTAAAATACTTTTCTGTAATTTTAACTGGACACAAATCCGTCAAGGTTCTTGCGATCTGAACCCACGAGCCATCTCTATAGATATCTGTTTTGCTCTTTTAAATGAAAATACTCATATGTGTTGTCAAAATCTGAAAATCAGATCGTCTTAAATTCACCAACTCATTAGATCGTAAAAAACCAGCGAAAGCCAGCAAACAAGCACAAATAGTTCTCTGATAATAAAGATTATCTACAGAATGTAAACTATGATACATTTTAGTCAAATGTTCGACTGTGATGGGCTCTTTCCTCCCCACAGGCTTGGCTAATTTACGTTTCCCGGATTCCAACATATTCTTTACAATAGACGAATTTGTAGGACTCGACAAATCTGCCATATCATGCGCCGATTTAATACTATAAAATGCAGAAATAACAGGACTGGGAGAATTAGCATCTTGAATAATGCCAGTTAAATACAAAGCAACATGAAGAGCCTTAGCGGGTAAAATATCTCTATTCGAAATATCATGAGCGAGAGCCCACCGTTTCCATTTCATAAAACCTCTACTGTACTTCAAAACTGTATTCGTAGCTTTAGAATCGTCCAGCAGATCAGTGAGCGCTCCTATTTTACCAACTAGACAATCAGGCAGCTGTTGTATTTCCTCCAGATGGCTCTGCATAAATATATGTAAAAGACAGAAAAATAAAAAATAATAATTATTTTACACAAATAATTAGATAATATACAACAACCAGAATAATAGGCTTACTATAGTCTCGGGGGGGGGGGTCTAGAGTGCCGCGCTTCGACCTCTAGCTGGCCGGTCACCTCTGGCTTGCGGCTGTGGTTTCGAGCCCTGGTGTGAGCGTATGTGGCATGGAGATAGGGGCGCCTTCTCAACCTCGTGGGTTTCCTCCGGGCACTCCGGTTTCCTCCCACGGCTAAAGACCCCTACGCGCAAGCGAATTATTGAAATAAAATTGAAACCATATGTTAGTCCCGAAATGACCTGGTTGTGTTGAGTGGACGTTAAACCCCATTTCTCTCTCTCTCACTATAGTCTCGGAAATAATTCATAATATAAATTTCGTCTACAGTGACGAAAAAATACATGATCAACTTCCAAAAATACGTTCACACAAATACTTCCTAAACTTGATACAACTGTAAAAACATTATAATCATTCATTTCACAAATGATACTTTAAAAGCAAGCATGCGAAATTTAAAATCTGAATTCCCAAATACGCCTTTACTGAAACGTCCTGGGATGTAAAATGATTTTAAGATTGGCAAATCTATATAGTCAGTTATAAAACTAGCAAAGACTGTCCCTGATGGACACAATATAGGCCAAAATGGGGCTGATCTCCAACAGGGAATAATAACAGTTCCATGTGCTTTACATTTCTCCATGTGTTTACATTTCATATGTGATTAGTTGTAAGCAATTGACAAACTATAATTCGATTAAACTTATTCATTTGTCAATGCTGTTCATCAATACAGCATTGACAAATGAATAAGTTTAATCGAATTATAGTTTGTCAATTGCTTACAACTAATCACATATGAAATGGTTTTGTTGTGAAGAAAAGTATAAATTAGTTATGTCACCGTTTATTTATGTCTTCATACCTTGTCTGGCGTACTTTTTTTTTTAATTCAAAACAAAAGAAAAAACACAAAACCATGGGTTATATGTCTTATGAGTTCCGATAGGCTACAATGAATTAACATTTTCGGGGGAGGGGGGGTGAGTAAAACCTTGAGACATGATTAATGATCTAACAAATGCAATGGCGTTTAACGTCTTACCGTTCTGCACCAATTTCGGTCTTAATGAAAACGGGTATACGCCATGCAGTATGCTATGAGGGAAATTATGCCCGGGCAACTTTCTGAGCCAACACCTCCGTGGCTAATGACCAAGCGTCTTACTTACTGTGCCACTGTGGTTGAGTGAAGCTTGTATCAATTACAGGCCATTGACTGTAAAGTACAGTGGACGCTTACGGTTGGCCCCAGGATCATTTCATTTTAATTGATATTTTTTGTTCATTTCATGCAATTTCTGTGTAGTTTGTCTTGTCTGCAGGTTGTTCTTGTCAGCTTTGTTCTGCGTGTAGTGCGGTTCTACTGTACTTCCCATTTAAAATACAACATTTTGTAGATTACAAAACAGCAAAGTTTTTTTCTTATTATTTATTTCCTATAATTACCTAAATTATCGATGAGATGAGATATTTCAGTGTCATGTAGTGCAAGCTGTTCGATCCATCATTGTAGAGGTTCCGGAATTTGTTTTTATCGATCCGACAGAACAACGGGACTAAATGCAAAAAAAAAATATCATTTCACCTGATCCTAGTTAACAAGGGAAATGGATACAAAAGTATACACAATAAAAGCGGAAATATCTTTAGTGTTAATGGCTACTCTTCCTCTGTTTTATCAGATATGTATCTTTAGAATGGCTTTAGTATCATGTGAAATGTTGACTGAGCTATCAAACTCTGTATTACATTAAGTTAGCGGTTTAAATAAAGCGAAAACCTCACGTTATATACATAATAAATATCTTTTAATAGAAAATGTTTTTAATCCAGTGTTTAACTTTGATTGTTTCTCAGAGTTATCATGTTATATGTAATGATTTAAAACCTACAGAAACTAACAATAATTAGACGAAACCGATTTAATAGTAAGTGCAGGGGGACTGCACCACATACAAACTATCACACAAAACAATTCCACGGATAAGACACGATACGCAGAAATCACAAGCAAACATATATCAGATTAAGTAAATGGATCCGGGGGCTAGACGTAAGCGCCCACTGCGCTGTGACCTCTCGGGCCTGTACTGATACAAACTTCACTTAAAAATGAAAACTAACAATAAGAAGGGATATATCCCCAAACATTAGATAATGCTAGTTATGATCTGCTATATGCCACATGAAATATGAATGTAAGCATATTGAAGAAGAATCAACTATACAAGGGAACCATATCGGTGAAATGTATAAAAGATGCCAGGTAGCCTACAACTAAATGGTCTGTGCTATAGTGAGAAACATAGGCGTTGGAAAGAATTGACTTGTATGTGTATTGACTACGAAGTTAGGACATATGTCCTAATGACCACAAAACAGAGAAAACACAATACCTTATACAAAGAAACAAATGGAGAAAATGTAACGTTCTTCGGGGGTCTTCATAAACAAATACGCCCTTGATTATTGTGAAAGATGTTTGCTTCCAATTCAAAATTTGGAACTAATTACCTTTGGTGTTTAATCTAGTCTTTTTCCCAGAATAAATGGGGTTTAACGTTCCACTGTTCTGCGCCGATTTGCCTAGTTAATGAAGAGAGGCATACATCATACAGTGCGCTACGAGAAGGTTTGCACTATGGCCTACTCTTATTTAAATACAGATTTATGTTTCGTTTCGTTATGTTTGTATGAGCGGCTTCTGGCCCTATGACGTTAGATTGATATAATCAATCAGCGTTGGCGTTTTTAGTGGTTTACCCACCGTTTCGTTCACAGCACGCCAAAAACTCGCCATAACAGACTGTTTCATTGGCTTATTCCTCAAACCAACCAGATGGCCTGGTATATAACAAATCTTCCAGATCCCTGTGTAGTAAAGACAAGTAAAACGAAATTTCGAACTATAAAAACATAATAAAATAGGATCAGTGTTTTAATCAGACTGATCGAATTCCAACTTTCTTTTACGTGAACGTCTTACAAACTGAGCCACTAAGAACATTTCTAACAGGTATTCCCGGTGAACAGAAAATCAACTGGATGTGGCCTAATGGATATATGTTCATCATAATTGATAAAAGTATTTGTGTATAAACAATATATAATCTATCTAAATATGTTTACTTTAATTAACAATCACTGGAGTTAGATTTAAAATACAGACAAAAAGTTTAATTAAGCAACTATATTTGATAATTTATTAGCTTTTACAGACAAATATAGGCTTAGCCCATTATTACACTGATAACTAAGAGGATTAGAAAAAAGTTTAGGTTAAATTCGATAAGAGTGTCCTTTTCATACGTCCGATTGGATATCCTTTTTCTATTAATTTCTAGATGACGACAGACTACCATTTTCCTGCACTAGTGCCCTCTCTACATATGTAACAAACTATCAAAACAGTGAAATATGTTCCCTGGTGGAGCGGGACGATTTGCCTAATACTACCAATAGCAATGAAATGAAATGGGATTTAATGTCCTACTGTTCTGATCCGTACTGGGCTAATGAAAAGTGTGGTATGAGGGACATTTTGCCCGGACAGCAACTGCCAAGGGATCTTTTACGTTTACGTCCATGCCAATTTGTACACGGGAGCTCATTTTTCGTCCCATCCGAACGACATAAATTATGTTCCCTGCGTTATAAATAATCCCCTTCCCAACTCCCCGTGCAATCATTAAAAGCATTAACCAGATTAGCTTTAGGCATTGTGTAGATGTTGAATTGGATACTATTAGAAACATTAATTTCAACTACTCATAAAAGAATAATTTGAATGGAATTAAAATATTATACCATTAACATCGCATGATTGCTTATTTATACGGAAGACCATTAGGGTCATTAAAATGAAAGAAAGGGTATTTTGAGTACCTCGATAGACCATACTTTATTTTATGTTACAAATTCGACACATTCATATCATGCTCCCATTAATACAATTCGTTATTTTCATGTCCTCGTTAATATCATTCATACTTTCATTATAACCTCGTACTCTCATCGATATCAATTATTAATTTCATCCTTTCCTTGAAGCCATGGAACGCCATTTACATTTTTTCGGAAATTTCATTAATCGGTGTTAGAATGTACACAAATTGATTGTTAAAGAAATCAAAATCAAGACAGCAACGGTTTATAATCTCCATGCTTGGATTCAATCGGATTTGATAGGGGCGCATCAAAAAGGTTCAGCGAACTTCTTTAAACGATCAAGACTTACGTAACTTTTAGTCGAAACGCTTTTAGATTTGCCATAAAAACTGTCGGTTATTTTTTTGTTATTTGATAAGAATTTTGGGCATATTTTTGGCCGTTTTTGTTTTCGTTCGTTTTGACTTTATGCAGTTTTAATTGTTTGCAGAATTTTTTATTTAGTGATGTCATTCTTGTAAATACTGAACCTAATTGAACCATTTTAATATTTTTTTTTTATCGATATTGATATTATGGACAGGTTCATTTAATAAAATTATTTACCCTCAATGTGTTAAAAATTGGTAAAAACACAACATAAAAAGTCTATCTATACTATTCAAAAAAAGTAGGGGATATTTGATTTTGGGGGCATAATACTAAAATATGCAAATGACTACGAAAAAAGTCACTATAGAACCTAACAGAAGAAACATTTCCAGTTACATGTGACGCCCAAACGCACCAATAGCTACCGCATGGAATGCAGGTGGTGCTTGGGATCATCATGGGGGTCCAACCCAAGATTTGCACGACTCTGACTTTGAATGTTACAGTCATTGTGGCATTGAATTCCAGGGTGGAAACATCAGTTTAATTGTTTTAGTAACCAGAAAACAAATTTTGATATGCGTCGGCTTACCCAAAATGAAAGGTTACGTGCACTTGGCATGCTACAGATCGGCACAACACAGGCGGTTGTGGCGCGGACTATGAATGTTTCTCAGTCTGTCATACCGTGATACACAACCTGTACAGGACAGACCACGCCCAGGATCGATTTATCCGTACCTTGGCCTCGAGAAATCGTGTCATCACAGCAAATCAGATCAGCGCTCGTCTTCAAACAGACACTGGTGGGAGAGTGAGTGGCCAGACGATTCGGAATCGACTGTATAGGGGTCACCTTCGCGCCTGACGTCCTCGCGTGATCCCTTGTTTGAGGTCACCTTCAGGCAAGACGTCGTTGGTGTAGGGATCGTCAACACTGGGATAATCGACGCTGGAGCAATGTGATGTTTTCAGATGAGTCAAGGTTCACTGTTGATTTTTTGGACAGACGTAGGAGGGTGTGGCGTCGTCGAAACGAGCGCTTCCAAGACGTTAACGTCATCAGACATGATCGATTTGGGGGTGGTTCTGTTATGGTGTGGGGAGGCATCACTGTTGCTGGAAGAACGGCTTTACATGTTGTTGCAGGGCGTGTTACAGGCTAGTACTACCGGGACAACATCTTGGCAGTCCATGTTGTGCCGTTCGCACGACGTCATGGCCGTCGTTTCATCTTCCAGGATGACAACGCAAGGTGTCACAGGGCCAGGATCGTTACGGGTTACCTCCAACAACAGAACATCACCACATTACCTTGGCAAGCACTGAGTCCCGACCTCTCCCCCATCGAGCATGTCTGGGACATGCTTGGACAGAGGTTATGTCAACGTCAACAACGTCCTGCCAATGTCCAAGAACTTGCTGCTGCGTTGCAACAGGAATGGGACAATCTGGACCAAAATGACCTTAGACGTCTCATTAGGAGTATGCCACGTCGGATCAATGCTTGTTTGGCAAACAGAGGAGGATTTACCCGTTACTGACTTTGTTGTGATGCTGTGGTAACTTTGCTGTTTGACCCCGGGTATCATTTTACCCTTATAATGGTCAGTCTGTGCCTTACTTAGTCTAACGATCATTTGGAATAAATCGATGAATGTGAACTTAATTTCATTTTGTCATTTGTTTCTTCGTCAGTTTCATTAGGTGACTTTAATTTCACTTAAAAATCAAATATTCCCTACTTTTTTTGAATAGTATATATCAAAAGTCTCCTTAAAATTGCTAAAAAAACACAAAATAAAAAGGTCCTTGCATATCAAAAAGTCACTTTGAAACACACTTATAAAGTAATGTTGCTGTCGTGAGAAATGAGGGTGGGTCATCGTCTCCCTTTGTTATAATAACCTATCTATGTACAGCTTGTGACCTCAAATGACAATATAATGGTCGTTATCTTGTAATTTCGAGATATTTACCTTGTAATTGTGAGCTAGTTATCAGAGTAATTACGGGCTAGATATCTTGTAATAACGAACTAGTTATATTGTAATTACGAGCTAGTTAACTTGTAATTACGAGAATTTATTTTTACCATTTGATTGACCCTTCTGGTCTTCCGTAGATTTAGAAATATTCGTCTCGCGCTGTTTTATATTGTAGAGATAAATTTGATCACTTAAATCTGAATCTAAATTCAATCAACCAATTCAGAATCAGAAAGGTATCTCTTTCACTTACTATTGGTTACAAGAAGTTAAAATCATACATTGCTCACTTGGAGCGTACACCAATAGCTTGTGATTACTGAGTTATCTGCTTTTGTTGTGTATCAATGTCATATTTATTTTGTAAAGACCAAGTCATTGGAATCTTAGTCTAAATTCATCAATTTCTCCTCAATTTAGACTCCTACAAAATATAGTGATTTTTCATGCAGTTTAAGAATTCATTGAATTAGGTATGTATTAAAGTTCACTTTATTCTGTAGCACGTCAAATTCTATAGATCTGTGACAGCTTTCATATATCGTAGAACGTCCAAGTACAGACCTTGTGAAATATTCACTTCTATTTTTGATGCCTACTCACACATCTGACCAAATGTATCAGCACCCATTAGTTAATTCAGTTTTGTTCCAGCTAGACGCCTAGATATGATTATAAATGGCCTGATATGCCATGAATGACGATGAAAATGTATCTTTGATTCTAAAATTTCCATATGCTACGAATTGCCAAAGAGCAAGGCTTCCGTTCTGGTGATGATTCCGAGCAGACAGACGAATTATGATTGAATAGTGATTATCACTGATAGGATTGATATTAATTACAGATCATAATAAACACTAATTGATACTGTATGGACACAGAACACCATTAATTCATCCGCTGAATACCCACGAATATATAAGTGCTAAAGTTATAAATAGTCGTTCTCTCCCTTCCCCTTTTTTCCACGGCGATTTTGTTGACTTTTTGCCGTATAATAGAAGAAGGGGTTTGAATATAGATTTTGGGCCAGGTTTTTGTGAATATTTCTGATTAATATGTACTGTGTCTGTAAGGTCAGTCAATGTGTCAAAGTTCACATATGGATTATCCCCCCTTTGTAGTGTAACCCACAGTGCCCTCTGATGGAAACGGTTAGCAATCATGATAATGGGACCTTGTTTTCTATCTATCGGAGCAACTGCGTGCATTTATTGAACGAAATTTGTACTAGTCCCCATATGACGTATCGCTATCATTGTCTGTAGTCAGATTGGCATCGTTAAACAGAAACCCAAAGGAGATATGTTTAATTTATGACATGCGTAAACAGTAATAAAGACGTTATAAACGCCAGTGATTTGGAATTTTATATTCTCCGTGGAATCTGTTGTTTGTTATTATCCAGAAGAAGAATATTGTCTCCGTCAAGATCGACATGTCGTGATTGAAAAGTGTTCAAAAACGTAAAAGTTGTTTATGATCAATGGGTGTAATAGTCTTTAAACGGTCGATACGAATAGCAAAAACAACTCTTTATGTCAAAGTCAAACAGATCAATCGAATCAAACGTTCCCCAATGTATTTCGCGCAATTTTGAATGTTTAGAGTTGCGCTCTCTTTTCCCTGGTGATTTTTGGTGTCTATTTGCCTTAGGAATGGATTTGAATTTGAATTCATTTTTTGTCCGGTTTTGGACGAATATTCATCATCGCCAGTTGAGAGGATTACATAGTTCAGAGTTCAGTTGCCGTATAATACTTCCCGGATGCTAACATGTACACTACTTCCAGGCCGTGTATCTCTAGATACATCGGAGCAAGATGTATTTGGGGAAAAGTTGAAAGTCAGGCAAAGAGGGAATAATTATGGAAATATATAGTGATTTGTTGCGCAAACTCTTAACTGCGTCTACTCCAATTTAGACCCTTACGTTCCAAAAGGAGATGAGAGTGCCCCCGGTTGGTTTTCATCCATTCCGACCAAAACCTACTTAATATACTTCTCCTTTTGAGATACCCATAGTCCTGAAATCAGAGTCTAGACTTCTTCCTCTGGGTCCTCCTTGCTTGCCTTGTAGGTTCCTGTCGATTTGGTCAATTTCAGGCGAGGTAATCATAGAATAGAACAGACTTCTAAACTTTTTTTAAAATGATCTATACAGTAGCCACATATGTCCATTCAATGCGTATTGGCTGATCCAAAATGACGGACATAGAATAGAAGAGATTCTATTATGCTGCGTATAAATGCTTTAAACCATGACTTTTAATACTGTCTGTGTGTTTACAAGAATATCAGACGAAGTCAGTCACAAGTCAACATCTGTCAATTAGAAATTTAACCCCCGAGTTAAACTTGTCATCATTGATATCTTCGCTCTCTCAATCACTCGTTAATTATCACTAGTCAAGATGGATGCAAATTCCTCCACTTACGGCAATCTGCATTTTTTGTTGTAATTAACTTTGTCTGGGATGCTCGTTATAGTGTAAATGGTTAAGAATTAGAATGCCCATTTCACCCGTCTGGTTAATCGGTATAGATAACTAATATTTTCCAATCTCAATGCCACGACAATCAGCGTCTTAATGACGTTTCGGTCTTTCTAAATCGACTGTTATACGTCTAGCGATAAAAAAACATGTCTAATTTAGAAAAGATCGGAGGCAGTCGTCACTATTTAAAGCAAAATTCAGCGATCGAATTCCGGTTTCCGGAGACTAAGTATACGGCGGTAACCTAAGGCTAGAAGTTTAAACTAAAAAGCCAATATTTTTAGTAGGTACTTAGAATTATACTTCACCATGTTGTTTGAAGTTCGCTATGTAGTTTCTGACCGTTAAATAACAGCACCAGTACTAAATGTTAATCAAAGAAGAAGTCAATATTAGATGTTTGGTATTCTACGTCAATGTTTTAGACAAAAAAGGTTTGGTAAAAAGATTCATGGGACCGAAACCACAAACATCGAGTGGTAAGGGAGCTGGAATCTCGAGTAGAATGTGTAGAGTTCAAAATACCGTTCGGGACGAGTAGAAGAAAAGCTTATCGAGTAGTGCTTATGGTGATGACAATGAAGCTGTTGCCAAATTGTTCATATGGACCTTGAACTAAAATGCACGTGTGTAAAAATTTCAGAATCTTTGATTGTCTGAACGCCGGGTTTTGGAGATGTAAGTAATGGGCGATAACTTTGGGTGAAAAGTTTAGTGTAAGAAACATAGATTTGATATATCATGGGGATCTCTAGTTTTGTAAAATAAAAATATCCTTTCTACATCCTTTCATTTTGTTTAGATGTAATTAATGTCATATTATGTATTATATACTTAAACTAATATTATTTACAGTCCATGCATTTGATATGGTATAAATTATTTGGTATACATAGCATATGCCAGAATGAAGTAAAGTAGTGATTTTTTATACGCCCACATTTTGTGGACTCTTTACAGGTCACAATTCTTATCCGATTTTGATGAAACTTGAAATATAGGTTTACCCCCATAAGATCTCGGCTGTGCTCGATATTGGTATGTATTGGATCGAAACTTTATGGATTATGTCCACTGATTGTACGAAAAATCATGTTTTTAGCTTTTGCACCCTATAGAGGTCACAGTTTTGAACCGATTTTGGTGGCACTTGACATGCATGATTATAACCCAAAGATCGTGGTTCCTCTCAATATTTGCGCGTATGGGATCGTAACTTCCTGAATTATGGCCCCTGATTGTACGAAAAATCGCCTTTATTAGCTTGAGGTCCCCCCGGAGTTCAAAATTATTACCCTATTTAAAACAAACGCTTGCTTATATCACCGTGACACCGCAATAAATGTTAAAATCGAATTTCGTGAAAATCAGACCAACACTGATGGTCAAAATGGCCGCCGCTTGTACGAGAATACTATAAAAATATGGTATGTGAATGTTGTGGGTCCTGTAGAGGTCACAATTTTAATCTGATTTTGATGAAACTTGAAATACATGTTTATAACCCCAAATTGATGGTTCCTTTTCATATTTGCGCATATCGAATTGTAACTTCACGAATTATGGCCCTTGACTGTAGGAAAAATCACTTTATTTTTAGCTTGGGCGAATACTACCTGGAAGCCGCTGATTTTACATTTACCTGGACATACAGCATTATGAGATTCCCCCACTACAGGGATCATCAGGCATATATACATGGAGAGAGGGAGAAATGTGGTTTAACGTCCACTAGACACAAACTAGGTCATTTCGAGACTTAACATATGGCTCAATTTCCGTTCAAAAATCCGCACGCGCATGGGGTCTTTAGGATTGGGAGACTCGAAGAAAAATTGGATAGGCGAACCTACACCTTGTCACGTACAAGTGGGGAATCGAAAACCTGTCAATGACTGACCTTACGATCTAAGCGCACTCTCAGCCACCTCCACCCTCCTACATGGCCACATCATACAAAGCATCCTTTGAAAGTTATAAAGGGTTTGGTAAACTCCATCCTTCGAAAGCTATATAGTTGTGCACCCACCATCCCTCGATATTGGGTGACATTAACTCAACCCACTTTCAGATTAAGCCCACGTGGTTATAAGTTAAAATACGCAACGGATTTATAAAAAATTAATATACTGTCTTTTTAAAGTGATTTATTTAATTCAAGATGTTTCGAATATGTTTCAGAAATTGATTAATTTTCACATCGAAGGCAGAATGAGACATTTTATGAATGTTAACTAGACAATCAAGTCTATAGATCAGATTGTATTGTATCAAAATTTTTCGAAGAGGCGTTCCAAGTAAGTCAAGAAGGTCGCCATTTTGTCTTCTAGTAGACATTTTGAGCTGTCACTTAATTCAATTATATTTTGATTTTATTCGAAAAAGGAATATGACCGTCGTAAAATTTAATTAATACAAATTTGTATTTGACAGTTGTCAGTCTAATTTTTTCTCGGTTTGACGAAGATGTTATTTATAGTTTATTCAATTATATTTTGATTTCATGTGTAAAAGAAATATGCCTGTCGTAAAATTTAAAGTAGCTAAGACTCTAACTCAATTTCATCCAAAGTCTTACACTTTGAAAACACGAATTATTTGTCAATTTAAATCAACATTGATGTTGTTATCTTACCTTGAAAAAGTAGGCTTTTGAATTTTGATATCCAATATTTAAAACAAAGTAAACATTTTACCATTGGTATACAAATCGTGTACCATAGTTCATTTCATTTGTAACAAGTCGCCAGAAAGAACGAGTCTAGATATATTCATGTCAAACGGCGACGCCATAACTTATCTGAAGAGCATGCGCAATAGACTGGAATAACCAAACGCTAGAAATTTCTATTCGGTTGAGACTCATGCCGTATTTCGCTGGAGATAACTGATCTGAAATTAGAGTCAAAACCGAAACAATTGAATGTAAATCAGTTCATATACAATCAGATTACATTATTATATGCGTTGCGACCCATTTGGTCAATTTCTAGGTCCCAAATATTAGCGATTTAGCTCCTTTAATTACAACCAATCAATATTTGATAGTTTTCGGTATACGTTGTAAACGGTGATAACCTAAGAGAGAGAGAGAGAGGGGGTCACCTAATACAAACCAGTTTATTTCGGGACTAACATATGGTACTATATCATTTCAGTATGTTGCATGTGAGAAGAAATCGGAGAACCAGGACGCCGTTAGCCAGGTGATCCAAAATTGAAAGGGAAAGAAAACTACATCTGTTAGACGCATGCGAATTTCTAGTCGGGTCAAACTTTCCCCGGTCATCCATCAAATACACATTACATTAGTCGAGAAAGTTCCTCGGAGTGACCTTGATTTGCAAGAAACAGTTACTAGTGGTCGCAATAAAATGGTAATTTGTCTCTTTCATTTTAATCCCCCGCATAACATATCTATATCCGACGTTTTGAGTTGACAATAACACATGTAACATCCTACTGACGGCAATTTATCAAATTGATTTTTAGATAAGAGCAGGTCCAACCGGACATAGAGTGACAAGACGAGATCACTCTAGATACAGGATTAGTAACAGACAAACAATAGTAAAGCGTATCTGTTGATTAAAACGTATGATAAAGCTGAGATGACGAGGACTGTTAATGACACACCAGTCATAACTGGATAATTAATCATTCAATCAATAAGTCGTGACCATAGCTTACAACACTAATCGTTTCTTTTTTTTATATCAAGATAGTGTTGTTATTCGGTAATGTGGATTGCGATTAGTACGTGGAATTAACCTGATGACAATATGTCTATTAGAATGAAATTAACATTTGTCTGCTGTTCGTGATTAAAGTTTCGGTTTTATCAGTTTTTCTGGTTATAATAATAACAATGTGCATTTCTAAAATAACTCAAGTACCCCAATCTACATGTTCGAAGCGTAGTAATATTTAGTAGTGGTAGTAAATGTAAACGATAAAGATACCTTCCCGCGTACAATGTTATCGTAATGCTGAGCAGGCGCGGATACAAGATTTCCAAAGAAATCTAATTTTAATTTGAAAGCAAAGAATAACAGAAAAAAGATTTACTTGTATGCCACAGAAAATAACCACCAGAAAATCCCATAAATATACCGACCGTTGGACCTGCTCACATTCTAACTGTGCAGTAATAGTTTTACTGTGGTCGTTTATGGTCTACTTCCAGAATTAATAGTTGTATTGCAAACAAGACCTAGGAAAGCGCCGATTTGCTCCTGTATATAAGATGATCTTGCGGCCCATGGCTATGGATTGCGGTCTCTGTGCCTTAATTTCCGCCTCCACGAGGGTGATATCGCAGACAGGAAACTTGGTAGTAGAGCCAGTAGTGGACTAAATGCGTAGGTTGGAGATCGTGAAGTGATTAAGACATCTTGCCAACTCTATTTCATTGAGATGCAATGCCAAATGACCAATAATAAAATCAAGCTGAAGGCGTTACTTTGGGGTGCAAATAGAATAAATAGAATAATAGTGTAAAGCCTATTGTGATAGCTGACGGGCACAGTCTAGCCCGCACTGCCATCAAAGCTCCGATCTAGATAGTACTGTCTTAGTAGGAAATTCTTCCGTTTATCAATAAAAATACATAATGTTTAATTGTGAGCCATCTGAAAAAAAAATCTTAAAATATCTCAGCTTGAATAGATCACCAATTCACTAGTATTTAACTTTTCTCAAGGTATTGTTCTCTCGCTTTTCACTCTCACTCCTGAGCGCACATCTATCTAGTTAATTAATATATTCCATTAATATTCTAATGAATATATTTTGAAAATGAATGGTATCTATTTTCATATTTCTACAAAAAAAACCCAAGTATTGTTTATGGCTTATTAAGGAAAGACCTTGTCGTGATCGCCGCTTAATCATCCAACAGATTCATGGTTTTTTTATAATAGCCGCTGATTATAACAGTATCATATTGCCATTTTCAGCAAATCTGAGTAGTTACAACAGACCAGCTCTAATATAATTAATAGCATAAAACATATTTATAGGTGTCTTTATACTATAATAATCGGATATCTTGACTTAATCTTAATCAGTTACAAAATGTTATTATGCGACATTTTTAATTTATTATCAAGGTGTAGGTGTTGGAATTATTAAAAGATAGAGAGAGAGAGAGAGAGAGAGAGAGAGAGAGAGAGAGAGATGGGATTGAACGCTCACTCGACACAAACTAGGTCATTTCGGGACTAACATTTCAATAATTGGCTTACGCGTAGGCGTCTTTAGCAGTGAGGGGAAACCGGACGATCCTACTCCTTGTCACGTCCACCCCGCCTCCCCGGAATAATTAAAAGCATGCGGATCGGTTTACTATGGATGTGCATAAGGGCTAGTTACTATACTTGTAACTTTAAAACGTGTTAAGGTTACAACTGATACAGTCTAAGAACCATTACGCAAGTTCAAATAGGTTCAAACGTACAATTGTCAACACATATCATTACAGTTTGTATTGGAATAAGAAATTCTATCACAAATAGCGAGGACTGGGCCATTAAAATAGTTACCGAACAGTTTTTCTTTGCATAGCGATGTTTATGTTGTAGGCCTAATGACGTATTACGCAACTTGCCGCCATGACACCGTCCAGTTGAAATTTTGCGCAGCAGTTGGGTTTCATCAAATCATATAATTATGCGGTAAGGCTTCACCTTTATTTCAATGGGAATTGATTTATGATATGTTAAGCTATGTGCAGTAAAGCTTGGCGCAGACGGTCAACTTTTCGTCGCTTGTTGCTGCAATAGGCAACTACTGGCAACTCCGAGCAATTGGCAACTCGAGGTCTCCCGTGTGCGCTGACTGGCCGCTCAGCCCACATTTCCACCAACATGTCTTCCATCTCCATGGACCATGTTAATGTTGTTAGCTGTTCCGACGCCGCCATCTTGAAGTATCACATGACAGTAGAGCACTCGCTGATTGGACAGTTAACCAGTTGCTTGTTGCCTGTTGTCGCCTACCGCCGCAGACGAGCAATTTTTAAGCAACAGATGAACAATTTCTCGGCGACGAGCGATTTTCTGTTGTCGAATATCAAACATGTTTGATATTTGGCAACGAGAAGCAACTCGGAGCAACAGCAGGCAACTATTGTTGCCCGTTGGCGCAGACGAGCGATTTTTTCTTTCAACGACCAGCGATTTCACTGTTGCCTGAAAGTTGCTCGAAAAAGTTGCCCGTCTGCGCCTGGCTTAAGTTTGGGGTTAGCCACTACTGTGCCTGGAGTAAGACGGAAGAAATCAGTAGTGGAACCATTTCTATATAAGAGCCAATAGCGCTAAAGATACAGCGATGATTTTACCCCTAAAAAGACCACTGTGTTGTATATTGTCATTTTATTATAAGTCTGACGTTAAAATATCCCTATTCTGCTAATATGTCGACATTTTCGCAAAATGTAGATAGCAATATCTTAAAGCAAACGTGTGCATTTAAAATCGAATATATATATATCACTTTCTAAACATTCATATTTCAATTTAATATATTTTAAGGTTCCATAGAATATGCACTGGATGCAAATGTGTAATTTTGGGATTAACATATGACATAATTTTGTTTCAATAAGGGTCTTTAGCGGAGGAAAGGAACCCGGGCAGCCCAGAAAAAAGAAGGGGTTAAATAGGAGACTATATTCATTGCCACGTACAAATGTTGGATCGAAACCACGCCCACTTGACTGTGTGACAAATCTTATGATCTAAAGTTCACGCGTTAAACAATTCAGCTAACCAACAACTCAAAGAGAACTTTTAATGCATTCTTCTTAATTAATATATAGGCTGGCTGTCACTGAGGTTATTATGGGGGTCTTTAGCAGAGTGAAGGAACCAGAGCAACCCAGAAAAAAAGATTTAAACAGGAGAAATGTTGGATCGAAACCACGCCCACTTGACTCTGTGGCAAAGTACACGCGTTAAACCATTAAGCTATCCAATAGCTCAAAGGGAACTTCTAATGTAATTTCTGTAGTTAATGTATAGGCTGGCTGTCACTGAGGTAATATACCAGGCTATAATCATTAACTCAGTCAGTGTTCTATGAAAATAATCTCTATAATTAATATATAACCTCTCCGTGAATGGATGATGAAGAAGTAAATCATCCCAAGTCCCCTTGATCTACTTACTACAGATTTAGTTAAGACAAGTTAATATATAATTTAACCGCGGATAAAACTAGGTTAGCAGATGATAGACCACTTCCAGAAATACCCGATCCATAGTCATCAGTGATCAGTCATCTAAACCTTGAATTCTTAGTCAAAACATCGTAAGACTCGATTACTGAAAGTGACAGCTCCGGGAAAAGAGACTATTGAACATTCATATCGCGATTTATGTCTTAAAGATCGTCGATTGCGTGCCGTGTCAACACGCCATGATGACACAATTAATACTGGTTATATTTGGTTCTTTTCTTTTCGACCATTGGTCTAAGTGAGGTCACGATAAATGGATTTGAGTCAAGTTCTGTATCTACACAATAACCACAACAACCTCTTAACGTGGAAGTAGAAATGAACAACTTTACAACCAGTTACAAGGTTGGCTGGTTTCGTTTGATTCAAAAGCTAAGATCACGGATGCTACTATAAAAACCTATGGAAACATATAGAGGTCAATAACGTGATAGATACCGCGATATCATTTGGTAAAATGTCAGTATATTGTCATTGATGAGACACTTTTACCCCTGAAAAGATCATTTTTGTCCCTTTAACTGAAACAAAGTGCTAAGTTGTATGTTAGCATTTCGTTTTACTATGCACATTTGCATATTGTCTTTCGGAACCTTTGTCAACATAGTTCATTCCGTCGTTGTATAAGTTGGCATGTGCGCAAAATATCGCCATGCGCTATGTACGTAAGGCGAAATGGAATTGACCTATTGTCCACTATACGCTACCATAAAAAACTTTTCTCTGATTAATCAAAAAGAGGGTGACATGGGGATATCGTCCAAACCCCAAATGTGGAAAAGAGATGATTTGGATAGGACACCTGCCATTCTTATAACTAAACATAAGTATTTTTATTGGCGATAAGGTAACATTTGAAGGAAAATTTCCACTCTCAATCATTGAAATGGCAATAATTACTATAAATAGCTTTCGGGAATAAGGCCCCGAAATAATTACATATATCTGGGAAGGTACACGGGACACTCGACACCTCATTTTATTTGCACCCGAGACTTAGTGTAAACTGGTTGGAGGAGGCGGGGGGGGGGGGTCCAGTAAGTGCGCTCTTGATGCAAGTGGCGTGGTTTTGATCCCAGACTTGTACGCGACAAGAAATGGGACTGCTCTTCCACACACACACCAGCGAATTATTGAAATTAATTTGTCATTTAATCAGGAAATGACATAGTTTGTGTCTGGTGGACGTTAAAGCCCCAAATTCTACCTCTCTCTCTCTCTCTCTCTCTCTCTCTCTCTCTCTCTCTCTCTCTCTCGCACACACACACACACTCACCCAACAATACCTGCTAAATTTGGCTTGTAGAGTACTCACAAGAAGGTGTGGAAACAAACGACGGTGTTTTGAAAATACCGACTCCCTTTGTTAATATTGATGAGTAGATAGTGACTTATTCGTGATAAATATTCACATAAATCTCTATTCTCCAGTACACTATCCAAATAAACATTTGGAATATCTATCTGTTTAAAATGAAATGAAATTGGGTTTAACGCCCTACTGTTCTGCTCCTGTCCCGGGCTAATGAAGACCGGCAAGCGCCAAACAGTGTGCTATGAGGGAAACTTTGCCCAGGCAGTGGCGCTACGGCCTACTCTTATATCGAATTCCAACTGCCAAGGAATCTTTTACGTGAACGCCAACATGTACACGGGACCGTGGTGTTTCGTCCCATCCTACCTGCATCACTAACAAGGGGAACCACGCCGGAAAATCTGGATGAACTTTGTCGGCCAATGCAGGGATCGAACACCCGACCTCCAGGATAGCGAGCCAGCGTCTTACCCACTTAGACACGTGATCACCCTATCTGATAAAAAGAAAATAGCCTTTTAATGAACGAGGAAAAGTTTTCACTGAGTGTGGCTTTTTACCGATCCTTCGCCTTCATCGAATCGAATTCCAACTAAAATGAGTTTTTTCCATACACGCCAACCGGTACCTGGGACATAAATGGTTCGTCCAAAACGAAAGAGTATACTTTGTTTTTGCCCGGATCCCCGTCATACACAACCGACAACGGGGACCCCACTCCCCCTCTCTCTCTCTCTCGCTCTCTCTCTCTCTCTCTCTCCGTATTACATTTATTTCTGTAATTCAGCCTCAATAAATGCCATCACGAGTTCCCAGTTACACCCTATAAAACATGATATGTGGTAGAATTTTGCTCGCAATTATCCACACCACTACTTGACACAATCATAAAATCCATATGTTTATGTTTATTTAAATATGGTCGAAGTCATAAAAACAACGACATGCAGTCAAGTGGCATGTAATAACCGCACTCTGTCATAAAAAATAGGTTTTAGGGTGAATCTACAAAGATAAGAAACTGGTATTTACAAGACAAGCAATTCTGTGCTTAAAGGAGCTAACTCTCTGTTCTTTTGAACCTAAAATGAACGGAAATGGGTCAAAGAGCGCATATTATTATACTATGAGTGTATGTAAACTGATCTATATGTTTCTTTTAAACTGTTATGGTAATTAATAATCAGTTTTGTTCGTCGAAATAATAATCGTCTCGCGCGTCTGGTTAGTTCAGTCAATACCGGAAGTACCGTGTGACGCGTTAACGATTAGTCTCGATCATCGGGGCGACCTATTACTTGTTTTAAAATCGTACCCTGGGTTTCTCGGTTTGGTTTCGTTTACACCAAAAATGCTCGATGAAATTTAAAAATGTTCAACGTTTGGTCGCGACAAATTTCCCCTGGCGAGTTAAACGTATTGATGAACTAAATGTTCTTACACAAGATCGAATTGAAATAATGACTCTTAAACAGATTCATTCTCCACAAACATTCTTGTTATTTTACCCAATAATCAATGGAGAAAAATCAGTGTCTTAAAAGCGACATAATCACGCAAATCTTTTAGTCTTTACTATACTTAACGAATAAGAAATGTATTTCGAATGACAAGTAATAGTGCGTGCTAGTAGGGTAATGGCGGCGGAAATATACAGACCAAGTTCTACCGATTGGTATTTTGCTTTTACTAACATCAAAAGACTTGACATCAATCGCATAGTTTTAACGAGAAAACTCAGGACAATGGCTTAATGTTTGTAGTTGCTCTTTTTTGTCCAGTGGGTAAAAAAATGGTTATTGGATTTCTAAATAAAATTATTTTGTTTTTGTCTATCACGATTTTTTGGGTGAAATAAGAATGGATATTAAAAACTATCTATGATGTTTAATGTTATTATTGCGTATAATGATGTGAAATCTGAAAAGGTTTCTAGCACATTTGAAGGATTACTGGTTCATGAGAATAACTGTTACAGACTCGATCTTTACCGGCTAGAGGCCCCACCCACCTTCGATCATAGCCTTATCAACTTTGCGTTCTTTCTCTCATTTGTATTTGCAAAGCTTAGTGTCGCTTAACGTCATTTAAAATACAGATTTGACGTCATCCTTTGACGTTGGCGTACCCTTAATTTCAATAACGTACGGGCAACTTGCCAATCGTACATTATATGTACTGAATGAAATATTGGAATGGCGTGACGTATTCTATTGAAAAGCACGTGCGGGGTAGTGTCTCGAGCTAAAGATATAGCGTAATATATTGAAACAACACTCGGTTAAAGCCTCGTGAAGTATCAATTTATTACTTAATGTCTCGCTCTCGACCATTAAACCATACGTATTCCATCCATCCCTCTGTCTAATATTACCATGAAAGGAGATAAACAAAAGCGAGACTAACACTGATTTCATCGTCAGATATTATTAAACCAACTTTTCGAAGAGGCACCCTTTTCTTCTTCAAGGTAATATAAATAAAATGTTTTATCTATAGTTTAATATTTATCTATAGTGAAGGACACTTCCGTATCGTATCCTTCGATCCTTAGCCTTTTTGATATATCGAGGTTTAACGGACGGGGATAGAGTCAAGACAATAATAACCATTTATGTTGTCAGTTTAAGTCATAAGACCACTTTCCGGAAAAAAAATATGATAGCTGCAATGATCGAATGCTAAATGAATGGAGGGCAATTCATCGCAGCCACCTTTGAATAAATTTGAAGTCCCTCAATCGATGCGCAATTATACCTAAAACATTATGATATAGTGGATAGTACTTGAACCAGCTCAGCCTTGGGCACCGCCCCAAGAAGAACAAAAACCAACTGTCAATATACGTTTCTTGTCCTAATTATCTTCGCAATTCAGACTTGTAATTTCTGTTTATTTTAAAACGCCCAAATTTGGTTTGTAGTTTATTAGACCATTTACCCCCACCCCCCCTCGTGGATTTTTGCTGGGTCTTCCAGATTTCTCACGCGGCTAAAGACCCCTACGGCCAACGTCTGTGTTTATTTGACGTTAAACCAAATTACTTCCTCCACCCCTCATGGGTTTTTTCTGAGTCTCCCGGTCTCTTCACACTTCTGAAGGCCTCTGCTTGCAAGCGAATTATTGTACTAAATTGTAGTGCTAGTCCTGAAATGACCTCGTTTGTGTCGAATGGCCGTTACAGCCCCAATCTCCTGCTCCCTCTCTCTCAGACCAGGCGAAGTTATTACAAAGCTAATAGTGTGGATTCGTTAAAATGTTTGGCAGATAAGTCAATGTTAACACCACCACCCCCTCTCCCCCACCACGCATAATTTTGCAAGTCATATCTATTTATTTTAGGGATTTATGTTATGTTTATTTTAATGATTGTATATATAGAGTCGACATTTTGTAATCATAGAAAGGTAAACTCAGTATCGTATCATATTACGATGAACAAAGGTTTGATTAACAGGCTCAAATACTATATATTATTAAAAAGTTAATCCATCAAATTGGAAACGTTTGAGGTATAGAAAAAAACATGTTTACTGATGTTGATGTTAATGAATCTAATAGCTTTTCCTTGTTCAACAAAAGTCTGTATATTTAAATTAATTTATTTGTCTCTCTGTGTTGAAAGAAACAAAAAATGAAAGGATCCATTATAGATGTCACGAACTGTCAAAGCGATAATGTGTCATCCATCATAAGTTATAAATACGTTAAAATCCCTAGATCGAATAATCGGATGTAAATCTGCTTTCCAGCTAAGAAGTCGTGGGGTTGGTTGACCGGATGGTTAGCGTGTGCGTGTTGTATCATAAGGTATGTCATTGGGTCAACTGACGTGGTTTCGATTCGCCGGTTGTACATGACAAGGAGTAGGGTCGCCTGTCCAACCTCGTGGGTTTTCTCTGGGACCTCTATTTCCCCCCTCTGCTAAAGACCTCTACGTGCAAGCGAATTATTAAAATAAAATCAAACCATATGTGTGTCCCGAAAATACCTAGTGAGTGTCGAGTGGACGTTAAACCCCATTTTTCTCTCTCTCTCTCTCTAGATAAGAAGTCTGCCATTAAGTTGAGTGGTGTGTATGTTCTCCCTGGTAAAGATATCTACGCGCAAGCGAATTCTTGAATATTGTATTATATGATAGTTCTGAAATGATCTGATTTGTGTTGAGCGGATAATACCCCCTCCCCCTCCTAACACTCTCTTTCAAATTGTTTGAAAAATAAATTCCATTCCTGGACAGATGTCGGTTGTTAGCTATGCGGTGTGTGGGGTACTGGGTCCCTATTTTAAGCATCGGCATGCATTGTTCCATAAATTCTTCTCAATGCTAATGACAGCGTAATTCCTGACTTCAGTGTTTACGAATAAATATACAGGTCACAATTCTATGGAATACAATTATTGCTTATTACGAAATCAGTAATTTTATTCCATAGAATTGTGACCTGTATATCCCAGTTCAATTACTAAATGTCATTGAAACAATTTACGAATACAGATTACCTCGTAATCACAGTCTTTACGAAAAAAGATTATCTCGTAAATATTGTTTTCATCAATAAAGATTATCTCGTAAATACTGTATTTAGCTCGTAGATATAGTATTTACGACTGTGTTACCCTATCCGAACCAATATTTAATCCCTACCTCAAATTCTTAAACCTTAACCCTACCCAAACTCTAACCACGAGCTAGTATTTTTAGGATTTACCTAACCCAACCCTAACCATATTGTGCTTACGAATAACCTTTTTTTCAAATACCAGTAAATCTATATTTGAGCTCACATATAAGAATACATTCATCGAGATTTTTCGGCATGGTTGCCCATTGTCAGTGGTGCAGGACAGAGGGCTTGGCAAGGGTCATGGTAATCGCTCGGATGTTTACATGGATGTGCACGTTACAGATCCCTTGGCAGTTGGAATTCGAAATAAGAGTACGCCGAACGATTTTTCCTCACATAGCACACTATATAGCCCATGTCCGTCTTCATAAGCCAACTGGAATACATGTAGTAGAATATTAATTCTCCATTTCATTTTCACTTCATACATGTGTATACAAGTTCAAACTTTGAACTTGTTTTGTTTTCGTTCTGTCTCTCAAACGCACCTTGTGTTCTGCTTACATATCGGAGACACGGTGGCTAAGTGGGCAAGACGCTCGCTCGCAAGCCTTGAGGGCGCATGATGGCCGAGAAACTTAATCGGGATTTTCCGGCGTGGTTTCCCCTTGTCAGTCGTGTAGGACGGATGGTCTGACGAAGGAAGCTGTCTAATTGTTCGGATGGGACGAAAACCCGTGGAGCCTTGTGCACATTGAAGTGCACGTAAAAGTTCCCTTGGCAGATGTAATTCGAAAAAGGTGTAGAGCCTAGCACCGCGGTTCAGGCAACGTTTTCCATATTGCACACTGCATGGCGTATACCCGTCTTCATTAGCCCAGAGGAAACAGAACAAAGGGACATTAAACCCCATTTCATTTCATTAATACTTACATATAAATAAATTGTCGTAACTATCTCGGTGGGTTCGTTTTACCTAATTACCAACTTTCTGATTTTTAATGAAGCCTATAATTTGATCAAATAAACACGTATGCGGCATCTGGCAATTCAGCAAAACGAACTCATCGTAAATATAAATGTTTGCGTTTTTGCATTTTAGGTATTCTTGTCTAATAAGATGTAGTGTAATATATTTGCGTTATTGCATTAGTACAAGATTCCCGTTTAATATATTTGCGTTATTGCATTAATGCAGCATCAGTGAGACATAATTAAATTGAAGAATAACATATTTGCCTTGATAAAACATCTCATATATATACTATTCAAAAAAAGTAGGGGATATTTGATTTTTAAGTGTTATTAAAGTCACCTAATGAAACTGACGAAGAAACAAATGACAATATGAAATGAAGTTCACATTCATCAATTTATTCCAAATGATCGTTAGACTAAGTAAGGCACAGACTGGCCATTATAAGGGTAAAATGATACCCGGGGTCAAACAGCAAAGTTACCACAGCATCACAACAAAGTCAGTAACGGGTAAATCCTCCTCTGTTTGCCAAACAAGCATTGATCCGACGTGGCATACTCCTAATGAGACGTCTAAGGTCATTTTGGTCCAGATTGTCCCATTCCTGTTGCAACGCAGAAGCAAGTTCTTGGACATTGGCAGGACGTTGTTGACGTTGACGTAACCTCTGTCCAAGCATGTCCCAGACATGCTCGATGGGGGAGAGGTCGGGACTCAGTGCTGGCCAAGGTAATGTGGTGATGTTCTGTTGTTGGAGGTAACCTGTAACGATCCTGGCCCTGTGACATCTTGCGTTGTCATCCTGGAAGATGAAACGGCGGCCATGACGTCGTGCGAACGGCACAACATGGACTGCCAAGATGTTGTCCCGGTAGTACTGGCCTGTAACACGCCCTGCAACAACATGTAAAGCCGTTCTTCCAGCAACAGTGATGCCTCCCCACACCATAACAGAACCACCCCCAAATCGATCATATCTGATGACGTTAACGTCTTGGAAGCGCTCGTTTCGACGACGCCACACCCTCCTACGTCTGTCCAAAAAATCAACAGTGAACCTTGACTCATCTGAAAACATCACATTGCTCCAGCGTCGATTATCCCAGTGTTGACGATCCCTACACCAACGACGTCTTGCCTGAATGTGATGATCTCTCAAACAAGGGATCACGCGAGGACGTCGGGCGCGAAGGTGACCCCTATGCAGTCGATTCCGAATCGTCTGGCCACTCACTCTCACACCAGTGTCTGTTTGAAGACGAGCGCTGATCTGATTTGCTGTGATGACACGATTTCTCAAGGCCAAGGTACGGATAAATCGATCCTGGGCTTGAGTTGTCGCCCTTGGTCGACCTGAGCGTGGTCTGTCCTGTACAGATTGTGTATCACGGTATCTGGACCATAGTCTGCTTATGACAGACTGAGAAACATTCATCGTCCGCGCCACAACCGCCTGTGTTGTGCCGATCTGTAGCATGCCAAGGGCAAGTAACCTTTCATTTTGGGTAAGCCGACGCATATCAAAATTTGTTTTCTGGTCACTAAAACAATTAAACTGATGTTTCCACCCTGGAATTCAATGCCACAATGACTGTAACATTCAAAGTCAGAGTCGTGCAAATCTTGGGTTGGACCCCCATGATGATCCCCAGCATCACCTGCATTCCATGCGGTAGCTATTGGTGCGTTTGGGCGTCACATGTAACTGGAAATGTTTCTTCTGTTAGGTTCTATAGTGACTTTTTTCGTAGTCATTTGCATATTTTAGTATTATGCCCCCAAAATCAAATATCCCCTACTTTTTTTGAATAGTATAGTTAGTTAAATTGTAGAACAATATATTTGCGTCATTGCATTAATGTAACATCGCCATCGCCGTGTTCTACAAAGATGTCGCTAATACACAATTTTCTCAATCATGCAAAATTGAACTAATTTCAATTTGAGAGACGTACGTTTCTATGCGATTAAATAAATCATGGTTCGTATTGTGTCCATCGTTCATGTTACGAGATAATAAAATATTATCTTATCCTGGCGTGATGTATAGTCCCAGATGTCAGTCAATATTATTCCATCCTCTACTAATTATTCTAAGTACACGAACGTCTCCGTAAAGAAACGGATTAACCATGGTGTAAGACGCAAGAAACCAGTGCGCAATTTATAAATGTCTAATATTATTGTCTGTCATGCAAAGGGTAAGAGAGGTTGTGGTGGTCGGCAAATGTCAAATCTTCTACGTGCGAACATACCATTGATTTGTAAGGGTATTTAGTTAACTTTAGATCCACCTGAGAGACCTGAGGCAATATTTTCTGGGGTTTTGTAATTAGTTGTAATTTGTAGGTTGATATTTAGTTAAAATAGATAATCCAGTGAAACGTTTCGAAACTTGTTACAAATAATATGAATTATAAAAAAAACCCGAGAATTCTTTAATAAACATTCATTTATGACGTTATCATTTATTTTTGATTTTAATCATTTATTTTTGATTTTAATCATTAACTTATGATTTTAATCATTAATTTATGATTTTTATGATTTTATCATTCATTGATGATTTAATCATTCATTGATGATTTAATCATTCATTGATGATTTAAGCAATCAATTATGATATAATCATTCATTGATGATTTAATCATCCATTGATGATTTAAGCAATCAATTACGATATAATCATTCATTGATGATTTAATCATTAATTCATGATTTTAATCATTAATTCATGATTTCAATTATTCATTGACAATTTAATCACTCAATTACGATATAATCATTCATTTATGATTTGAGATGTACATGCGATTCAGGACTGTTGACTGACAGATATGTAAGACACAAAATTTTGAAATCGATGCGAAAAGAAATTGGGGGTCATTAAGTCGTTTAAGGGCAGGGGTGATGGGTGAACGATAAGATGTTAGTGAAACGATACGGGCAGCTTTATTCTGGATGAGTTTAAGAGGATACAAGCTTTTAGCAGGAAGTCCAACAAGCAATGAATTACAATAATCGAGTCTGGATGTAATAAAGGAGTTGACAAGTAGTTTACAGGTTTCAAAACAGATATAAAGAAGGATTCTACCTTTACAGCTGAAAATTGCATGATTTACAAATAGATGAGATACGGAGTTTCATGTCTAGTGCAGAGTCGAAATTTCCGCCAAGATTTCGAATAGACATTGGCAAAGGAATACTGGCATCTCCAATTTTGACAGAGTTATGTGTTAACTTAAGATTTGTATAACATTTAGGTTTATAAAGTTGTATTACTTTAGTTTTATCATCGTTCAATTTTCAAAGATTTAGTTTCGACCAGGATCTTGCCATCCACAATGCGATCTCGTTATGCGATATACATTTGTGTATCGTCGACGTAAAGTTGGTAAATAAATTTGTGTTGTCTCATTTATTATGATGTTATCATTCATGTAGCCATCTTGACGTCTCGGGTTTTACAGAACGGCGCCCACTATTCATTAAGATCTGGCAAAGCTGTTCTGCCTGCAGTACCACTCTTTGTATAGGTTCTTGTGCCTCTTCTCATATGTGATGATTGAGGTTTAAACCGCCTTTGGTCATTTTTCTTGATGTTTATTGTTAGAGTTCTTGTAACCTTTAAAATGATATTTAATGGCATCAAAGGGCAGATAATGAAATTACACGATTTTTCCATTCACGTACAGGCAAATTAACACCTGTAGGCATTATTTTTTTTTGTACATATTTACGTTCAGAACATGGTTCCACATTTTTACGAGCAAGTTATCTTTTCAGGATTTGAGATGACAAAGTCGTTTACACTTGTTATCAAGATGGCATCATTTAAAATTAACAGATTTAGACTGTACTTGAAGCATGACTGATCGTATTGAATGATGACCAAATCTATTAGCCAATTATAAAACACTATTTATGGATAATAATTGCCATGGTTTATTACACTGCGGCTTTTCAACAAGATTTCACAAGTCGTTATCAACTACACTTAATATGCCTCATAACCACATGTAAACTATAGCAATTGTTATTCATAAGTAGTGTTTTAATTGATTTCGTCCAAATTGTTAATGTCCCTGGAAAGAATATAATCTTTCTTCCACTATGTCATTTTAGGACATATCAATATCCCTTCAGTTTTCCGGAATCTACGGAGATTCAGTGACTAAAACGTTAGATTGGGATTTTCCAGCGTTGTTTGCCCTTGTCAGTGGTGAAAGACAAAGGGCCTGGCAAGGGACACCGTAAATGATATTGAAAGAACATAATCTTTCCTCCATTATGCACTTTAAGGTCATATCAATATCCATTCAATTCACAGGAAGCCCTGGTGACTCAGCGCCTAAGACGTTGGATAGCTATCCTGGAGGTCCTGTGTCCGATACCTGCGTTGTGTACATCGGGATTTTCCATCATGGTCCGCCCTTATCAGGGGACCTGACAAGAGACAACGTATAGTCGATGGGATGGGACCTAAAAGAACTCCTAATAACAGTTGGAATTCGATATATAAGTAGACTTTAGTGCCGCTGCCCAGATAATATCCCCCACATGAGGCACTGTATGAGGAGGCATGCCCGTCTTTATTAACCCAGACGGTGCAGAACAGTAGGGCTTTAAACCCAATTTCACCAATAGCCCAGTTGTTAGCGCTGGACAATAGGGCGTCAAATTGCAATTCAACCTGTCTACATTAGCCCAGGCGGAGCAGAAAAGTAGGGCGTTAAACCCAATTTCTTCAATAGCCCAGTTGTTGGCGCTGGACAGTAGGACGTTAAACTCCAATTCAACCTGTCTACATTAGCCCTGTCAGTGCAGAGCAGTAGGACGCTAACCCCCATTTCTATCACCTCATTTCATCATTTTAACTTTCCGTTTTTTCTTACGTTTTAAACATTGACAGATGAATTTAAAGAATCAACTAGAGTTCAGTGTTATACGCCAACGTCATGTTTTTATATATTTATATATTGTATATGACATTCTAGATTATTTGGTATTTCTTTTATAAATAGCAATAAGCAAATAACAGAATTTCGATGTAATCAACCGAATAATTTTTAATTAATCCACCAAATAATTTTTAATTAATCACGATTTGATAACGCGGATGTAACAATATAAGGCTTATATTGACAGGAAAACAGAAATTAATTAATTATGAGCTGATTATAAGGAAGAGTGCCGGATAATGACATGAAATACCACAATAACAAGTACTGACACCATATGGTCACCGCTATCAAATATATTATGACTTCTATGGTATTTAGCCCAATAAACTTTTTACATCCACCTGCCAGAAATTATGAATGATCACTTTATTACACAAGAGCCGTATTTACCACCAAGACAAACCCATTTAATAGGCTTTTCTTCGGGCCTAAATTGGTTCTTCAACTAGGTTTATTCTGTTTGCTTTTTATTAAAGCAATCTCTTTAAGTCCAACGATCTACTAAGATATGACAGAGTAGACATCTTAAGCACCAATAGAAACCTTGATTTCCGGATGGTCATGGCGGTCATCCTGCGAACATGCCAGACAAGAAAGGGTAGGCCACCTCAATTATCTAGTTAATTTTTATTTTCTATACAAAATGGGAGCCGTTGTGGCTCAGTGTGTAAGCCAATGACTCGCTAACCAGCATGCCTCGGGTTTTCATTCGGTGTTGGCTGAGACTGTTCCTCGGCATTTTCCGTTTACCCTTTAGTGTTGTAGGGTGAACGGCCTGGTAAGGACAGTGTTTAATCTTACAGATTTGGGCGAAAACCTGCACATTAGCTCAGTCAATGCCGACAAATATGACGTAAAACCCACAATCTTTGATAGATGATCAACTTTTAAACCAAAACCGGCGTGGCTATATATACGGCTTACTGTTATTGCACATTCCAACAACCAATCGTCCCTCTAGGTGCACGGCAAAGTCGTTCAGATGGAGGAAAACCCAGGGTCCCGTGTATCTGTTGGTTTGGCGTGTACGTAAAAGCTGTAAATCGAGACATGCAATTGTCCGACACAAAATTTCCTTCATAGTACCCTTTATAGCGTATCTTCATTATCTAAGGTTGGGCAGTAAAGTACAAGTTGACATATGCCGGTAAAAGTTGGAATTCCCCAGAACAACTGTCTGGCACAAAATGTCCACTCGTAGCGCATTGCATGACATATGCCCATCTTCATTATCCCGATCGATGCAGAAAAATAGAACCTCAAACCCCATTCCCTTTAGAATCGAGGGCACCATATTTAATCTGAACCTAATAATTATTGAATGTCTGATGTTTAATTCTCAAAAATAATTCCTACAAGCCACAATGAAATATCAAAATAAACATAAGCGTGATGTGTACGAACTGTGTTTGGTGAGATATATTTTAGACACTGTTATTAAAATTTGTGTTTTCAAACTTCTTTCGCCCATTATGTCAAAAGGATATCATTTTTAAAAAACTCCCAAAAAACTAAAACTTAATATATCAGAAATCTCGAAATGTCAGCAGAAAGTTAGAAAAAATTGAAACCGTAATGTCTGTTATTAAGAGAACACTTTGAAGCTTTTCCTGGTCAGTGATGTGAAAATAATTTCTCATTGGTTATTCGTGATTTACGAATGATTTAGAGTTATGAAAGCATTTCTTTTTACCAATATCCTTAAAACTTATTACTTCTGCTTGACTCTTTGTGCAATTCTTTTGAAATGAAACTAAACACATCTGTTATTAATGTAGTAGGACGTTAAACCCCATTTCATTTCATTTCTGTTTTTAATGGAACTTATTTGTCTGGCTTGAACATCTCACAATCACAATATTATACAGCCCAGTTTCCGCCCCTTTCCTTTGGCGGGGATCCATTGTCTAGAACCGGTTCTATCGTTCATTGGATCCGCCATGCCTTGTAGGTGTCTCTGAAGAGAATTTGTGGCTGTGGAACCATATAAGTCTGGACCACAATTACCTCCACCCCACCATACATGTTTCAGCTATTGATATAGAGTATTTCTTTTTGTTCTAGAATTGTTTAAGGATGAATGAATCAACATTTTTGGCCACGATATCGATTAGAATGTAATAACAGGGAATTGCCAAACGAAATCGGCCATTTAAAGCTGCTTAAAATCTTCATTGCTATGCTTATACAAGATTGTGCAGAAATTGAAGCCCTGTGACCGTAGAACACGTGATATAAAACGTAGTTTCCAACGACATTTTGTAAATATGCTACATTTGGGAGATTTACCATTGACGACACCGATGAAAATAAACGTGACCTGCTACCGGACATGCTTTTAAGCCAAACAGGAGTCGTCCCCCCCCCCGCTCCTACAATTGATTGATGCTTAGAAGAACATGGAGTGTTAAAAATAGCCAATACCAGTGTTACGAACACTCTACAAAAGATAAATATGTTTTAATGTTGCTCGCTGTGTAAATAAGTTCACCATATTGTTATCGGCGAAAAATTATTGATGGGTCTACTCATAACCCAAACGAAACTACGTCATGCGTCTATTACTCAAAACATGATCCATGTTCATTATCTGAGAATAAAGTCAATCTAATTTTGAATTCGTGTCGAAGTATCGTCAGATCATGTCTACTTTAGACATATGGCCTTCAAGAGATATATCTGATAGATTACGAATACAAAATCTCATTACGTCAACAAATTCTATTTTATCTTACTGACCTACAGTAAGTGCTTCTACAATTAGCAGTCTAAGTAAAAGGTTAAAGGTCAATGCAAGAATTAAGCGTAATGATATTTATAAAGCCTTAATGTAATTAATTGTAAGTTAATTGGTTTATTCAATAATGTCTTAAGCTCCTTTGGTATAAATAAGTATACAAAGACAGTCACACTACAGTTTCTAGATCGTCAGATAACGACAATGACCTTCTATGTTTTCTGAAAGTAATGCAGTACTCCGAATTGTGAACTAATTGGTTCATTCAATAACGACTTAACCTTCTATGGTATAAATATATAAGCAAAGTAATGTCGTTAACTCTAAATCTGGATTGCTACTTTTAGCATTCCTCTAGAAATATTCACTTCGCTCTGCCTTCACGGTTAAATGTAATACTTCGATCTTTAAGATCATATTGTATCTTTAACTAATTATTGGTTAACACTTTTCTATAGAGACAAATCCCACGTACTAATGAAAGTGAATAACATGTATATACATAACAGTGATATTTTGGTAAAATCCTTACTTACCGTTGTCAAAATATTCATCAAATTCTATCTGCTTATGGCATGCCATTGATAGACCAAGTAAGGCAATCTTCTTCCCTCTGGCCCCGAGTTCACAAAGCATTCTCAGACGTAAGTTAAGAATTTGCTCAAAATAGTTCACCTTATTTTAACTAAAATATAATCTTTTGTTAAACTTTTATTGTTTTGATGTATCAAATACATCAATAAAAAACTATGCGTAAAGTTTTGTGTTTCTTTATCAAATATACTTCTCATAAACAGTGATTGAAAGTTGAGTAAATTCTCAACTTAAGTCTGAGAATGCTTTGTGAACTTGGGGCCAGAGGTCTTGGGAAAATGTGTGTTTTTATTCCATATTTGGGAAGGCAACTAACGCAAGGTCAGTTTAGAACGTGCAAAATGAAGGGGCTATAAAAGAGGGTGTTAGGGGAATTTTTCAGAGCTCATACTACATAAATACAGGAGTACTACCAAATAAAACATAGACAAAGTTAAATAAACCCCGTAAGAATCTCACAAAATCAAAAGGCGGAAGGAAGCCACGGTGGTTTAGTGAGTATGTCGCAGACACAGTGCCTAAGGGGTCCCGTGTTCGATCTCGTTGTTGACCCAGAAAATAAATAGACTCAAATTATAGCTAATAAAATACAGATCCCAACCATTAGTTATTCCACAGTAGCGATTAGTAACACGTGTACACCTGTTGCGATATGGATGAAGTTGGGTTTAACGTTGTACTATTCTGCTCCGACTAGACTAAGAAGCATCTTTGCCCGTAAAAATATTGGACTCGCGTGATTATTTCATTGAAGTGTCTGTATTTGAAGTGACACATCGTGGGGCGTGGCTGCCATTTATTATATGTATTAGCTTGTTTATTAAAACGAATTAGTTATTGCTTTATGTGGGGTCTACCCAATATTACAACATTACAAAACACAACTATATTCACCCTTCATCACGTCACTGGTCGTGCCCGGAGCTGAAATGGCTTAACGAAAAAAGAAAAGCGCTGGCTGGCAAACCAGGAAGTCCCGGGTTCGATCTTAGCAGTTCCTCTGAATATTCCGGTGTGATTTCTCCTGGTCAATGGCGCAAGGGGGAGTAAACAACCGTTAAAAGAACACTTTACAGATGGTATTCGAAACAAAAATATGCCGTAGCGCCGCTGTCAGGGCTGATTTTTTCTGATTTTCTGATGTCATGTTAAATTGCACTTCATTTCATTCCTGTCTTGGCCCTCATATGGTTATAAAAGCTGGTAGCTATGAAGACCTGCAAATAGGGAATAATTTGAAGAATCGGTCGCTATATAAGGAAACAAATAAATCGCCTTGAGTTTTCTGGCCATTTATAATTAATCTTTTTAAGTTCGATGGCAGTCATCGTTTTTATCATGTTGTTTTCTCAGCATCACTGTTGAACGATCGACGAAAAACGTTAAAGGGAAAGTGTAGATTATAATCAGGTGAATGAAATAAATTGAAATGAAACTTAACGTCCTATTTTTCAGCACTAACCGGGTTAATGTGGTCGACATAAGAAGGGATGATATAGTTTATAATAAAGAATGGTTTAGTGTATGATAAGGGTCAGTTTTGTGTATAACAAGGGACTACGGGACTGTGTGGTGTATAATAAAGGACAGGGTAGTGTATGGTAAGGGATCGTGCAGTGTATAATAAAGGATACTATATTATATAATAAGGGACATTAAGTATATACGAATTAGTGTGGTGTATGATACGGGAAAATATTGTGTATGGTAAGGGTCAGCGTAGTGCATGGTAATGGACAGTGTGGTGTATGATAAGGGACGGTGTTGTGTACAATAAGAATAAGTGTAGTACATGTATATAATAAGTGGACAGTGTTGTGTATAACAAGGTACTAAGGAATATCGTAAAGAACTGTAAGGGGACTGTATAGTACGTACGTCTATATTATTAAAACACAGAGCCGTGGTGACTCAATGGGTAAGACGCAAGCTCGCTAACCAGGAAGTTTGGGCCTCGGTCCCGGTGTCGATCTGACCAGGACAGCGTCTAGTCGTTTTGAGTGGGAACAAAGGAACAAGTGACATTTGAAATTCGATGTAAGAGTAGACCGTAACGACGACATGTGGGTCAAATTTCCTTCATACCATAGTGTACGGCGTTTGCCCGTCTCCATTAGCCCCTATCGGTGCAGAAAAGTGGGATGTTAAACCCCATTCATTTCATTTCATATCACAACATTTTTACAGGGCCGAAAAATTACCATCATAATCATTACCATCGTAATCGGCATTGGCTATCTTTCTTATGTTTTCTTTTATTATTCCTTTTTTTTTAAATTAACCATATTTTACACTATCCGGGATAAACCTGTCTTTCAAAATTAAAAAAATTAAAAAAAAATGTCATTCAATTAGCCACATATCGGCTTAATATACCAGCTAATGAACATAGCGAACTGTTGGTATGGTTTCTTGCTATGGGGTCTCATCAGTGGGCCAAACCGGAAGTTAAATAACAACGCCTCGAGGGGACTCGATGTGCCGTGCACTCGATCTTAAGTCTTCATATTGTAATGCATACTTTCGATTCACGTGGTATTTTGTTTGTTCAGTTCATTTTGTGAATTTTCCGGCTTCTTCGCACTATATGACTCAGTCAATAACACGTGTCTGAGATGCACGCCATTAAATAGAAAGTTTACCTTTGTCGCGGTAGCTCTGTTAGTAAAAAGCTGGCACGCTAACAATGAGGTCCGGGGTTCGCCATTTTGTTTTAATAGCTAACGATTTATTATGGTTTTAAGATATTACTACTTTTGGCAGAGATATTAATACTCCGAGTTGGGGAATTACTAGTTGGGGGTTGAGATATTTCTACTTGGTTTTGGGATGTGAGATTATTACTTAGGGTTTGGATATTATTTCTGGGTATTGGGGTACTACTAATTAGTAATAATCAAACACGAAGTAGTAATATCCGAACCACAAAAGGTAGTAATATCCCCGAACCCTGTTAGTACTTGTGTTTGGAATATGGAATATTCCTTTATAGTTTGGGGATATTCCCAAACCCAAAAAATAATATCCCCAAACTACCGTATGAGATATTACTACTTGGGTTTGGGATATGGGATATGACTACTTGACTTTGGGATATGGGATATTAATACTTGACTTTGGAATACTACAATGTAATTACAAAATTCGGCCCAGTGATTGGAACAAATCAGTAAAAGTCATACGAAAACAGGTAAAAATTACTGGGCGACGTTTCGATTAGGCGTATCTAGTAATATCAACAGGTCGTAATTCTAAGGAATACAAATGTCGTTTAATACTTACCAACGTTCGACTAGACCCCTTAAGTCTCTATCAAGCAGTAATAAAATATAATATATTATGGGATATAAAGTTTTATATAAAAGTTTGTTTTTAAATCTTTAACTGTATTAAACAGTTTACATTGTAACTGAACTGGATATACAAAGGATTGGGATTCTCTAGTCAGTTGTTTCCTGTCCAAATGTCACACTGAAATGTATGATCCGAACCAGCTTTGGGATCAGTGACTAGCTTGTGACTTCCCCAAAGTTGTTGAGCGACGGTGGATAAGTGGGTAAGACGCTGGCTCGATAGTCTGGAGGTCGAGTATTCGATCCCTGGATTGGCAGTGGTGCAGGACAGATGGCCTGACAAGGACAGTCTAGTCATTCGGATGGTTTGAAAAACGTAAAATATCCCGTGGCAAGCGATATAAAGACTAATCCATAGTGCCACGGCCCGGGCAAAATTTCCCTGTATAGCGTATGCTCGTTTTCATTAAATAAGTACAGGAGCAGAGCAGTAGGGCATTAAACCCGTTCCATTCCGCACAGACAAATATTTCTTAGGATAAGAACCCGCTGTAGACGAAAGCCTCGTCTGGCGTGGGTTGGAGATAGAAGGATAGAAGAGCGAATAAGAAGTTTTACCTCCTCCATTTCCCCAATTAAAGGGAAAATCGTGCCTTTTAAGTAATGGTGTTTCATGCTGATGTTAAAGACTAGGATATAATATGCAGTAAATAACACTTATTTAGCAGGATCAGTCTGATTGATGTTTATCAAGGTTTATCAGATTTCTAGTAATTGTAAAGAACTAATAAACATTATGTCTATACAATGACGTCTTTGATCTGCTATAGTGTCGTATTTATTCATTTATAAGAGTTATTTGTTGCAGAGATAACTGTATGGATTAGCCATAATATTGCGTGGTTTCGCTCTGGTCACGGCACAAGCTCTTGAAAGGATTTAAATAAAACGTCTTACTGCTGTTTGACTATATATTACAGTATTAACACGGTTTATCAGCTGCCATTTTGTTTTGACTTGTTAACGGCATTTCGTCTGCTATTATCTCACAATACTCACTAGTTCTCAATCTAATTAAAATATAGATCTATATTTCGTTTCGTTTTTTATACTTTCGATGGCCTACAATCATGTAGATCTAACAATTAATAGTGGGAGCTCACGTTCTATGACGTCAGGTATCAAGCATGGGACATTTGACCCGATAACGACAGTCATTCGATTAACCAATTAGCGACCGCCATGCTTTTTAAAATATACTTTTGTTTTGTTTTGATTTCAATCCGCTGGTGTTAGTATAGACGTCATTGGCTGGTAATATCTACCTACAGTACCACGCATGAAAAGGTCAAACTATAAAAAACGAAACGAAATTGGATCTGTGTTTTAATCAGATTGACTAGTTCTAACACTTCCCGTCGTTAGAACTAGTGGTCATTTACAGCGTTATTAATTACAAATCAAACTTGAAGCGTGCTCACTTGGCTATTCGTATCTTCGACGGCCCGGAAGTAAGAAGACGAAATGGGGTCAAAGGAATTCCCTTTTGCTTTTCTTTGTAGCAGTCTGTATCACCCAGCCCCTTTATAAACCTATCTGTTACTCGAAATTTGCCTAGGAACTGGGTGGTCCAGCCTGCACCAAACAAAATACAAAAATACAAATGTTAATTTAAGTGTACAAATGTCGAAATACGACAACGAATGAAGAATTAAGCACTACGAATTAATAATTGATAACTAAGAATTAAGAGCTAAGAAAATAGTTCTGTTTGGTCTTCCATATAAAGCACACGATTCGGAACTCACCAGAATGGTTACGAATTGAAACACGCCCCAAAGATGGATGGTTACTTCGTGGCATGGTTAGTCTTACAATGATCAATGTGGAATGTCGGACAGAGTTTATGTCGTATTCCAGGCAATTTCTTATTTTGCTTTCTAATGCCAGGAGATAGTGGATGCAAAGTAGTACATTATGTCTAAATAAACATGTTCTAGATTCTGGTATATGCCTGTAATTAACCACGGTACGCGGACCTCACACTGCTAAAGATCCCTAAGTGAAAAATCGTTATTCCCGAAAGGACGTTGTTTGTGCCGAATGTACTTTTTCATTAAAAATTTATGAATATCTTTTAGATTTGTGTCCAATGAAAGGCAGTGATACTTTGAAGTCTTTACATCTTCTGACGAATTGCGATCATGCTTGTATGAGTATCGGAAAATAATTGGTCCAGCGCAAGCATACCGACGCTTCTCCCCAAACAGAGCTACGAGTAGTACTATTTACAAGCAGCCAATTATATTCAGGTGAGAAAGTTGTGTTACACCATGCCGACACGATGGTTATCTCAAATGTGGAAAACTTGAAACATTTACCGATGGTTGTGATGGCTGTAATAATATCGACGGTGGGATTAAAATAATTTCGATCTTGGTAAGATTGTTTCAAAGGTTTCGATCTTTGAGCTAATATTGAGAATTTAAGACTATTGTAGCATGCTTGCCTTTAAATTAATAACAGTGGTTTGGTAGGTCAGACGCTGGCTCGCAATCACAGAGTTATCCGCGAAAGTTCCGAGGATAGGAAGGAAAAGCGAGGTCCGGCGTACTCAGGTATAGAAAACAACCCTTGATGGGACAGATGAAATTCGATCAAAACTGGGCAAATTCTCCTCATTGAAGAAGGACGCCTGTTAAACTACATTTAATTAAATTAATATTTAGTAATTGATTTATTTTAACATTTCTAGACATACTAATAACCTTAGTAACCAAATTGATTATGCTTACACATAATGGGGAGACGGGGGTCAAAGTGTGTCTTGCTCCGGCCCATAACAATTTTCTCAGTAGTTGCGCAGTATATCACGACCCACCACTCAATTATAGCCCCAGCGTGGCGTTATGACCGTTCTTATTAGCCCAGTTAGTGCGGAAAGGTCAGACGTTAAAACGCTTGATACCGTCGCCTAGAGATGTCTAATCCCATTGTCTCGACCGCCTAGAGATTACAAGCTCAATTTACCTTATGTACCCCTGCATGGCGTATGACCGTCTTCATTATTCCTGTTGGTGCAGACAATTCAGACGCTAAATGGCCGTATACAATGGCCTACAGATGTTAAATCATGATATCTCTGCCGGTGAGACTCTGGTTGAAATGCTGTTTACATTTCCCATTAGTCTGAGTGGACCAATGGCAGCAATCGTCCTGTAAATTAAATGGGGTTTAAGGGTCTTATTTCTTGTACCGACGGGGCTGATGTAGACGGAAGTACGCCATCTGTTACGTGCATGCCAGTGAATATACGGGTTATAGTAAATGTTTGGGTGAACTTTACTTTGGCCTTTAATGCTTCAGGATGCGGATCAATGAGATTAATATTTGGATTATAAATCTTTTATCTTTTTTCGTCCATTCAATCATTAATTGACCCATTCATTCATTCATCACAAGTAAATTGCACAAAATACATGAGTTTATATGAAGTTTATTTAAGTATCATCCATTGCTCATCGTTTCCTGTGACACAGCCAGCCAGTACATTTCCTTTTAATAGCAGCATCAAATTTAATACAACCAAATAATTCTCCACTCTCTGGATTTAAAGCTCGTACATCTACTGTATAATCACCCTAGACGAAATAAACAATAACAACGTTTACAAGTGGGTTACATATTTAACCAACCTTTCAATAAATGCTGCTGTATATTTAAATTAGCTATAAAATCTGCTACATATCTGACTTATCAGAGAAGTCTGCATCTTATTTAATAAATAGAATCTGCTACATATTTAACCTATTGGAACTGAAAATATGTTTTAATTAAGATTACGATACCTATTCAGCGACTAGATGCCTATCATATACATGTTGCCCGCCTTACGTGATGTTAAACCTTACTGTAGTTTTAGTCCCGAAATAACCTAGTTTGTGTCGAGTGGACGTAAAACACCATTTCTGTCTCTTTCTCTCTTACTGTAGTTTGAAGGTTAACGAAATGAAAGCAAGGTCTAACATCATCAGACGGGGCATAAATAGAGAATCTCCTACGAGTGTTTTTTGATATCAAAAAACACGAATTGGAGATTTTATTTATCACCCAATCCTTTCTTACATGCACAAATAAATAAAAATAATCTAATTTCATTACAGCGTAGTGATACATCAGTTTTTTGACAGCAATTTAGCTTTTGCAAAGTGCTATATATTGACCCAGTATTTCCTTCAAGGTCAATTAAATAAATAAAAACAGTTTCTTTTTAACAAAAAAAGGTCACTTTTTATTTAAAATAAGCGGTTTCTTTAAAATAAAAGAAAGTAGTTCCTTTTTGATTGACCAATCAAATTCATGTAAAGCGATATTTCCCAAGGAGATATCGCAGTAGATTATGTAATTTATCATACAAGCGATATCTACTGTCAAATAAGATATTGGGTGATAAAAGATAAGTTAAAACTGTTTCAATGGTATGTAATAATTGAACTGGAAAACACAATTCTATGGTATCCCAATTACACTCTATTACTGGTTGACTTTTTATCTAGGATTCTTTTGTATGAATGGAATCGTGTGGCTGAATGGATAAGACGTTGGCTCACTAGCCTGGAGGTCGGGTGTTCGACCCATGCACTGGCCGAGAAAGTTCATCCAGATTTTTGTCAGTAATGCAGGACGGAGGGCCTGACAAGAACAGCTGTCTAGTCGTTTGGATGGACGACAAACCGAGGTCCAATGTACACATTGGCGTGCACGTAAAAGATCCTCTGGCAGTTGGAATTCGATATAAGAGTAGGCCGTAGTGCCGCTGTCCGGGCAAAATGGCCCACATAGCACACTGTATGGTGTATGCCCGTCTTCGTTAGCCCAGTTTAGGAGCAGAACAGTTGGACGTTAAACCCTATTTCATTTCATTTGTTTTGTATAAATCAAGCAAAGATCAAATATAAAGTTGGTTTGTAGGGCTTAACGCACAATTCCACTGATGTAATATCGCAAAGGAAACTTGCTTGAGGGAATAGTGGGAACGGATTGATGAAGTAGAAAAATCGTCGCCCAACCCCCTTGATTTGAGATAGAGTGTCTAATTGGCTATTTATGATAATTTGTATACATAATATGATTGGACATTATATGCATCTGAAGAAAATAATACCGCAGTGTGTTATGAAGACAGTTTTCAAAATTTCAGAGAGTCTTTTACGTGCACGCAATGTGTTCACTGGACCTCGTTTTTTGCACCATCCGAACATTCTCGGCCAACACCAGGAGCGAATCCGCGACCTCCACGCTGGCGAACAAGTGTCTTACACACTTAGACACCGTGGCTCCCTTGTCCGCCAAAGACGGAAATGTTCCTGCACTTTCTTTGGGGACGCGTTTTATTCATAAATATCTTCGTAAATTTCTAAGTTTGTAACACGCTAAATTTGTGCATAAGCTATAAACCTCAGGATATGCTCTAGAAAGCACCATTTTCATTTAGTTGTCCATAAATATTTTCAAAGAGGCCAGTCTCCACCCCACCCAAGTAGGTCCCTGACTATGATTATGATTCATAGAATTGTGTCCCCTGTGTAAATGAAACCTACGTCAGCTAAAACATCAGCTACTGCTCCGAGTTCTGGTACAGTTATGGTAAAGGTGTCCACAGATACAGGTTGTGATTTAACTGGACAGGTAATATCTATATTATTCTGTGTTAGCATTGTCGAAACTTGATTAGCTAATGTTGATATTCCTTGGTTCTGTTGGTTCTTCATATCATTCAGCACCTTACAACCATCAAACGTACTGGAATATATATGGAATATAATGCACTCAGGGTTAGAGTGTTACAGTAATGTGCAGATCGGTTTTTGATGAGGTGGGAATGATGGGAATAGTTACTCGAATATCACCAGACTTCGACTTAGCTGAATAAGGCAAAAGGTGATTCCACAGTTTCCGTGACGTTTTATCTTAAGACATATTAATATTGATAATATTAGTGAGGTTTTTTTTGGAAGGTTATTATAGTCTGTAATATTATTGTGGAAGTTTCTTGTTAGACTGTTCACGTCATGTTCAAAGGAAGAGATAATAGTACCATTTATGTGACCACTTTCCCGAAATTTTGGTCGAACCTCGTAATGATTCTAAGACTATTTTAAGATATTTCAAGATATTTTGAATTTTTGCCAGATTCGGTTTGTGTTGTCTTCAATAGTAAGTGCACGAGGACCGGACTGCACCGGCAAAAACAAAACCCAAGACAAACTACATAGACATTGCTTGAAATAAACAACAAATATCAAATTAAGTGAATGGATCCAGGGCCCAGTCGTAGGCATCCACTGTGCTGTTCAGTCCCGGGCCTGTAATGATGCAGACTTCACCCAAAATGAAAACAAAAATATGATTTACGAGAAAGACTTAACAGAAGTAATGCGACCGTCAATGTTCGGTGGTCGTCTCTTGAATGGCGATAGTCTTTTAGTTTAGGTCATGAGTTTAGAATATCAAATAATTTTAACGATGGTAAAATTGAAAATATTAATGAAAGTTTTTCGATCGAAACAGCATTTGAACCACACTACATCAAAAACCAAAACAAGTCTTTAGGTTGAGTTACCGATACACGAGATGGAATGTAAACAGATTTAGTGGTGTCTGAGTGAATTTAAATATTCCTCCACAAGATCTATTAAGGAAATTATAAACTAATGCCAAAGACAAGATTTAGACAAATCGAGTTTGATAACTTTTTAAACAGCCTACTGCATTTTGTAGAAGTGTTCTTGAAACTGTATATTCAAGTATATTGAATAAAACTGCAGGCTTGTTAAAACTCGGATCCCGTTCTTTAAATGCCCTAACTAAATTAATGTAGATGTTCTGCACAAGGGAGAACAATGGATACAGGGTAACTGTATAGTCCTTTAAGTGTACGACCGGGACCAGTTCAGTCGTATTTGTAATTGTATGGAGATATGTCTTACATTCGATTTGCTGATTACACTATTTAGACTATACCGTTCTTTTAGGAATTCGAGATTCATCTAATGGTTTGGAGGGTTCGTACTTGGTTTTATTTTAGTTCAAATTAAACCTGTAATGCGGATCTCAACGCTTGGGTAAACAAATACATGTAATGTATATTCTTAAGACTTGCTATAGATGAGCATGGTGGTATTATGTTTATACATAAATGGATCAATTCTACAATCTAACTTTGACCTTTAAAATAATTTTGCTAACGAAAACAAATGTTTACATACCAAGATCCGAAATCGTGGGCGCATGGTATCAGGACAGTTCCAGCAAACGTATGTCTTCGTATATCTAATTTCAAAGACCATTTAGTAAGGTCTTTGGCAATCTTCCCTTTAATATGTAGTACTAATGGTCCAGGGGTAACCAAAGGCATGGGTGTGGCTGTAATCTCCTGTATCTGGAGGGCCCTGTTAGGGTCACTGCTTGCTGGAAGATATGGCGTGTTTATAATCAAAGCACTTATCCCAAAATCCAAAATTATCAAATATATCAAACTCTAATCCTGGTAAATAATGGAATTTTTCTAAACGAACCCCAAGTTCTTAATTAGAAACAAACGCTGTCACCCCCGGTAACTCCAACACTTATTTTTCACCAGGAAATAAAACTTAGAAAACCCGACACTTCCAGAAGAAGAGCATCAACGCCACTGTCGCCACCTATTCGGACTAGCGCCACTATACATTAACTCTAAGGTTTTCGGGAAGTTCGTCTTTTGAGGTCAAAGTCTAAACTCAGGTGTCCGGTAATCTGCAACATAAGTGAAAGATACGTAAATGACGCGCTTTAGGTCATGGTTTAGAGTATGCGCCCCTTCGCCATTGAAAATATCAATGTGGTTTCCAACACCATAATCATAATCATATGCCTGTTGTTGTATTATATTGAAAAAAAAACTATCAGAAAGGACATTTTGCCTGAGAATTCTATTGCTGAATAAGCATATTCTTTGTACAACACCTTATTTTAGTACTCATTCATACAATTGATACACATAATCATGTAGCTAAAAATTGCTTCAATATACCCGCACAGTTATTACCCAATCCAATATATCGTTCAAGTTTTAATTTTTCTGTTTTAAAATGGCTTCATAAAAATGGCATTTTATTTAAAATTGAAGAAAGTAACCAATAAGTAGCTTTGGGACTTTATTTAAACCCTATTTCTTTGTTGTTTTGTATTATGGAGATCCTGAATTTGATTTTCGTTTCGATATTTTATTAACTTAAATTTGATGCTCAGACTAAAAGATTATTTGTAAAAAACAAATTCAATATGAAAGACTTTTTATGTCAAATTTTCAATGTAAAATCAATTTCCAAAGATGACTTGTCAAAAAGCAACCACAATAATTGCATCGGAACAGGATATGGCGTCATACGTTTCATGTGCCTTATTTGGTTATTTCATTTATAATATCGCATCACTCATATTATTTCAAATTTTCCCTTGGTTATATCACACATGATCGAATCCACTTTTCTGTTTTCCTTCTTTTTTTGTGTTTTCTGCCATCCTTTCTGATTCTCTCGAATGTTTTTTTTAAATGAGTTATTAAATTGAATGTTTTCCAGTTGATGTCAATATCCAGTAAAGTGATATAAAATAGTTTAATTTAATATTAGAGGTAACTATTTGTTACAACAATATCTCCTAAATCGAACGACCGGAGAAAAACACAAAAAACATGACCGCTTATCACAATCATGGGTATGCGTTTGAATCTCTGATGCAAAGCAAAAAGCGGTACAACTCTGGATCACCAACCAGAGCGGATCAAGCTCGGTCTCGGTGTTGGTCGAGAAAGTTCCTGGTGATATTTCAGATGGTTTCATCATGGCAGTGGACACGTTGCCATGCACGTAAACATGGACTGACACAGGATTTTTGGGAAAGGAGGGGTAGATGCAGAAAATTTAGGTTTCCATATTGAAAATTTTAGAAATTGGAACGCTGTAGATGCTATTTCCCACTATTTCGGACCCGGAGTCACCTAAATTGAATCTATGCAGGGAGGCAACGCTTTAAATCCGAGCTTGCCCAGAACAATCTTTGACTGTTAGTATTCGAAATTAAAGTAAGAGTTTGTCACAAATTTGACCTCCACTACCTTGTTGTGAATGGTTCAATATCTGTTGATTTAATCCTGAATTGAAATATTTTTGTGATCTGCAAATTAAGACATCAGTTCCACAGCCTCAATGCCGGATTTGTGCATATTTGACAGGCTGAAACCTATGGTCTGAAGATCTGGGGAACCTCCGGTCATGATGTATAATATAGTGGGCAACACAGCCTTTCTTACACGTTCTATAGTCATTAACGCCCCTCGTCACCATCGTCTTGGCCTAGTTGTATTTAATACACACTTTGATTCTTTCCCCAACAGAATAGATTGTTATCTGAGTATCAATTTAATATTGCTGGGATATGAAAGTGAGAGAACCTTAAAACAATCAGATGTTTGAAATTGTTTTCCTTCAAACCGCAATTCCCTCATAATAGTTGATTTTGTTAAAGGGAAAATCCCAATAACTTTTGGGGGAATAAAACTGCTTAATTTTGTGTTAAAATCCCTTAAAACCCATTACCTAAGGCCGACCAACTAACCCGATATTTGTGATACGTTTGTAAATAACTTAAACCTGACAGTCTTCATCTAAAAATGGAGACCGTTGTATTATACAGTATCTTGATAAAACCAGACTTTTTCTATAAAAATAATATGTAGGTGAAATTTACCTTTTGTTATCAAGTACAGTGCATGGGTCATTCACTGTACAAACCTTTCAAGAAATGGCAATCGATTATCAGGTCCCCCAATGAAACAATTGACTCGAAATCTTAAAAGGGTTACTTGTCCGGATAAGCAGTGTTGACGTTCACGTCCAAACGACTCAATATTTTGAGCTGAAATTTTGAGACAAGATAAATACACCATGCCTCTATATTTTGGTCCATAAATTTCATAAATACCCGGACTTCAATTTTTGAGACTCTGTTCTTATCGGGATAGTCCCTTTAAATTAGCAACAAATGATTTTTAGTCGAAGGCCATCACGCAATAACCTTTTAGCTTTTACTTGTTAAGTTTGGCTGAATCAGTTAGATTGCTATCCGGGCTATTATTTTGTTTTGGTCTATAACAGAATTTAAAGAACATTTATCAATTTTAAAAGGATCGCTTCGACATATAATGTATGGCTCACTGGGCATGGTGCTGAAAGAGCCCGTGGCAGTTCAAGTTCGAAGAAAAGAAGGGGTCATCATGATTTATCTGTGTTGACACGTTTCATCATGAAAAGATGATCCAGAAACACTGTTACAAGACCTGAACAGGCAACACCCACGTATAAAATTCACAATGGAAAGCGAAAATGGTAATCAACTACCCTTCCTCGGTGTTTGTGTATCTAAAACCAACAACTCGATCCGTACCGGTGTCTACAGGAAACCAACCTACACCGACCAATATATTCACGTTTAGTCGTTTGGGTCGAACAAAAACACGATATCCCGTCTACACATCGACGTTGGAATTCGAAATATGTGTAGGCCTTAGCGCGAGCAAAATATAGCTGACCAATAAACCTCATTTCACTTCATTTGTGAATAACCTTGAAATAATTGCTTACCACAGTCGGACCATTTAAACTGTGTGATGGCAGCATCTACTGATGTAGCTACAAGCAGGAAGAGAACACAGGCAACACCGTCATTCCTCATGTTTTTCGATTATAAAATAATTGTCTGTTAATCATAAAGTTTGGGTTATCGCTTATATATGGTGGGAAGGATTAAAGGTGTTTATCTCTAGGTACGTCACGTATTAAACGTGTGTTATCATCATACAAACAGGGCCCTTGAGATGAAAAAAATGTGATGGGGCGAGAACTTTCCCCCACCCCTCCTTCCCGGCACTAGTCATATCTAGATGATTTAGTTTCACAATAATATATGTTCTGAGGACTCATCAACAATCTTTTTAAAAGGTCTGTGTAACATTTTGTCATACTGTCATAAGAGTTAGTGACATTAAAAAGCATGGTTCCCATAGACTCTTATGGGCCATGGGGCAGGGGACCGGCTGCAACACCCCTCGTGAGGTCTATGTACAAAAAAAGGTACCATCTTTGTGGCCATTAAACTGAAAATATGTATAAATGTTTAGGTTATATTTATTAAGTCTCAAATAATTTTTATATTTTGTATTTTTATATGCTCTTGTTGTATATATGTTTTGTTTGTACATAAATTAAACTTATTTTTGTATATTCTAGTGAGAAGTCAACATAGGCTGTTCTCCAATCAATTTGCAAATGAAACAAAATATTGTTTCCAACCCCCCCCATTAAATTGAGTATTATGAATACCACGTCAATTTCATAAAACTAGCTACATCGCCTGTTTAAATCAGTCAGCGTGGTCTTTATATAAATATAGTTCAAAAGAAAGTTACATAAACGAGATTACAGAGATCAAGGTTTAACATTGACCATGTAAAAGTATGCTCTGTCACTCCCTGGCAGTGCATAAGTCATTGACCTCTAGCCAGCTAGAGTTCCAGGTTCGCTACGAGACGGTTCCTCGTCCTGTAGCATACCCCGACTGACTAGGGAAAACCACGCCAGAAAATCCAGAGGAACTGTCTCGGCTAACACCACGAGCGAACCCAAGACCACCTGGTTGGTAGGCCAGTGCCTTACTCAGTGTGCCTCGATAGGCCTATATATTAGAGTCCAAACAAAAAACTAACTGATAAGAGTTTAACCTACATTAGTTTATAAAAAAAGGTGAACAACATCACGTAAATATATCAAGATGATGAAATATGAAGAGAGGTGGGGTTTAACGTTCATTTGACACAACTAGGTCATTTCGGGACTAACATATGGTTTAATTTTCTTTCAATAATTCGGAGGACCCGGAGAAAGCCCACGAGGTTGGACAGGCGACCCTACTCATTGTCACGTACAAACGGGGGTTCGAAATCAATGACAGGCTTTATGATACAGCACGCACGTGCTAACAATTCGGCCATCTCCCCTCCCTAGTTATAGTGCACTGCAGTATAAATTTATGTACAAAAGGGAAAAAACTAAATGATTTCTTCAAATAATCAGTTTGTGGTGAGGATAGGCCTACGAGTAGAAAGGTTGTATTTAAAGTAGCTAAGTCTCCCACTCAATACCATCCTAACACGAATCATTCTTCAATTTAAATCATCATTGAAGTTGTGATCTTACCGAGAGAAGATGGGCTTCTGATATCCAATATTTAAGACAAATGATTCGTGTACCATAAGGCGTTTCAGTGCCATTTGTAACAAGGGACTCGAAGAACTAGGCTAGACATATACTATGAGTCATGTCAAACGGTGATGCGATATTCTTATCTTGAGAGCAAGAACAATAAATACTATCGGTGTAGACTAAAAAAAAAACCTGACGCTAGAGATTGCCATTCAATTGAGACTTCTGGCGTATTTCACCGAACATAATTGATTTGAAATTAGAGTAAAAACGGAAACCATTGAATGTAAATCAGTTTATAGGTAGGCTACATTCATATTACATTATTATATACATTGCAACCCATTTGTGTCAATTTCTAGGTCCCAAATATTAACGATTTAGAACACCTTTACTAATTAATTACGCTTTAAAAATAATAATATTCTACAGGACGTTGCCATTAGTATTATTGAGTAGCTCAAAATATGTTGTCTGGTGTCCATAATGATGAAAATGCAATGGGTTTTTTTTTTGAGGGGGAGGGGGGTGTTCGAGAAAGTTCATCAATATTTTCCGCCGTGGTTTCCCCTTGCCAATGATGCAGGACTGGGGGCCTGCTAGGGGCAAATGTCTAGTCATTCGGGTGGTACGAAAAACTGAGATCCCGTGTACACATTGGCGTGGACGTAAAAGATTCCTTGGCAGTTGAAATTCGATATAAGAGTAGGCCATAGCGCCGCTGACCGGGGAAAATTTCACTCATAGCACACTGTATGGCATATGCCCGTCTTCATAAACCCAGTTTAGGAGCAGAACAGTCATTTCTTTTTGAAGTGGTTTTTGATTAAAGGGGGATAACTCTGATGATTTAACGCCAACTCGCACTATACTTTCTGTTTCTTAAATACTTGGTTACAAATATACGCCCATTGGCAGTTTTTTTGCGGTTAGGGCTAAACACTGCGTTTCGACAACATGACTTAATGAGAAAAGTAAACGACGTGGGCATTACAATAAGTCGAGAATGATAAAATACAGAAAGATTTCAGCAGTTTTATACATACAATTATTTCCCTTGAGTCGAATAATTCTTCGACTGAGATTTTTGTCTCCCAGCATTTTAACAAATAAATTGAAGGTTTAATGCTCATCTTCAACTTTACAGTAGGCGAGTTGGATCTGTCCAGACAGTATAAAATACACACCAAACAACCAGCCACATCTGAGGGCATGATAAAGATCTAATTTTAGTAATAATACCATGGCGAAAATGGGAAGGAATTAATTAATAATCCTTTTCTCACCTTGGTATTATATCCACTGAAAAAGAATCGGTTTCAGACGAGCTATTTTCCCCTCAGAAATTGGAATCAGACCAGTTATTTGATAACCTCGTTTACGAAAATGGACGTAAAAGACTTGAGACGTATATACTTAGTCATAGTTCACTGTTATTTTGAAATATTTTCCGTTAAATGCGCCTGTGCAGTGAATGGGGCAAGAAACGGGCCGGCGCGGCTGTATAGCACACTGTATGATACATGTATGTCTTCATTGGAACCCGATTTCATTAGATATGGAAAAAAATAACAGAGACTATTGACTCGTTTGTGAAAAGCATTTATTTTCTTGTGGCATTTTATGAACGTAACATTGATCGGGAGCAAACATAAACAAGGCCACAGACCAATAAGGCAGCCATTAGAAGCTGTATTCAGAAAAAAATTAGTCAAATTCACAATAAGTATCAAAATAACAAAGAAAAATACACTTGTAAAACAAACAAACAAAAAAATCTACAACATGTACAATGAGGGGAAACATGAATTATTCCGAAAAACGAAGATGACAAATAATATAGTTTTACTAAATAACTTAACAACTCTTGCTCATTGTGAAGCACACCGATATATTTTTGCACACTTATAGGCGAAGCTTCTCAAAACACCATTATTCTTGCACAGAAATTGGATTGTAGGGCTTGGTTTTTTTTTTGTTGTTTTTTCTTTACAGTAAACAGCACCATCTTATCATAAACATTGCATTTCTTAGCCAGTTTGGTATGAATAAACATATTCCGGATATAATGAAATCACAGAATTTATATAAAAAAAAAAATAAGATTAAATTAATACTAGATTCTAAAATTACTAAACAAAAAGATATACCGTTATCCACAGATATTTTACTTTGTAAATCAAATTATATAAATACTACAATCGTAAATAAAAGTAAAAATCTCCCTTCTGTACCAATTATAAGGTCTGTTAAGTGAATGTTAAATACTAATTAAAAATGGGTTTACATACAATTTTGTAGCATTCCTGTTTTAGTTCAATGAACTGCCTTATAATTGACAATTGGCATCTTAGAAATTTAATTACTTTAAGACTAACAAAATGGGGTTCAGAAACTAGACAGCAAAAACAAATTCTAAATCCTCTTATGATCAATATCAAAAGTACCATCAAAAAGATAGACATGTACACGTCCCAAGTGTCGTTAACTGTGGTATATTCTTTAACTTCATAATATATCTACTTATTACTAGCACTAGTAAATGATGAATGAGATCATCTTTATACAATACATTGTGCTACCAAAGGCATTAGCCATATTATACCAAATCGGCTTTCTATTAATATGTGTATCAACGAATCTATAAACTGTTACCGGGGCATTGCAAAGACCAAAATGATTCATATTCAGTGGTAGAAGTATATAATCCAAGAACTAATTATAATGACCCTTGAAAGACAATTTGGCAGCGCAAATGTCAGATGAAAACAATTGCTTAATAATGTTGATAAACATAATAATGTGAGGGAGATTATTATCAAAATGAAAATGTTATCTAACTACAATAAATATCTATACATATTCAAAGAATGTCATTAAAAATTTGTGAAATGATACAATAGCAATATGCATGATTAAAGAAAAATTCCATCACAGTCAAAAAGTCAAACTTGTACACTACTTAATACTTATAAAAACTTATTCCATTTTGTTTTCAATTTTAACATTACAATATCAGTAGCCACGCCCCTTACAACCATTTGATTTCATTTTATACTAGAAACTAGTAAGTTGGTCCAAATCACGGAGAGGGGGAGTGGTTGCACTAAAAGGTCCGTGTATATCGTATGCTACATAATATGGAGAACACGACTACGTTTTCATAAACTTTTGCTGGCGCTTTGTTGTTGTCAACAAAGAATCATGAAAAGTGGACCTGACATTGTATAAAAATTTTATTGCACACTATCCTAATTTTGGGCACTTTGAGGATGAACAACCAAGTTCACAGTTAATTGATATACAATCTACAAAGCCGATACCGACGCATTATCAAATATCAAACTGAACTCAACTATATATTTGTTAATTATGATCATACGACTACAAAATACATCTAAGTTTGTTCAAATTTAAAATTAGGAAAATAAATCTACTCCTGGTAAAAAGCATTTATATAGTAACATGTATTTTACAATTATCACTGGAGATTTTAAGTTAAAACAGGTTCAGTGACGTATTGGTAAATCGCTTTGTACAGAAACAATCTATCAAGGCATTATACTGTGAGTTTTTATTCTTTAATAAGGATAAATACATTTACAATATGTTTTGTCCATGATAGTGATCGGAGAATATATTGAAAAAGAAGCACACTGAATATCAACCAGACTTGACTATCTCAATCACCTCGAATAATTATAAACATTCACCATTTCAGACTTGACTTCAATGTATCTATGTTTTTTTCAACGAAAGACAGGATTTTTCAGCACAAAAACCCATGCAAAAGATTCTCTCTTCTAAGTGTTACATTATTCAAATATGAATTTTCGTATTGAACTTAAATAGTAACAGTGTACTACGAAAGGTTTTGAGTGCAGTCTGAAATGGCGAACCCTAGCTCACACCCATGTTCACATTACATGTATATAATATAACAGCCAGAAGCTTTAGAACTCTAATCTATAGGCAGAGCAATTGGCTTCGTGGTCCTGGAGTTGAATAAAGCAGCGACTAGCGGATGGTGCGACATCGATCTTCAGCTGACTTAATTTTTCTTTGTTCAAACCCATCCAATGTCTCAGTGTTTCATTATCATATGTAGGTATAACCATTACTTCTGTATCTTTGTTGTCCCACGTTGGTTTGGCTTCCAACAATGCATTTAATATTTCTGGATTTGGAGTCAATGCGCTTAACACATAGTGTCTTGCTCTGATACGTTTGAAAAATTCTACATCACAATAGTTGGATTCTCCGTGGTTAGGAACATATGTAAGATCTACGTAAAAGGGTGTGAGGGCGGGTAATGGAGGTAATTTGACTGGAGCTGGAGAAGCTCGACTAGTTGCTGTAGCTGGTCTACGGGCAGGGGCGGCTTTAGTCTTTGCTGTATCCGATTTAGCAGGTGCTGTTGCTGGTCTTGTTTTAGCAGCAGGCCTTTTGTCGGCTGCATTGGTAGCTGGCTTCTTTGTATCTGCTTTCTTATCTACACCGTTTGTTTTACTAGCGGCTGAAGATGGTCTAGCACTTGGTGTTGCCTTTTTGGCCGGAGCAGATGAAGGTTTTTTAACGTCAGTTTTCTTAGCAGCTGCGGGCTTAGGCTTTGCATTTTTGTCTGTAGCAGCAGCACCTGGTGGGGGAGGTGAAGGTAAACCCATAGGTTCACCCCATTGTTTTACCGGATCAAATTCTTCTACCCTCTGTGCACCATTATCAACAATTTGAGTTGCAGCACCATCAATGCCATGGAAAGGATTAAAGCCTTCTGTTTCAAGAGATTCGAAAGGTTTGTTTGGGTCAGCAGGTGAAATGGGTAATCCTTCTTGTAGAGATTCTAATTTTCCTGTCATATCTAACATACCTTTTTCAACCTCGGGGGTCCCTCCATCAATAGAATCTGTTTCATCATCGTGAGTGGCAAGTGTTCCATTACCATTTTGTTTTACTTCGCCCGCTTCAGTTTCTTCCAAAGATGGAGTATGGTCTCGTTCAAAAGCTTCTGGTATATTGGATACCTCCTGATGATCTAATTCTTCTTGTTGGTCATTTTCGATTCCTTCATCTCTAACATCAGCAGAACGTTTTTCATCTTCAAGGTCAACATCCTTTTCATAAACAAAAGATGACGGATCCCCTTTATCATTACCATCCTGACTACCCTCATCATCCTCATAAATACCAAGATCTTCCATGGTCTGTGGTGCCATGCCATTATCTTGATTTTGGGGATCTTCTCTTTCTGCTTCTTCCTCGTCTTCCTCTCTGATTCCTCCCATACTTCTCAAACTAGCATCATCAGTGATGCCATACTGGATATTCTGCTGCACCGACTCTGCTGATGGTACAATATCAGGTTCATTTGAAAAAGAAGGCAGAGGAGCTGTTCTACCTGGTGGAATAGCAGGATAGTCATGATCCTCAAAGTTAGGTTCTGGCGAAGACGGGATATCCACGACTGGGTCTCCAAACTCATGGTTCTCGCCATGAGGAACTAGGTCTGGCTCTGATTGTATAGAATCATCAAGTACGTTATTTTCAACTTCGGGATTCACCTCCTTTTCTGGTGCAGCTTCCTGGATGAGATCTGGTTCAACTGGTGCTTGCAAGGGTACTGCAACAGGCTCTGGCAGGTTCTGTGGAATCTCCTCATCTGTTTCATCAACTGACGATCCTTGCTGTTGCTGTTGTGCAGACAGTGTATCAATGGGCATAGATCCCACATCATCATCATCTTCATCATATATTCCCAGATCAGCAAGTTGTTGTTTATTGTAATCATTGGTTTGTTGGACATCTGCTGCAAGTGGTGCAGCATTGTATTGTTCTGGACTTGGGAGAGGTTCAGGAGATCCATTGATACCAGCAGCTATTTCTGGAATTAAGGCTGCAGTATCTGGAACATGATTTATAATTGGTTCCGGTTCTGCAATAACTGGGGCAACTGGTTCTACAGGTGTGATTGCTGGGGTGACATTCTTAGCTGGAGATGTAGAGGAAGCTGATCCTTTAGATGGACTAGACGAAGCAGAAGACTTAGGCTTGTCGGACTTTTCTTTGTCTGCCTGTTTTGTTTTTACAGGAGACTTTCGTGGACTATCATCCTTTTTAGTGGCTTTAGGAGGAGAAGATCTTGGTGTTGTTTTTGTGGGTGAAGTTTTTGTTGAAGTTTCTTTCTTGGCAAGAGGAGCTGCCTTGGCAGGAGCTGGTCTCGCAGATACTCGCGATGCTGAAGAAGCAGATGTTCCTTTCTTTGCCCCAGCTGCAGGTTTTAACAATTCTTTACCTGTGCACACTGGGTGTTTAAATACATCAATATTTTTCACCTTTTCTAAACCTTCAATTATTTTGTGCTGTGGGGCATTTCCTGGAAACAGTACTCTGGTAATCTTCTCATCAGGATTTGTAGGTTTCCACACCAATAATGCGCAAATAGAGAACATATTAGGCATTGGGAATCCTTGGTGTGTGCCAAACTGTGCAGATTTCTTGGTCCATTGTTGGTAGAATTCCTTCAGTTCTTTACTATCTTGGACTGGATTGAGTATGTACATGTCTAGTGAACCATGGCCAACTTTATGGTATAAATTTACAGGTTCTAGTGTAGGGGCTTTCTCACCACGTACACAAGGGTGTGGAACTACGCCCAACTGTTTTGACATTTCAATAATATCATTACCCTCTTCGGCCAAATTAATCAACAAGCTTGGTTCTTTAGGATTGCCATTTGGTTTAGCTAGATCAATTCCATTCATATAAATATAACCTATTTCAGGATGGGCACTTTCAAGACATTTTCTTTTTAATACTGAACTAATACCAAATAAATTATCTGTACCTAAATGGGTGAGCAAGACAGCATCAATCCTATCTAAATGACGGGTGAAGTCCCAGAAACAGGCCTTCCTATTGAAACCTGCATTAACTAACAAATTAAAACCCTTGATCCCAAAGAGAGCAGAATCTCCTTGGCAACCAGGAAATATGTACAAAGTAGGTTTATTAAATCCTATGTTACCAATAACATCAGAAGCTGGCAAGATATCGGTTAAATTACTAGTTTTAACAAAGCTTCCAATGTAGGTTGTGAATTGTAAAACACCATGCATGCTATCCAACTTCTCTGGTGGATTGACATTGAGTGTAATTACTTTTGAGGCTTCTTGTTTGGAAATATTACTATTCCAATCACCGACAGCTGAACAGTACATTGTCAGTGTTGTTGCTTGCTGTTGCTTTAGGGCTGTTTCAACTTCTGTATCGTTGAGAATATGTGTCAGTTTCTTGAATGTGAAGACGCCATCCTGTAAAACCCAATCACCTGATCCCTGGAAAGCATGGCCAGCAAACAGCAGGAATTTATGTTGGACTGGTAAAATAAGGAAGCTCTTTAAGGAATTGGTAACACTCTGTGTCTGTGGATTGATGAGAATCTCCACAGCAACATTGTCTGAACTGTGTCGAATAAGCCTCTCACCTGAAAAAAACAACCAATCAAATGTTATTTAAAGATTAATTAAAGATATGTTTACATGAAAAAAAAAAAAAAAAATCAAACGTTTTTTAAAGATGAATTTAGATATGTTTACATTGAAATTATTGGCTTTGATATTAGGTTTTTGGAATTGCAATGATCCCAGAATGATTGGCAGGATACCTGTTATTGACTGCAATGAAACAAATATATTTTTGAAAATTATTTCCCAATAAGCATATTTTGGCTGTTACATTAACATCTGTATTCGGGGTAAATTTTCATTTTATTAAGACTTCTGACAAAGTGATTCAGTCGCAATTCATATTACTCACAAACTGAATAACAACCTAATTTTGTTTTTTTGATGAAACAAATGCAATAAACTATAAATAAAGTCCTTAAACAGCTAGACACGACCAATAGCGAATGGAATAGCTTTGATCCGATTGTAAAGCACTAAATTGTTTCACTGATAAGAAATACGTTCATTTAATATTATACACAAATTACTTAATAGTGTAAATTCTGTGTGTTAAATTTTTTTGTCTATTAAACTAAGGGTATTATTGGTTTTGATGTAATTGAAAGGGAACAGCTGTCACACTACATGCTTGTGTTTTTTTTAAATATGACACATGTAACAGAAACTATTAGTTATCATTAAACTATTTATTGATCTGGGTGGATGATGTGATTCATATCTATGTGAAAACACTGAATCATCATATCAACTACGACAAAGATTATATTCTAAGCACCTCATGTTTCCACTTGTTGGGAGATCCATGAAGCAAACGATTAATAAGTTACTTGTTATATGGACTGATTGAGGGAGGGAGATACTCATGTTTCATGACAGGCTAATCTTTCAGATCATCTTTTTGTTTCATTCTGACGAGTACTAGTAACAGAATGAATGTCATTGTCCACACAATCTTGGGACCCTGAACTGTCTAAAATATGACAGCAGGTGAACCTACGTATGTATTACTGGTCATGTACAAGTCTGGGATCGAGACCATGCCAATTGATTCAAGGGCATACCTTAAGGTCTAAAATGCACAAGTTAGACCTCTTGGGCATCAAATCCCCAGCAGTATTCTCAAATTGTTAAAATGTTTCAAGGTGTACAATTATAATACAAATTTAGAGACACACATAACAGATATTAAAAGTTTTTAGGTTTCCAATATACGCCTGTGTCCAAAAACAATTCTTGACAACCGGTAGCTTACATGTACATGTCATGTATGCACAAGGATACATGTAATAACATTCAAAGAAACACACAAGAAAATTCTTACACAGAAGAGAAGATAATATTCATTTTTCAGAAAAAAAATATAGATAGATCTGATTATAGATTTGTAAAGAGATTCTATTTTTCAGATTTGAAATTAAAAACAAAATTGGAGATTAATAAAATGTTGATATGCTCATATTAAGTTGAGAATATCCAAATTAAATTCTAAATAAAATAATCCAAAGAAAAATATTTGAATAAAGTCATGTGAAAAGAAAATCATGCTTTAATCTACTCTCTAACAGGCGTGTTTTTTGTGCTTTAAAATAAATGATAGACAAGCTTTATTTTAGATTTGTCCTTGGTCATGCCAATGAGACTTACCTCCCTTGGATTGTGCTGTGCAACAAAATAGATAATTTGATTTTTTTTTTGTAAAGATCTTACAAGTATATATTCTTGATACATGCTTTTAAACATTTTATATTTTAACAGTTGAGTTTTAATATTTGTTAGTATTGTAATTTTAATTAAATGTAAACCTATTAATCTGGTTAATGGTTAAAGTTCCAATTTCACATTTTCTAAGAAAGTCAAAACATAATTATTTCTATGTCTTTTGCTCAAAAGGTTGTCAACTCACTATTATATGATCATGGGCAAAATTTCATAGGCGTTAAAATGGCTGACACAGGCTGATTGAGGAAATAGTAACTCAATTACCTCCCTTGTTTTCCCATTCCTCTCCATGGACGGCCATCTTCAAACGTTTGAATTTGAAGTTGAAAATGATATTTTTGCCAATTTCTCAACGGGCAATAGTGAATTATAGGATTAATAGGATTATTCTTTAACAAGGTAGGACTGTTTATAGGTACAATCTATTTTAGGGCTTTCTTTTAATACATTTTAAAAATATAACTTAAAAATATGCTATCGGAACTTTAATAGCCTAGAATAAAAGATTTATGAGATGAATATATATGAAAATATTTGAAAGTCTTTGCAATCTATCATGGTTTAAATCGCATACAAAAGTTTCCCAAAGTTTTAATTTTGTTTTTTTGTAATGCATTCCCCCAAATGTATTATACTCCCCGAAAATTTTAAATATTATCAATGAAATCTGGATTTAAGCTACTGGTATGGCTTTCTCATTGTTAGCCTCAAACCTTTATGTTTGACAATGCATTTATGAATATAAATGAGAATACTGAGTCACTGATAAGAAAGCATGCACCCGATTACCAAAGTTAACAATGATGTCATCCATTATTACTATGTGCAGTGCCCACTCCCTATTATTTTCATACAGTGAAAATACAAACAATGATTAAAGGGAGATAACTAACCATTAGGCCCTTCCTCTCCAAGGGAAGCTCTATTTGCAATTTGTGATAATTCATCATTAATATCCACTTCTGTCACCTCTTTGTCCCAGCCTTTAAAACCTGAAAATTAAATGAGAATTTGAAATAATTTTGAATCATATGATTGGAATGTGGTTAATATTGATTAATATATTTATTTATATATTATATACATCTCCCCCAGCTGTTGCATGTATATTCTAACATAAATAATTCTTCTACTTTACATAGATCAATATCCTCTAAATATTGTTTATATGTTTTAAATATCAAGTAATGACTGTCTGATTGTTTCATGACATGTCTACATTTATCATCTACATCAATTCAAACCATGAGTTTGATTGATCCCATGTGGTGTGGCTTGCCTAAGCTGGGTTTCTCCAAGGTTCTCTGGTTTCCTCCAATATTTTTTAATACAAGTAATTACAGTGTGTGGGATGAATTGTCTAATGATTGTCATCTATGCAAGTCACGAATTTGATCCCTTATTTCTCTTTCAACAACACTCTAGCAGTGTGGTTAAAACATTGAAAAACACAGGATTATTTAGGTCTACCGTTTCACCTGCTTCTTTTGAATTGAGAAGAAACAATAGAAATACCCCATTCAACACAAAAAAATACTGGCTGTGGATACATGTACATCTTCAAACTTTCTTGTTAAATACATGTAACAATGACAATTCCATTATTTACAGTAGGTAAAAAAATATAAACTGCACAGAGATATAGACAATAGATCGTCACTCATATAATGTTGATCTAAGTCTATTGAGATTTGTCAATAAGAACATTTTGTAGAATTGTAAAACCTTGGTTAAATATTTTCATCATGTGACATATATAGCACCTGCTTCTAATGTTAATTTGCCATCTACATGTGTACGCAAGCTTTACGTGGTTAAATACAGAGGGAAATACCTAACCAAAGTTTATGCCACATTCAAGGTAGACTACATTTAAAACCAGTTTTATTTAGGAATGGGGTATATTCTTTTTTTATTAAGAAGACTCACACATGGTCTAGGCCAACAATACACATACATGTACTGTAGTCTCTACAAATGTATCAGGGGACAAGCTGATTTTTCGTTGATTGTTCTTACTGTTCTGCAACAATGGGTTAATAAAGAAGTGCACAGGAAATTTCGCCCTGAGAGCCATGCTACAGCCTACTCTTATTTTGATTTACAACTCTCAAAGGATCATTAAGAGGCAATGGTTATTCACGCTAAATAACAATTTATTCAATATTCATTTATAAGATTCAAGTAAATATTGATAGGGGGAACCATGCAGTCTATGACCAAATACTGATTATTTTTCAATATAACAGTTTCTCATGATGTGGGGTCCCATACAGCCAATGACCAAATACACGTACTACAAGATTATATTTCCATATATAGCAGTTTCTCATGTGGCGAGATCACTTCCTGTTACACAATTTTGAAAAGTTCATCCACAGTACATGTACAACACATTTTGACTAGATACTAGTTAGGATGACTTGCTTTTAAGTGTAAATTGCATGTAATCTTTAGTCAATTACAGACAAAAACGATTAAAACTTAACAAGCACATCCTCAGATAAAATAATATATGTTTCCCCTTCCTTCAGCAATGTGAACATTGCATTATTCAATTTTTCGACAGGTTTTTTTGGGTGCATTTAAAGCCTTTCAAATCAATATAGTTTCCTTGATCTGTTTTATCAATATTTAAATTATTGCTAATAAATATTTCATAAGAGAAAAACATCAAATTCTAATAATATTATTTGAGATAAAAAAAAAATAGTACTAAAATAATCAGAACACAAACTATCCAATTCCATTATTTATGCGAGTAGGAGAATCTCTACTGAGAGAAGAAGATTTCCCACTTTCCTATTAGTTTTTAATCATACTAGGCTACTCGGTAGGTACATCTAATATTTATAGGTCTACTGTGATGTATTTATACCTATAGTAGTATTATTTTCGACACTGTGGGTGAATGAATGATTAACAACACTCAATGTTTACTCTAGAACAATTATTACTGGTTCAACATGGTACCTAACTTCATACAATCAACTCGCACTCTGCTCTATTCAAAAGTACTATGCGAGGAAATTCTGGTAGGTCGCCAAGAATCAGCAAACTACTGATGTGCATAGTACATGTAGTAACACTCCCTCCCACAATGTTATACATGTACTTTACTTGAGTCAAGCCACAAATATTTCCTTTGTCTGGAGTTTGTCTAAGAAATGTTATGAGGCTCAATAAGACACACATACAGTACTGGTAAAGGAAGATTGAGGGAACTTTAGGGTAATGAATTACACAATTTGGAAGATGACGGGAGAGGGAAAAAAAGGCAGAATTTTAAAACTTCCGAAATTCTCCAATCCATTGTCCCAGAGAGTTGATTATAGCCTTGTCATGTTAATCAATAAATGTTTAAATAATAATTTAATATAGCATTTAAATCCAGAAAAAAAGGACCTCCAATAGAGAGATTTAGCTCTTACATAATGGAACTCGTTATTAGATGTACATGTACATGTACCACAGGTTTATTTTTCTATAATCGATGCCTTTGTTTGACATGTCTGGATGACCCAGTCTATAAGGTCATCAATTACAACAAATGTCAAAGTGTCCTGGACTACATGATAATCTCTGATTATTTTATATTCACTTTCCAATAGCAGGTTTATACATGTATCATTCTTTATCATCCACAGTTTTCCTATTACCCAGATATAATTCATGGATACCACAGTTTTCCTATTACCCAGATGTATTTCATGGACACTAAATCTGATGCAGTGCCAGTCTGATTGATAAGAGTGTATGCCAGTCCCCAGATTTGTAAAGAGTTTAAATCTGTTCCCTTTATTCTGGTTACTGATTTGTAAAGGGCCTATGCCTGTTCCCTCTATTCCAGTCACTGATTTAAAAAAAAGCTTATACAGGTACAGTGTACCAGTCCTTGCTATTGATGTCTCTGACCTCTGATTTATAAAGAGTCTATGCCAGTTACCTCTATCCCAACCCCTGATTAATAATAATGATAAGGCATATAGTCCCTTAATTTATAATGAGGTGCCACTTCCACGATTTGTAAAAGAACAAATGCCATAATAATTCTTTTCATTCAATGTGTAATGTTTTGGCTGTGTTTCTGTGTAAAATCAAGCCTGGCGCTGGCTGCTTTAATTGAGTATACATCACACAGTTAGGCAATTCATTTCACTTTTCATTCCTGATACAAGCTGTTGGCATTCCTCCAGGTTTTACCATCTCTAGTTTCTATGTTTTATATACAGACTACATCAGTGATGATGGAAGATATTGATAACTCTCTTTAGGCTGATTATCTTAACTCATTGATTTATTTTTTTTTTTCAACACCAAACCTGGTCCAATAAATACAGATCAAGAAAGTGCAAAATATACAGATTTAAGAAGACTTTTAAAGACGTTCAATGGGAAAATTCTTAAGCAAGAAGGTCGTCTGTCCAATCTCGTGGGTTTTCTCTGGTTTCCTCCCACTGCTAAAGACCCCTACGTTCAAGCAAATTAATGAGATAAAATTAAAACATATGCTAGTCCTGAAATGACCTAGTTTGTGTCGAGTGGACGTTAAACCTCATTTCTCTCTCTCTCTTAAGCAAGAATCTTGAGACAGCATTTGACTTTTGATGAACACCTATTTGATCTTTTCATTCATAACAGATCTCCTTTTCTCATTTTCGAGCCAATTTCTAAACAAATTTAGGTCAAAACTTCACCCAATTTCATTCACAACTCACAAGAACAATTTCTTCTGCTAGCTTCTATTTTTTATTTCTCACAAACGGTAACTTTGATTGTCCTCTGTCCTCTTTAAAAATAAAATTTAAACACTGCATTCCTTATAGACAGACTGTGTAACCGATTGAAGAAAATACAAATATTTAGAGTCAAACATAGAATGAAACGGTTAACACATACAAAGTTCAACTAACATATTTTCCTATTGCGCTTCAGCTCTTTTAGCACCCATGTTTGAACTGAGTTTAAACAATGACAAGAGTTAATAAACCTAAAGGTTACCCCTGTGAAAATGAACACTGAAATTTCAGTGAGATTTCAGTGAAATCTCACTGAAATTTCAGTGAAAGATTTGGTCAAAATATTATTGAAATTTCAGTGAGATTTCAATGAAATTTCAGTGAGATTTCAATGAAATTTCAGTGAGATCTCACTGAAATTTCAATAAAATTTTGACCAAATCTCTCACTGAAATTTCAGTAAAATCTCACTGAAATTTCAGTAAGATCTCACTGAAATTTCAGTAAAATTTCACTGAAATTTCGGTAAAATCTCACTGAAATTTCAATAATATTTTGACCAAATCTCTCACTGAAATTTCAGTAAAATCTCACTGAAATTTCAGTAAAATTTCACTGAAATTTCGGTAAAATCTCACTGAAATTTCAATAATATTTTGACCAAATCTCTCACTGAAATTTCAGTGAAATCTCACTGAAATTTCAGTGAAATCTCACTGAAATTTCAATAATATTTTGACTAAATCTCTCACTGAAATTTCAGTGCGATTTTACTGAAATCCTGTTGAATTTTACTGAAATCTTGTTGAAAGTTTACTGAAATCTCTTGACTACATGTATTTCAAAGTTTTTATTAACATGCATTATGAAAAGAAACTTCAAAAAATTACAATTTTACTATATATTATTGATTATCCCTCAAATCTTTGTATTCCATCTTCTGATTTTCCTTTTCTTCTAGTGTCGCCCTTTTCTTCTTCCATTCTAAAAATATATGGCCTGAAATTACACAATCAAAATAATATTAAATAAAGATAGGCATGTGCCATGCAATGTGCTATTAGAGAATTCATAAGTTTCAAAATTATCCTGTCAAATACAAAGCATTATATAGGCAAAAAAAATTTTTAGAAACAGAGGATAAATGTGCATTTATAACACTGCAGATTTAAGTGAAAATTTTCTCATAAAATATCTTTCGATTTATAATAACTGGATCCGTATCCTAGACAGAACGGTTTTACTTTTATTTTTCTAAAAACTAAACATGGCCAGGTCACACATAATTTGAATGACGAAAATTACCGACCACCAATTTGAATAGGTCGATCTTCTACACGTCTACAGAACTAGAATTTAAACAACGGAACTACACTCACCATGTCTGCTTTGCAGATACGCTATATCAGTATCCATTTTTATCAGTAACTACTTCGAAACATATCCAACAAACCATTCCGTGATAGGTGTTTTGGGGTCATATAATCCAGAAAATACCGTGTACAAACTCAACTACATGTTGTCATGTATATTATTCCAAACTCGCGCGCCTTTTTTTGCAGGAATTTGGTTGATTAAAATTACGGAACCCTTACGAAAAATGGTGAAAAATACATACCCTATGTTGCCTGTTAATTATATAACATAGCAGCACCAGTTTATCAGTTTAGCGATGAAACATGCATGTAAGGTCCTTTTTCATTTGGGTGAGAGTTTAATATATTTACAACCATTAGAGTATTAAAAATTTCTTCGTTTGTTTTTCCAATCCAAAATTTTTAAAAACACTGTAACCTGACACCAATGCCGTCTGTGTCCAACACTCATGGAATCTGTCATTGTTGTATACGCTAACCGACAATGACTGATTGACTTCTAAACTTAAATTTGTGATGGGTTAAAATTATTCTCATGATTCACAATAAAAGAGGTTGATTTCTAGACATGATTATATTAGTAGATCGTAAAATATTTACTGTACATGAATTTTACGGGTGCCGTAATCAAATGACCTAGTTTCCAAATATGGCTATTGAAACGTGTGTTACGATGAGAAAATAGCCATTCTATCACAATACAATGATTATCGGAACATATTGGAAACGAATTTGATGTTGAGTCACAAGTTTAGACCGTACGTAATGAAGTTAAGAATTATCATTTTAAACATACTAAAGTTATTATTCATACTTAGCACGTGTTCTGTTCGTGGATTCCGTACGGTGATGGACGAATAAAATAAATGATGGACGAATAAAATAAACGTCAATGAAATTGTCTACTTCAGGAAATCAAAAAAATTTCGTATTCTGACATAATAGGTCATAATTTCAAAGTGCTCTCTTTCAGAAATTACAAATTTTTTAAGGCTATGCAGTTAATGAGTTATTAAAATATTTGCAATGAAAAAATAATATTTTTATTTTTTTGTAATTTCAATGAAATTTGCAATATAAATATTTAAGTGAAATTTCAGTAGATCAAAATATAATTTATTTCAATGAAATTTCAGTAGATCAAAATTTTTGTTTATTTCGGTGAAATTTCAGTAATAGACCAAAATATATTTTTATTTCAGTGAAATTTTGGTGAGATTTCAGTGAAATTTGGTCATTTCAGTGAGATTGGGCAAAATTTTCAAATTTCAATGAAATTCACTGAAATTTCACCGAAATCTCAGTGAAATTTCAGTATCATTTTCTCTGGGGTACATGTATGTGTTCATTACATTAAATATGCCAATCATCATTTAAGGATTTTAAACCCCATTGCAATCTACAGTATTGTGCAAGTTAAATCTTTAAAAGGAATAGGAGTCCAGAAATGATTCAATTTTGTTGCTACATACATATATTAAAGGGACAATAACACTCTTGCTGGCTTGGCAGCTCTAGAAAATAAATAATAGTCTTATTCTAAGTACAAGATGTTTATGTGTCCTACCTGTTGTGTAAATTATCCATTACATCATATTTTACTTGTCCAGAGGGTTCGAAAATATTTTAAAATCCAAGTCACATTTGAAAAGGTTTACGTTAACCTTTTCAAATCATGTAGTTGAATTTTTCCAATTTTTTAAATTAGGTGTGTTACGATGAAATTTGTATCATCAATTTATTTGAATACTGTAAAATAATACAATTTGTTGACCAGAATAAAGATTGGGACATATTATTCAATTACAACAAGAGTGTTATTGGGGCTTTAAACAAATATGCCAATTTTCATGTCGGAGAGTGCCACCACAAGAAGTAGAAAACGAACAACAATAAGATGAGTATGTGTACATGAAGCTGTTAGCAACCATTTCCTAGTCTCAAAATGCAAATGATGACCTGTCACTTGAACTCTATTTTAAAAATACACCAACATTTTTAACACCTTTATCTGTAGATTAAGAACATCCAACCCATGGTATATAAAGATGAAAATCTAGGACACATATCTACTGTCAAAAAATATCAGTCATAAAAATATAGCTGATGTACTCGCTCTTCATCCTCATAGACCTTCTTTCTAACATACACAATTAACACCAGTAATCAGGCTTTTTTACTTAACTTTAAATGTTATTATTTATCAATTTAAGGATGAAGAAAACAAGTTATTCAGTCTTGTAATATACATGTACATGTATGTAAACTCCAAAGTTTTATTTCTCAAGTGTTAAAAAAACACAAGATGACTCATTCACACCCAAAATCTAAGTCAAATTTGTTTCCATACAAATATGCAACTCCTATACAAGATCAATGTGTGTACAAAGTTTCATAAAGATATCTTGACCGAAAAAATGGACGGTTTACACAAGGTACATGTAAGCCAAAAATTTAGTTAAATGAACTGCCAGTAGTTCTATAAAAGTTAGTTCAGGTGCAAAAATAACCAGATTTGAGCACAAGGTCTGTTGACCTCATCTTTTTAAGAACTGGTGATTTTCACCCAGTTTTCACAAGCTGAACAAATTAACAAACTTGAAAAAGCATTTGTAATTTAGAGAGTTTCATGAAACAATTAAAAGAACATCTGATCATTTCAAGAAAGTACTTTGAACCAAATGAACATAAATAAATTCTTCCAATTTCATCAGCTGGTACATTTATGACTTCACAAATGTTATTCCCACCATAATCTAGGACTAAAATCACTGGTAAATATTTCATGAATGGTTGTAAACAGAGCAATAAAAACAACCTGTACACTAACAATCATCCATCATGCTATTCCATTCTCTACTGTATGCTCTTTAGAGAGAAAGAGGGTCTGACCTCCAGTCAACACAAGGTATTTTCAGGACAAATATATGGTTGAATTTTATTTCAATAATTTGATAGCACTGAGGACCCGTAGAAAAACCAGGAGGTTGGACAGGCGACCCTACTTCTTGCCATGTACAAGTGGGGAATCCTCTTGTCAGTATTACAGGACTGAGGACTTCATTAAACTGGCGCTCATATTAATGAACCCTTTGCAGATGGAACACAAAGAGTAGGCACTAACAAAGCTGTCAGGGGAAAATTTCTCCAATTAGCAGGGCTGATGCAAAACAGTAAGATGTTAAACCCAATTTCATTTCTTGGAGAATAAATCTGAGATCTATTTCTGTTCCCATGTTTCTCTAATCCAGGGAACAAGAGAAATGTGAAGTAACGGCATAATACTCTTGTTATCACAAATAACAGAGTAACAATGCTTCTATTTGACTAACAAGTGGACATCTTTACCGAGTCTGTTTGGACTGCCCTCACCCGTATTAAATGTATAGGAAAATACAGAATAAGGTTTCAGATTGATCAATAGAAAACTGTGACACTGTCAATAGTTGATGAATTACGGGAGGATAAATTCAACATTACGTTTCTTCATTTATTGTTACAGGAAGAAAGGACGATCTGTCCCATCACTATCTAGTCAGCTCAGTACTAGTGAACTAGTTAACCATCTCAATTTAGAAAATATTGGAGTAGGTCTATAATCATTACATGTAGTTGTAATTTTTCATGTAGATATAAAAGTTCCCTTTCAAAAGGATATATAATTTGAAGTCACTTATATACATGCATGGAGATAGAAAAATTTGTTTGATCACAGGACTTCAAAATCAATAATGTTGAATTAAAGGCTCAATTGTCATTTGTCGATATAGGAATACCTTTCAAACTATAATATAGTGAAATATTATCAAATAGAAATATCAGTCCCAAAAATGGTTCAATTCTGTTCTGTATTTACAGAGTTATGATACACTGACATTTACAGTAAAGATAGGTTGCCAGGCAACGAAACATACGCCCACAGCAGCTAAATCGTCCGGGCAGTCAACAAGGGTTGTCGCATATTTTTACTTTTTTTGGTAATGAAACAACTCATTATGTAATTATCTGAAAATCATTAGAATTTGTTTGCTTTTTATAAAGTTTTGCCCCACGCTATCAATTAGTATAGGAAACATTTAACATCATGGATTTAGCTGTACTGTTATCAAAATTCATTGAAAATCAAAATACTTGTGTGTTTAAACACCTTAAACTCTGAAGTCAAACGGATGATAAGTTTGGCATCTGTAGCGTCACAAGGTTTTTGAAGTGATCAAGGGAGATAACTCTGGAAGTAATTATTTGAAATCAATGAAAATCAGTAGGCTTCTTCGTCTCATGACCTTAAACAGTGTGTGTAAATTTAAAGTCAATCAGATATTAACTTTGGCCTCTAGAGCGTCCACAGGATTTTTTGATGTGATCAAGGGCCATAACTCTGGCAATAATTATCAGAGATCGCTGAAAATCAATAGGCTTCTTCGTCTCATAACCTTAAACACTGTGTATAAATTTAAAGTCAATCGGATATCAACTTTGGCCTCTAGAGCATCCACAAGATTTTTTGAAGTGATCAAGGGCCATAACTCTGGCACTAATTATCGGAAATCGCTGAAAATCAATAGGCTTCTTCGTCTTATGACCTTAAACACTGTGTATGAATTTTAAGTCAATCGGATATTAACTTTGGCCTCTAGATCGTTCACAAGATTTTTTAAAGTGATCAAGGGCCATAACTCTGGCACTAATTATCGGAAATCGCTGAAAATCAATAGGCTTCTTTGTCTTATGACCTTAAACACTGTGTATAAATTTAAAGTCAATCGGATATTAACTTTGGCTTTTAGAGCATCCACAAGATTTTTTGAAGTGATCAAGGGCCATAACTCTGGCACTAATTATCGGAAATCGCTGAAAATCAATAGGCTTCTTCTTCTTATGACCTTAAACACTGTGTATAAATTTAAGGTCAATCGGATATTAACTTTGGCTTTTAGAGCGTCCACAAGATATTTTGAAAGGATCAAGGGCCATAACTCTGGCACTAATTATCGGAAATCGCTGAAAATCGATAGGCTTCTTCGTCTTATGACCGTAAACACTGTGTATAAATTTAAAGCCAATCGAATATTAACTTTGGCCTCTAGAGCGTCCACAAGATTTTTTGAAGTGATCAAGGGCCATAACTCTGGTAGTTATTATCGGAAATCGCTGAAAAACAATAGGCTTCTTCGTCTCATGACCTCAAACACTGTGTATAAATTTAAAGTCAATCGGATATTAACTTTAGCCTCTAGAGCGTCCACAAGCAATTGTGGACGCCGGACCGCCGGACCGCCGGACCGCCGGACCGACGGACGGACGGACGGACGGACGGACGGACGGACGGACGGACGGACGGACGGACGGACGGACGGACGGGGGCGACGACAATATACGACCACATTTCAATGTGGGCGTATAAAAAGTTAAATATTCAAACAGTCCAGAATCCATGAATGATGTTAAGTGTAAATGGTAAAAGTGAATAATAGTGGGAGGCACCTATTTATATCCTATATTATTGTAAACTTGTAATAAATTGTTTACATTCCATCCTAGCATGCTATGTTTTTATTTAAAGGCCATATGTTTTAACATGTATCCTACTGCCACTTCTAGTCAGAGAGATAGAGAAACGTCCACGTCCACTGACACAAACTTAAAATGTTTGCTTGTGCACAGGGGACTTTGGCAGTGCAAGGAAACCAACGGACCCTTGAGAAAACTCACGAGGTTAGGTAGGCATTCCTACTTCTCGGGATTGTAACAATGCCATTTGAATCAATGATTTGAATCAATGATAGATCACTCCCACCCCACACAGATTGAATACTTCAAATCATAAGTAATTTCAACTTCTGGAGATTGTAAAAATGGAAAGAAGATACTTGGACAGACGTCTAAGATTTCTTCTCTGATTACACTATTTCTGATCTGTATAAACTATGGAGTAAAAGAGACTTATATCCCAATTGGCCCAAACTTTATACTTAATGTAGGTCAATGTGCTCACCGGTCAACCTCATTCTGTTGTACCTTTCGAACAACTTTGCACACATTCCATGTTAGCCCTGTAGTCTTGATAAAGAAGCCATGAAGTACAGTTGGATGTGGTAACGGTCATTACCATTAGGTTACAGACATGATCTCATATAATTCCAATTCTCCTCGATATTGATTATATTATCACAATCTTACTACATTACAGACCAAAAATAGAATAACACTTAATATTCTTTAATATTAGAGGAAAGTACTGATACAACCCATCTTCATCAAATTCAACTTTGGTGTACTTTAGATCATAAGGTCTGTCTTAACATAACAAAAGTGTACTTGTAATACACCCGTTTTACATAATCTTAACAAAAGATATTTGGCACCAAGAGTCTGAATACCCAGTCTATTTTAGGGTACATTCCCCTTTCCAACAACTGTATAATGTACATGTACCTACATGTATCTTCAATTGAAACAAGATATTTACATACCAGTACTGTTTTCATAACAGTAATTTGTTCATACTGAAAATATATTTGCAATCCCAAGTGTAATAATTATTTGGCATCCCAAGAGTAATATAACTATTAATCACTCATAACCATCATTTTTTATCAAGAAAACAGATTAGTAACTACTATTAAAGTAGTAATGTTAATTGTAAATGATAAGAACTATAGATGGTAGTACTGGTAGAATATGGTTGACTACTGTAGAGATGTTTTTTATCAGATACACCCTGTAGATCAAATAACCTAGTTGGTGTGTGGCAAGATAAAACTTGAAATATTAGTACCAGTTACAACATATATGTACAAAATCATACTTTTTAAAGAGAGAGAAATGGGGTTAAACGTCCACATGACACAAAGTAGGTCATTTTGAGACTAACACAAGGTTTAATTTTAATTCAATAATTCTTTATCAGTGGGAAGAAACCGGAGAACCCAGAGAAAACCCACAATGTTGGACAGGAGACCAAACTCCTTGTCACGTACAACCAGGGAATCGAAACTTCAAAAATAATTCTAACTGGATCTACATCTAAAATCGGGATAATCCAAAAAAGTATTTCTGAAGGCCCACGTTTTCTTCTGAAAGCAAGTTAGTCCTGAAATGACCTAGTTGTGTCGAGTGGACGTTAAACCCCATTTCTCTCTCTCTCTGAAAGCAAGATATGTGGAATTTGTGTCATAATACTCCATATAGTAAATGGAATTTTTTAGTTTACATTTGAAACTTTAATGATTTAATGTGTCTATAAATATTTAGTCTACTTGCTTTCTATTTATTTATTTTATCAATGATAATACGATGAGAACATTTTTTATCGTTTTACCTCCAATAATTTATACTAATGTACATGTATGCCACACCATTCAAAATCATACCTACATATATACATGTATATAATGTACCAGCATCTATAGTTATTTACATCACAGAAAAACGTCTGTTTATAAATTCTTGGTGTAAATATCCCTTGGCAGTTGGAATTCGAAAGAGCAGGTGGACCTGTAAATTTGTCAATCTATAACATAACTCAATTATAAATCGATTCCTGCATCCAAGCTAATAATGACTGGAATATATGGCCAGGTTGGAATCACTTGGCAGTTGTTGGTATTCAAAAAATAGTAGGGGAACTTGTAATGTGTCCATGTAGCACATGCAACCATGCTGCTCTCAAAATAACTAGATTACTGAGTTGAATTATATCCCATTTCCCTGTACTGCATTTCATTCAGCTAACAACGTATTTGTGACCACAGACAATACAAGAATACCACTGAGAGTGGAAGCCTGCACCATGTATAATATTACAATATTTCAACAGATTAGATAGTTTATAGAATTTCTATATCTCCCTGCCAAAAGGGACGCATCAATGTCACTTGTTAATCTTCACATCAGTTTTCAGATGTGAAGGAACATAATACAACTGATCTATTTCCATATAAAACTTGTTTTGGTCTGAAAGGTCAAATTTCCTTGAATGAAGCTACAGAAAGCCAATCCAAAAACCTTTTGGTATACTGAGCAACTCATTACCTGATATTATCTACTTTAATTCTATTGCTACATATTTTCTGCATAGGTTTTCTTCAATTGACTAAATAGTTGGAATATGTTAACAGTACTACTTGTAAACGTGTTAAAACTACTGAAACCATTCAGACCATGTAGCTACTAGAGAGAGAGAGAGAGAAATGGGGTTTAACGTCCACTCGACACAAACTAGGTCATTTTGGGACTAACATATAGTTTCAATTTTATTTCAATAATTCGCTTGCGCGTAGGGGTCTTTAGCAGTGGGAGGAAACCGAAGTGCCTGAAGGAAATCCACGAGGTTGAGAAGGCGCCCCTATCTCCATGCCACATACGCTCACACCAGGGATCGAAATGTAGCTCCTGGAGATAAACAAGAACAACTCATGCCTGGAACAATCCTGTGGATGAACAGCTTATTTAGGTCACAAACGATCAGTCCACATGGTGAGACTGAAAGTGGAGACTAGACACCGTATGATTCATAACCACAGGATAAAAATATTGGAAAGGCATTAATAGCCATATTCCTGGTCTACTTAGCATTTACCAACAAGTGGATACTGTACCATACATGTATGTACTGTCAACCAAAGTACTTTGTTAATTGCGAATTAGTCAGGCATACATGTATATAAACCGCCAATATCAGAGGACCTCATGTTCATCTAAAAATCCAGAAAATAAATAAAAAATCAGTTTATTTTGGAAGTTCATGTACCCTACTTTTGTATCATCACAACCTTCTTACACCAGAACTGAACTGAATGGAGTTCAACGTCCTACTGTTCTGCTCCAAACTGGCCTAATGAAAACGGTACACCAGAAGTATACTGAATAATATATAGCAGGTACAGATGGTAAGACTTATAGACAGCCAATTAATAATTATTTCATTCTTCAAGTAGATTAAAAGGAAGGAAGAAATAGTTGGTTTACATCCTCACTGATACTGGTCATCAAATTGTAGTGGTGTGTGAATCATATATTTGTTATATTGGCAATTTCTGGTCTCTGTAAACCAAATTTACCCAAGGTGTCAAGAGGCTATAGAGTGGTTTTCATCAATATTACTATAAACATGAGTGTACACTGTTTACTATATAGCATTTATATTGTATATAGGCTACATTAATATCAATACATAAAATACAACGGAGTACTACTCGCGCCATGAATATTAAATTAAACCAATACAGATGTAGGTCTGTCTGGAATTCTGATAGAAATGTTCCATTCATCAATGGTTTGGCAACACTTGATCAATTTAACTTTAAGAATGAACAGTTGATTCCAACTATTAATTACACATTTGGGTATCATTTCATAATTTTCACAATGAAGAAAATTTGTTAAATTCACCTTTTTGCAAAACATGGGATTAATGGTGAGTTCAATGCAACCACACAAACCCATCCCCCCCCCTCCCACCAATCATAAAACAAAATAGTTTGTGCTTCCATTCCCATAAAGAATAACTGTAATTATGTAAGCTTTACGCTGCGATTAGAAATGTAGTTGAGTTGAACCTTAACTACAAATTCCACATCGTTTATACAACACTTGAAGACCTGAAACTTTTTCTGCATTTCTTGAAGTGATGCTATCTAGCTCGATATAAGCAGTGATGAATAATAGAGATATTCCAACTTTAATTAGTCTAAGCTACACAGTTAATTAAACCCAGTGAGAGTTATCTAACTTTGATTGTATCAAGGTGGTAATCATTAATACTGTGTTTGATATGTTGAAACAGACATAACAACTGTTTATAATACTACTACTCGAAATACTCAACCTATCTTTACTAGACTGACCTTGCATGAACTATTCACAAGTCAAATACATAACCCCAACTACAGAATCTAACTGAACCTAATCTGATGGGGAGCTGGGTTTTACATGGGTTCAGTGTGCTCCCCATATTGTTAATCATAGAAATGGAATGGGGATTACAGTCAAGTATACATGTATGTATCTATCACAGGAGAATTGTCTATTTGAATTCCAAAAGTCAAGAGATTCTGTATATGATTTAACAAACAATTCAATGGGACCTTTGTGTTTGTACACTTTTCTTGCTACCTCTATTAAGTGATCCTTTGCATTCTGGTTCAGAGTCAAAGCAAAGCTGTACTCAACACCTGGGGGCCCCATTCAAAAATGAGGACATAATCAACTTAATGTCCACTTTCCATGAATATGTCATTTGAGAATTAATAAGCTTGCCTGAAGGGACAAACAGGAATAGATCAGAGACTCTGTTGTATGCTATCCAAAATTCTATCAGACTTTATCACAATTCCATGTCCTGTGTTATTCAAGTACACTAATTTGGAGCTAGGTGTTCATCTTTAAAAATTCCCTTAAAAGTTTTCTTGTAACAGTCAGTCTATCACTATATCAGGTTTGTTGCAGTCAGTCTATCAGGTTTGTTGAGTGATATCTAATATGGTTGTCTTATATAAGTTTTTTATAGTTAAATTTATAAAAAAAAATAATGAATTATTCGGTCATTTTGTTATATCAAAGTAGATTCCATGATCTAAAATATCTACTCCTGGCACAATAACAATCCTCAGACAAATACCACATCAACCTACATACAAACATAAACTGACATTTTCTACTTATATTATTGTAAGTAAATCACACAAATCTCCTGATGTGCATAGCATCAACATCTACACAGCATCATTTCTTCATTTTTTAGCATTCTGTATTTGTTTCTATGGAAACCCAGTCATTCATAGTGAAGAGAACAGATGTTTGCATGATGGAGAAGGCAGGCAGACAGAGAAAAAGAAAAGACAAGCAGTAGTGAGTCTACCAGCTGGTTAGTGCATGTAGTTAGCCTGCTGTTAATATTTGATTGTTCATCAGCAATAATAATAATACAAGAAACAGGTACTTACATACATGACGTAGTACTCTGCTACATCAAATGTTAAATGCACTCAGATGCCGCAATTATCTTATTCATTGTAAATGAAATGGGTTTTAAAGTTACACATTTATGCACCGACTGGACTACTATTCAAGACAAGACATACATACAACATGCAGTGTGCCATGAGGGAAATTTTGCCCAGGCAGCAACACTATGACCTTGTCTTATATTGCAGAGGGTTCTTTTATGTGTTCCACCTGAGCGATTAGACAAAGGGTAACAGCACCGAAAAATCCGGAGGAACTTTCTTTGCCAAGACTGCAAACAAAGATTTTCATTATAATGTGCAGATGTAAATTAGAAAACAGATCAAACTACAGACCAGAAACAGAGTATGACATAAATTGAAATCCACCGATCAATGCAAATATGCGAAGTTTAATGTCAATTGTACTTAGATTGGGGGAGCCTTAAGCATCAACTCCCAAGTAGAACAAGATGAAAAGCATTTGGGTCCAGTTCCTTGGCCCAAACAATTGGCCTTACATCCCAGACTATAATTTTACATGTACAGTGTATACCAGACAGGTCTCTGTTCAGCAAATTTTGGGTGGATTATTTAGCCCAACAATTATTAAATATATTATCGCTAGTATAAAATTATTTGTTTATCTATATTATTCAATTTCATTTAGATAATTATTAGATATATTACATTTTCACACTGGTGGCACTCTCTTTTTTAGATTCTTTTCGGAGGGGAAATACAAATAAAGGTATAACATTGACCTTAGGTCATCGACAAATCCAAGTTAATACAAACCTAAAATATGTCGAAAATTTAAAATCCTCCCAGAGGATTATTGGGCTTAAAAACAGAAACTCTAAGGTCATGGTTGTCGAACTTTGGAACTTAACTATTAACTTTAAGGCTGTTGGTACAGGTACATTAATTGGAATCTGGCCTTTTATCAGAAAAATCTTTGCTATGTTAATAGACAATAAACAACAGACCCCCATGGTTGGTTAGCGAAAACTGATTAATAAAATATTATGGATGGGAAAAAAATACAGAAACCTGGAAATAATTTTTAATACTCTTTTTATATCAAGAGCCAACTTTCAATGGTTTGAACAATATTGATAATGAACAATATTTGCTTATACATATTTTTTTCCATGAGTCGAATAATTTTCAACTTTTTTAAAATATTGATGATAAACAAAATTCTTTAATACTTTACATCAAGAACCAACTTTCAATGAGTTGAAACAATTTTCAACTAATCTCAAATATTGATGATGGTCGACATTTTCTTAATATCAATGAGTTGCATAATTTTCAACTTCATGTACAATATTTTGTTTAATACTCATTTTATACCAATGAGTGAGTTAATTTATTTTCAATTTTCTAAATATTGATGATGAACACACCCAGGAGCTTTAAATTACAATCACTTCAAGGTAGATCTTAAGTTTAAAATTTGAATTAAGTTTAAAGGATTGAACAACTGTCAACCTATCTTTCCTGTATATCTTTATGTTCCAATATTAATACATGTAAGCTTGTATCGCTGCCAGTTTATTATTCATGTAAATTTCTTTATGCAATAAAGTTTCAATCTTTTTCTTCTGCTACTACAATAGCTACATGTAACTAACGAATCCGTTAAAAATCAGACAGCTTCAAATTTCACAAAATTGCAAAATCTTAGTTTCATTTTTTACCTTTATAATTTTACCTGAGGAGGAGATGTTAATGATGCCCAGCTGTTTAACTTTGACTGCAATATGATCTGAATGCTGGCAATCTTTACCTTGCAGCTTGTAAAACTTATATTGTATACAGATTTAGACTAGTAAAATTCTACATTATATAGCTATTTATATGTAAGTATCATCACCACAACCCCAGAGAAAATGATACTGAAATTTCACTGAGATTTCGGTGAAATTTCAGTGAATTTCATTGAAATTTGAAAATTTTGCCCAATCTCACTGAAATGACCAAATTTCACTGAAATCTCACCAAAATTTCACTGAAATAAAAATATATTTTGGTCTATTACTGAAATTTCATCGAAATAAACAAAAATTTTGATCTACTGAAATTTCATTGAAATAAATTATATTTTGATCTACTGAAATTTCACTGATATATTTATATTGCAAATTTCATTGAAATTACAAAAAATAAAAATGTTATTTTTTCATTGCAAATATTTTAATAACTCATTAACTGCATAGCCTATAAAAGATTTGTAATTTCTGAAAGAGAGCACTTTGAAATTATGGCCTATTTCCTGAAGTAGACAATTTCATTGACGTTTATTTTATTCGTCCATCATTTATTTTATTCGTCCATCACCGTACGGAATCCACGAACAGAACACGTGCTAAGTATGAATAATAACTTTAGTATGTTTAAAATGATATGTCTTAACTTCATTACGTATGGTCTAAACTTGTGACTCAACATCAAATTCGTTTCCAATATGTTCCGATAATCGTTGTATTGTGATAGAATGGCTATTTTCTCATCGTAACACACGTTTCAATAGCCATTAGGAAACTAGGTCATTTGATTACGGCACCCGTAAAATTCATGTACAGTAAATATTTTACGATCTACTAATATAATCATGTCTAGAAATCAACCTCTTTTATTGTGAATCATGAGAATAATTTTAACCTATCACAAATTTAAGTTTGGAAGTCAATCAGTCATTGTCGGTTAGCGTATACAACAATGACAGATTCCATGAGTGTTGGACACAGACGGCATTGGTGTCAGGTTACAGTGTTTTTAAAAATTTTGGATTGGAAAAACAAACGAAGAAATTTTTAATACTCTAATGATTGTAAATATATTAAACTCTCACCCAAATGAAAAAGGACCGTACATGCATGTTTCATCGCTAAACTGATAAACTGGTGCTGCTATGCTATATAATTAACAGGCAACATAGGGTATGTATTTTTCACCATTTTTCGTCAGGGTTCCGTAATTTTAATCAACCAAATTCATGCAAAAAAAGGCGCGCGAGTTTGGAATAATATACATGACAACATGTAGTTGAGTTTGTACACGGTATTTTCTGGATTATATGACCCCAAAACACCTATCACGGAATGGTTTGTCGGATATGTTTCGAAGAAGTTACTGATAAAAATGGATACTGATATAGCGTATCTGCAAAGCAGACATGGTGAGTGTAGTTCCGTTGTTTAAATTCTAGTTCTGTAGACGTGTAGAAGATCGACCTATTCAAATTGGTGGTCGGTAATTTTCGTCATTCAAATTATGTGTGACCTGGCTATGTTTAGTTTTTAGAAAAATAAAAGTAAAACCGTTCTGTCTAGGATACGGATCCAGTTATTATAAATCGAAAGATATTTTATGAGAAAATTTTCACTTTAATCTGCAGTGTTATAAATGCACATTTAACTCTGGTTTCCAAAATGTTGTTTTTTTTGCCTATATGATGCTTTGTATTTGACAGGATAATTTTGAAACTTATGAATTCTCTAATAGCACATTGCATGGCACATGCCTATCTTTATTTAATATTATTTTGATTGTGTAATTTCAGGCCATATATTTTTATTATGGAAGAAGAAAAGGGCGACACTAGAAGAAAAGGAAAATCAGAAGATGGAATACAGAGATTTGAGGGATAATCAATAATATATAGTAATATTGTAATTGTTTGAAGTTTCTTTTCATAATGCATGTTAATAAAAACTCTGAAATACATGTATGTCAAGAGATTTCAGTAAACTTTCAACAAGATTTCAGTAAAATTCAACAGGATTTCAGTAAAATCTCACTGAAATTTCAGTGAGAGATTTAGTCAAAATATTATTGAAATTTCAGTGAGATTTCACTGAAATTTCAGTGAGATTTCACTGAAATTTCAGTGAGAGATTTGGTCAAAATATTATTGAAATTTCAGTGAGATTTTACCGAAATTTCAGTGAAATTTTACTGAAATTTCAGTGAAATTTTACTGAAATTTCAGTGAAATTTTACTGAAATTTCAGTGAGAGATTTGGTCAAAATATTATCGAAATTTCAGTGAGATTTTACCGAAATTTCAGTGAAATTTTACTGAAATTTCAGTGAGATTTTACTGAAATTTCAGTGAGAAATTTGGTCAAAATTTTATTGAAATTTCACTGAAATCTCACTGAAATCTCACTGAAATTTCATTGAAATCTCACTGAAATTTCATTGAAATCTCACTGAAATTTCATTGAAATCTCACTGAAATTTCAATAATATTTTGACCAAATCTTTCACTGAAATTTCAGTGAGATTTCACTGAAATCTCACTGAAATTTCAGTGTTCATTTTCACAGGGGAACATAGTACAATAAAATAGGAGTTAAAGTCTTATATTTCTGCATCTATTGGGTCAATAAATATGGTTATACACCGTGTAGTATGCATGGGAAATTTTGCCCGATCAGCAGTTCTACAACCTACTTTTAATTTTTAACTGTTGGGGAACTCTAGCTAATGTACGCATTCATCAAACCCCCTTGGCTCCAAGTATTACAAAATATCTGATTCTCTGAACGAATAGTGAATTGTTATTACGCTTGGCCATGTCCTTGGATCATAACACAAGAGTAAAGCTTTAACTGGGTCCTATTTGTTATTATGGAAGAAAAAAAAAAGGAATGTGCTGTGGAACCTGGTGACCAGTAATGAAAAGGGTAGTATAGTTTTAACTGATACTTCACAATTTTATTTATAATTTTTTGTTCTTTGTATTGAGTAATGCGATGTTCAGAATACCCGTAACAGTGAATCAAAGCATTTCAGAGTAATTTCAGAATATTCTGGGGTTTAAATAGAGTTTGCCATTTACCAAGAGAAAAGTAAACATGCAATCTGATTAAAACACGGATCATATTTCGTTTCAATTATTATTGTTCAAAACACTAGGATCTGAAGTGTTCTGGTTGAAGTGAGGGATTAGCCAATGAAACAGTCTGTTACAAGTTCTTGCTGTGCAATGCACAGAACTGTGGACAAGACACTAGATACATCAATGCTGATTTATTAATCAATGTCTGATGTCATAGGGTCAATAGCCACTCATAGTCATACCACCCCTGATGCAACCTTCCACAACATCTGGATAAAGGATAAACTTTCATGTACTGTAGACAACAAAATGCTCAGGTAGCCATTAAAGTCAAATTATGCTTTCAACTCAACTTATTCATCAACTGTATTACTAACTCCCAAAATAGAGTTTAGCATTTACAAGAAGCACAAAAAGTAACCTAGATACTTCAGACAGAAAAAATTTGAACATCTGGTTTGAAGATATACAAAAGAAAGATACATGTATCCACCAAAAAAAAAAGAAAAAAAAAGTACATAGCCTTTAATAAAGTTGTGTCATGTTTTCAACTATTATGAGTAATTTGTTTGAAGAGGGCATCATAACATTCTATCATCACCATAACATAAATATTCCACATTCATGTTACATGACCCCACTTCAACCTTCAAAACCTCATTACATGAAAAGCAATTTGGTCACGAATTCAATTCTCTCTATTAACCACTATACACTATTACACTATATAGAAGTCTACCCAGTAATGAGCTAAACCAAGAAATATATTACCAATGGCCTTTCAGTACTATAATTTGGCCGCAAGTACTCTTTTCTGCAGGTTATTGCGGCCCCTGCACCTTCGCTTTTAAGGACCTAGAATGGAAGCCCCCCAAATCAAGAATTGCTTCCGCCACCCCTGATTTTACATGTACTTTTTATTTTCTGGACAACCTTATTAACCATTTCTCCAATTAGCTGTATTTTTAAGCAGTGGGTGCCCACCAATCATATGTGATTGAAATCCCGCATTTTGGAACAAACTTGGCTTATGAAGATGTGTGAATACTACTTCATGTGCATGTGTACTTTTGCAAATGCTACACAAATCAATACAATCCAATAAAAGTCAAGTCTGGTTTTCCGTAACCCAATAGAGGAGCAGATCAGTAGGACATTAAATCCCATTTCATTTCATTTCATATGAGGTTGATGAACTGTTTGCACTGAACGATGGATGTCACAGACTCACAGCATAATACAATGCACAATAATATTTAAAAGTAGCATCAAAACTGAGACATTAATTAAAGTATATGTATTTTAAAAACTGACAAACACATTCCAGTGACATTATCAGCTGGAAAGGTGGGGGCTTGGTGATTCACGTATTTGGAGTCTGAATCCCTGCAGGATCTCCCTCAATATATCCCCGGATGAAAGAGGACTTTCATCACTGTCCCCCACGTAAGTGTGTGTGTTGTATAATGTTCTTCCAACAAAGTAAAGGTGTATATAATCACTTCATATACAGACATCATTTATTCACCGACTACATGTTTATTTCATATATTCATTCTCTCAGTGGGTGCAGAAAAGTATGACAAAAAACTGCATTTCATTTAATATCTTCTATCAAAGTGCACTGAAGCACTTCAGTGAAGATGGAGTTATACATGTACATGTATGTAATTGTGTAAATGTTTTGTAATAAATAAATACAGATTCGTTCATTTTATACCAGTACAATGTTTAATATTTTAACTTATATAATTGTTGTGGTTTTACATAGATGACTCATTCAATCCACATTTTAACTAAACCTGGCAAAACCTTGACAGCTGACCTCCAAGCTAAACCTATTTAAAAGAAACACTTACAATGATTGTATGATATATAATGTATACCAGACACCTACTTAGTGCATGCAGAGTTAGTTTTTTTAAGTTCTGAATGACATAAGTCAAACACTGTTTACTTGAAGAATATTACAGTTGATAACTTGAACTAATCTAGATTTTATTATTAAATCATACCGTGAAGAACATTACAATGAAAACTTAAACTATTCTCGATTTTATTGTTCAATTACACGATTTATGTAATGCCATGCTCTCTGTCCTTCACTATTGAAAGGGAAACAAGCTAAAAAAATTATGACAACTCCTGGTTAGCAAGCCAGCAGTCCTTTTCACCAATGGTGCCCTTATCCAAATACATGAGAATTGATATCAGGTGTTCTAGGTATGGTAAGCATAATTGATACAGTATCTAGTTTTCCTTCATGTTGGTATCAGGGAGTATATATGTACATATTATTTACCACAATAATATGCTGACTGCATTTCATTTTATTGGTATACAATTTTTATTTCCCACAGTATTTCACATGTTACATGTAGTAGGCCTATACATAATCTCCATAAATTTATATCTACATGTATCACAATAATATGACCATGTATTTCACTTGATACATGTATGTTATACATCTCATGTAATTTATGTAAAATTGAAGACAACTTGATGATTAATGGCTTATGACTGACAGCCCAGGGTGGCTTTTACCTCAGATGTACATGTACATGTAAGTAAAACTGTTGATCACTGATATAGGTATTATTCTACATGTACATACAGTTCATAATATAGGTCTACAGGTACAAAAAAAAGTCTGATGCATTCTAAAATTGTGTAAAAGTGAGACAATGCAGTTCAATGGCTAGGTAATATAGGGTCGAGAGAGAGAGAGAGAGAGAAATGGGGTTTGACGTCCACTCGACACAAACTAGGTCATTTCGTGATTAACATATGGTTTCAATTTTATTTTAATAATTCGCTTGCGCGTAGGGGTCTTTAGCAGTGGGAGGAAACCGGAGTGCCCGGAGGAAAATATAGGGTCGAAAATATGGTTCAACTTATCATCAATATAGCGTGTCTGTTACAGCAGTTGGTACCCATGAGGGTGGACATGCGACTTTACTCCTTGTCATGTTCAAGCGGGGAATCAAAACCATGACACTTGAATCAATGACAGACATCGTGATCTAAAGCATTCAGCCTTTCCAAACTCCACTGCCCAGTATGGCCGCGCATTGCATTTTGAGCAATTGCTATTCTTCAGGATACACAAGCTAGTCAAATTGTTATAACATCATAATAAGCTATTTCTATGAGTATGACATGCTTTTATACAAATATTAGTCTAACTACATAAACAATGGTGGTCACATCATTTCAGTCTCCAGTTTCCAAAATTAAAAAACATAATACTGTTTTTGACATATAATATGCTTTTCACTCAGGGGTCTTCATTATATATTCATTGTGAAATGAAATTGAATCTGACAAAACATAATTTGACCTGAATCTTAATCTAATACTCCATGAAGAGAGAAAACGATCTTATTTTTGTATTCGATGGGAATTTAAGATCTGAAGTCCTGTCCTAAATCAGCAGTATTTTGAAAAATTTCCAGAGATCTGATTGACCCCGCTTACTACCATACCGGTATATGATACACTGTACCTATAATTTTTTTGTTCAGCAAAGTCTGAAATTGCGGTTGATTGTTGATAGTCTGATTGCTTTAGCCAGTTTTCTAAGTACATGTACATGTACTTTCCTTTAAAATTCATAAAATAAACATACTGACACAATCATAAAGCAATATGACATGTAAATGAAAGAAAGTATTGTGAGTTACAGGTCAATTAAGACCAGGTTTCCTGAGGACAAGTGTTTTTACTAGACTAGGTTAGTAGGTACAAATGTCGGCTTATGTAAATAAGGAGAAGTATATTTTATACATAAAGTTTGTAAATTATTAGATTAGGTGTAATTATGCCACACTGTTGGGGGACTTGGCGATTGTGTCACTTCACTGGTATAGGGTGGCTAAATCTATAAATATTTGTTAAGGCAGACTCAATTTTTATCAAGGTCGCTGAGATGTAAATGAGTTTAGGGAACATGTTGGTTGGCAAGATTGTTGGTTAGGGTAAGCATTAGGGCGAGGTCCAAGGTTAGGGTTGAGAATAGCACTAGCCCTGTTTACATCTTGTCTCCTTTATCAAAGTTCTAACCACTGGTCTACAGATGACGAGTCCAGGGGAAGAACGATCTAAGTCACATTTTTGTCTTTTCGCATAAACGACGAAACAAACTTTTGGAAGAGAAGGCTTGACGCGAACAGAACAACGAGTGGGTTTAATTACAACTTCAAAACTATGTTTAATACGAATCATTATGCATGTACCAGTACAACAACTGACTTCAACTTTTCAGCCAAATTAAGGTCAAATAAAGGGTACGATGGACGTATTTGTCCGGGGTGGGGGATTTCAAAAGGGCCTTGATTCGATGTGACTCTGATCGTTTTTACCTGAAATTGATTGTTCCACCGAAAGCTTATACAATTTGCTACCAGATCGTGCCATTAACTGGGATTCGTTGAAAAAGTGACTTGGATCGTTTTTCCCCTGTACTCTTCAGATATCATACATGATTATTAACACTAACCCTGGCGGCAAGTCTGAAAATAAGCACATACTTTATGCATCTGAGCCCTGCAGTGCCTGATTTTAAACCAAATAACTGCATTTATATGCACTGACGAATTGATTATGGTTGAATGAATACATTGAATCTTATCCAATCTACACGTAAATAATTAATTTGTAGACTGAACAATTCTGCTACAACCAAATCGACAATTCTCTCCACACTGCCAATGTTTTTAATTTGGCAACAGATCAACTTTCAAATTAATGATGATGATGATGTCATTAAATCCAATCTGTGGCCTAATCAAATTCCTCTCACAGTTTGATGGCAAAACGTCATAAACATTCTCTATTAATCTTTGAAGTCTGACTACATTGTCATCTGCAGAACTGGATTCCTCTCATCATGATGTAAATTTACGGTTTTTGAAAATAAATGATAATCAGCGGCAATATTAATCATGTAAGCTGAACACCCCAGTGGCAGAATGACCTTTATGAATCTCATTTTAACATTTGAACCATGGCACTTCATAGAGGTATGTTTGCCATAGAAACAACATGTATGATGCATGGTCTATTTGAGGAATTTCATGAGTTTACTTTAAGATTGAATGTTGAATTTTTGAGGTTTAGGACTGTGTAAGCTTCAGTGCGTGGTGTCTCAAGGTGAAATTCCATAAACCTTGACTTTCAAGGTCTCGGTTAAAAATAAATCACAAAAAAATCGGTCCAAAACTAGTAAATACTGCAGTACAGGTTATATGGTAATTGCAAGAAAACATAAATACAGTACATGCCAAAACACGATCACAGAACAAAATTAAAATGACAGGTTATTGTATAGTAATGTGAACGGGTCATTTTCTTGAAATTCAGTGCGGTCTTGTAAAGGTTCCCATAATGTGACACTTGCGAGCCAAGTGTAATTGGAACTTAATTAGGGCTAGCACCTAAGGTAAAAAAAAGGAAAAACATTCCTTACACGTGTGCACCATGATTAAAAATATTTTGTATTATTAATTTCTAGTTAGAATTCATGTTTTATCAAATTTCAACATGACTAATGTTTGAGATATTCTGTATTTAGATTGGAAGTCAATGTGACATAGTACATGTCTGTTCTGTGTTCAAGACGCTAATCTATTTCTCATCTATAATAATTCAATCAATCAACTTACATAACAACACATAAACACAATAATATACATGTAAGTAAGTGAACAACTAAACTATTTACAATAACATATCATAATTCATAGGTCTATTATCATTTATACATGTACTTTTATATAAAATGACCCCCAGACAGCCAGAAATGGGCTGTAACAAAAGTTGAACAATTATAAGTGATTATTACACAGGTCTGGTGCATGTGCATTGTCCGCAATAGATTGTATTCGCTTAGACATGTAGCAATTCTTTTATTGTAGCGGGAGAGAGAGGAGAGAAATCAAGATTAGAGTCCACTTAAGTCATTTTGGGACTAACATATGGTTCTATTTTATTAATTAAAATCGTTTGTATCTAGGGGTCTTTAGCAGTCGGAGAAAACCTACAAGATTTATATTCCTTATCAAGTACAAACAGGAATTCAAACCATACCACATGACTAAGGGACAGACTGATCTAGCAAACACGTTAGACCCCAAATTCAATTATAAACAGACATTATTTTATTGTGAGGCACCTTTATTTATGTATGTACATCATATACATTGACAGTCCAGTGTAGATACAAAATGGAACAGTGTTTATAACATCCTACTGTTCCTTCACCAATCAGGTCAATGAAAATATGAACTTTTCTCTTTATGTGGTTACCCCGAATGTGGGCCCTTTCCGTTTAAAATATACCTTTTTAAATATAGAGTCAAGATAAGCAATTGTACATGTATAATGTCACATGTAACTAATTTCACACTTGCAAGGTCATGAATTTGTCACCCGTTCAGGAAGGAAGGAACCAACGAACTACATGTACATAGTCTAAATTGTATAAAAGGCTGTTGTCTCTTATTACTTTTTAATTCAAGTCTACATTTTACATGTAATTCAAGTCAACCATAACCCAGTTTCTGCATAAGTTGACAGTTGTCACAATTGTAATCACAGCAAGAGTTAAAACATAATTATTCTTGTTTTTCAGTCACTACTGCACAACATACTGTACTCATACTCCTTAAAGTGTGCTGCATCATAACAAATAGAAATTTTGAAGTCTTGATTCAAAATCAACCCTGCACAGCCCACCTTAACAACACTTTAACCCACAAAATCATGATTTTATTCTGTGAAATCTGACTGTACACCCGGATTCCAAATCTAATCTATGATTGTCTTGATGTTGACATAAATATTTGCTTTAATGGATTCTTTGAATGTAGAAACAAATTGTGACGCAGAGAATTTAAAGCAAGACATTCATTGGAGGAAAAAAAAAGGTCTGGGCAAATGGGATGTTTTTCTGTTATCAATATTTGACAGCTGGTTATAGAGAGGGACGAAAAATTACTGTGATTGCATCAATTAACATCCAAATAACATCAAAACCATTTGCATAATTAGAAGTTTTCTTTAATTAACATGCAACAGTTCTTTTGTGAGAGACATGAACATATTCTGGAACATCTGAATTGTGAAGCCACTTTTTTTGGTGATTCACACAGCTACCAATTCCTTTTAGACCTACATGGAGAAACCAGGTAAATACCTTTCAGAATTTATTCCTGGTTGTTTAGATATGTTGAGAATTCCGTGCATAAAACTAAAATTACACAGCCATATACAGCCAATACATTATTTCTTGGATGACACTATAATTATACATGTATCTCTTCATATATGATACTGGCTAGTCTTGATTAGCCCAGTTGGTGTGATGTTAAACCTTATTTCATCTACAATGTTGGCCAAGCTTGATTAGCCCGGCATTTCATCGATGAGACTGGCCTACAATGTACATTTATCTTGATTAGCCAAGCTCATCTACGATACTGGCTCATCTTGATTAGCCCAGCATTTCATCTACGATACTGGTCCATCTTGATTAGCCGTGAATTTCATCTACGATAGTGGCCCATCTTCATTGGCCAAACTAATATTTCAGTCCTCTACATACAAGTCTACATAAATTTGTATAAATGGGTGTATTTCTGCATATAAAATTATTTTACAAAAGCAGCTGATTTTGAGACTTTGATCTACCTACAATGTACATCTTCAGTTTAAGCCGAAAGCAAAAATACAAGCAATTTTAAACATAAGACTTTCAACTTAAAAATTTATTGCATAGAGCTTTCTCCACCAATTTACATCTAAATGCATCCAGAGTTAATTCAACCGTAACCATGCTTTATTTTTCTGCACGCGTACATTTGTAAATGTAGGTAGGTTGTCTTAATACTTCATTATGTAGTATTTACTGATATAGGTAATCAAGTTTGTAAATCTCAAAACATCGCCTCAAGCACTTGCCAAATTTAGATAAAGATTGAGTCGAGCGTTTCTCCTCGGTCTATTAGCATTTTACAATACCTACAGGTAGTTGAATATAGATAAAGAGTTTATTAAAGAGTTATTATAAACCTTTAACATTGTTTCATTCATATTAAAAGTTAAAACAGAAAGGTATTGTTACATCATACCAGACATCACTTAATCTACTTTGTACTTGTAGACTGCATGCTTAAGAAACAAATTTTACTAGAAACTTAAAATTTCAAAATATGTTCATTACTTCATGAGTAAATTAAGGCAATTTTTTGTTTAATTTCACTTGTGAAAATGTTGAACCCATATATGGGTCAGGTACTTAAAGTTCCAATTTCATATTTTCTAAGAAAGTCAAAACATAATTATTTCTATGTCTTTTGCTCAAAAGGTTACAACTCACTATTATATGATCGTGGGCAAAATTTTTTGGGCATTAGAAAGGCTGACACCCGCTGATTGAGGAAATAGTTACTCAATTACCTCCCTTGTTTTCCCATTCCTCTCCATGGACGGCCATCTTCAAACGTTTGAATTTGAAGTTGAAAATGCTATTTTTGCCAATTTCTCAACTGGCAATAGTGAATTATAGGATTAATAGGATTATTCTTTAACAAGGTAGGACTGTTTATAGGTTCAATCTATTTTAGGGCTTTATTTTAATACATTTTAAAAATATAACTTAAAAAAATGCTATTGGAACTTTAAGCCAACTTACATTCATAGCTTAATTAGTCACGACAATCTTTATTAGCCCAGTTGGTGCAGAAAAGTAGGAAGTTAAACCCCATTTCATTTCTCACCACTGCTGACCAGTGAGCTGTAAATGAGCTGCATTTCTCACCACTGCTGACCAGTGAGCTGTAAATGAGCTGCATGAATATGATGATGAGACCCATATAACAGTCTGTCAGTAATTGTGATTATATTTATATATTCAAATCATATCAAATTACCAGAGTGATTACCACTAGGTCATCATAAAGTAATCATTCATAATAATTACACTGATAATACATGTAGCACATAAACTAATATCTAAATGGACAAATAAAATGAAACTGAGTTTAACGTCAAACTTTTCTGCAATAACAAAGACAGGCTATGCAGTGTGCTAGGAGGACAATATTGCCCAGAGAGCGGCACGACAGCCTACTCTTACCTCCAATTCCATGTAATTATGTACACCAGACAGCAGTTTTTTGTACCACCCAAACAACTAGAGACTGTTCCCTCATACACCACTGACAAGGAGAAACCAAGCTAGAAAATCCAAGCGAAATTTCTCAACCAACACAACCAGCTCACTTGAATCTCTACAGCTACCAGTAGTTAAAATTTTTAAAACACGTAGACAAAATCTCATCTCAGATGTTCATTTTATTTAATTTGTCATCAATAATCGTGCACTATTGTAAACAAAGTCAAATTTGTTTCCATAGAAACATAGAACTATCTAATTAGCAAATGGCACAATAGCTATAATAGTTTCATAAAGATACATTTGTGCTTCTAGCCAAGGAAACTCCCACAATCTTATTAATGGATAAATAACAAAAGTGTGGGTGTCAAATATCATTTATTAATCATTTATTATTCAAAATGACTATATGAAAACATGAGATGAGAATGCAAGCAATAGTCAATTACAATTTTCCCCAAGATCTTATGTTTTCTGAGTGAGTTTAGCAGAACGAGAATAATAAGGCCTGTTATACACAACACTACAACAAAATCGAGAGGGATGGATAGAACCCATTTCCCTCCATCACTTTGTATGGCTCTTGTAATTAATTGTTCATGTGTAAAATCCTGTAAATTATAAGTACATGTAATTTAAGGATAATCATTATTACCCCTGATAGTGATACATGTACCTTGTCAATTGATACACTAAGGTGCTTCTTACATAATATCATACATTGTACATGTACACACTGTAGTATTAAAAATGCTGACAGTTTATTTATGAACTCTGTGTGTCCCTAATAAAGTGAATATTATTTGTTGAGATTAAACTCTAGTTATTTGTCAACATGACATTCAAGCAATCTTGATCTAAAGATAGGAATTGGCTAGACAACCGTTATACAGGTATATTGTTATTTATCAATGTACATTTATATTATTACATGTAAGCTATAAACGAAAAGTCTAAAGAAAAGACTAACACATTACATATGCATATAGACCACAATCCAAGCCCCCCTGCATCGATCACTAAGACTACTGATTTTATTAATGAAATTTGGTTTAACATGCCACTTTTCTGCATCAACTGGGCTAGCAAAGATGTTATGTGCCATAACAGAACTGCACAGCAACGCTACAGTCATTAATGCAATGAAATTTAAAGCCTTATACTTTTCTGACCAAGCCAAGCTAATGAAGACAGGCCAGCTATGGGTTGAAACTCTAGCTGGACAGTTGTATTCGAGTCAATAAAGAAGCCCAGGTGTACATGGGTCACATGACATAGAATAGTAGAATACTGATTTTATTATTTGAATATACATGTATATTTATGCGAGCACTACACTTTATAATATCTGATCAAGATTTACATGTATGCAATCAACTATTTTTAGACGAAATACAAAAACCTTAAAACATTTATATAAGTGATTTTATTATTCAATATGACTGGGGTCACAGTGGTATTAAATTAAGTGCTAAAAGAGAAGAGTTATACATGTACGTACATGTACATGTAAGTGTATCTTATATCATGAGCAATGATGAAATAGAAAGTCTGTAATATCATTAGTATGAGTCATACCTGTAGCCTATCTCTACTGTGTTTATCTTCACCTTGTACACTATAAGATGTTCTCGGTACACTTGACACAAACAAAATTTATACTATTAATTCTGTCTCCTTATAAATTACAGTCTGATAAAAATACAAATCTACATATCGTAAACTTTTTTATACTTTCATTGGCCTACACTACATGAAGATCTGACAAATTGTAATGGAAGGTCAGGGGGCGTACTAGTGGGTTTTGACCCTATGACATCAGATATGAATTAATCAATGAGCATTGACGTTTCTAGTAGTTTATCCTTTAAGTCTTACTTTTGATGATACAATTTTACCAAGAAATGTCATGTTAGTCTTGGGTGGGTTTGACATACCTGTACCTTATGGTAAATCCAATCACAAACTCATTATTACATGCACACATGTAATTAACCTAATTCTGGCACCATATCAACTCAAACATCATTCATAATGTCGAGTATATACAGGTACATATTATTGTACATGACAAAAATAATCAGTATTTTTCACCTGGTTATAAAAGATGCATTATGTAGGTAATGGTTAAAAAATAGATAATGGGGAGTGAATACATGTATATTGAAAATTTCATGCCAATTCTTTATTTTGAGCAAAGTTATGAGTATTCAAAGTTTTAAAAAGATATATGTTGTCTAGATTGTTGAGCATCACTGCTGCAATAAAAAACAAAGTCTTAATTGGGAGGCAGAGTTGAAGGGGGATCTTTACTCCACAATGTGTACATATCAAAGAACACTTGACAGTTCCAATTCAAAGAAGGCTATACAGAAAGAAATCTTTCCAGGCAAAATTCTCCTCGCATTGCACAAATAACTACAGAAAAAAAATATGTCAGTCTAAAAATGACCAAAGAGTTATTTTGATGAGACCCCAAAACACATTCCAAAATCATTGTCTTCTACTATTATAATTTTGAACCTATGTTTAAAGAAGTCTATGTGCATGTGTTGGCTGGGAATGACCCATATGTGCTGATTCGACATTAAATCATATTTTCCCAGCCATGGAATCCAATTGGACAGAGCTACCCATATATTAGCTTTGGTACACCATAATCTCATAATCTACTGAGTCATTCTAGACTATTAGAACAGATGGTAAAATACCCCCACCATCCTTCATTAACTATAGACTATCATATTACACTCTTGGTAGAATCCTATCTCAGTCAACAGGAGATATTCCAACTTTTGGTGTATTGTAAATCATGAAAGAGAATCAGTCTGGACATACACTGTATTATTATAAATCAATAGAAGAAGTTGTGTACATGTATTCAAGTGGCAAACCAGGGTCCATATTCACAAAATGAAATGAAATGGGGTTTAATGTCCTACTGTTTTGCCACGACTGGGCTAATGAAGACTGGCATACACCATCATATTGCAACTGCCAAGGGTTCTTGTATATGGATGCCATCAAAACAACTGTACATAGTCCTTTGACTGGCTCTGTTCTGCACCACTGACAAAATGGAACCAAGACAGAAAATCCTGATGTACATTTTTGGCCAATGTAGGAATGGAACATGGGATCTAAAGGTCATATTTTAAATATTTTTTTTCAAATAAAACAACCATAAAATTGTTCTGGTTCCACCAGCAATTCCCCTATTCAACGCCCTCTTAGTCCATGTTTTCCATATCTTATCTTACAATTTATTTTAACTAGCCTAAAATCCTGACTTTAGCTCATAAAAACAATTCCCTTCACAATCCATTGAGATAATTCATTAACAATTTGGTTAATCAATAATTTTATTTGAACAATATAGTCAATTAATTGTTTCGTGACTCAAGGACGAGACATGAACTCGGAAGTTCTTAACCCAGATCTGATTTCAGCAGCAGGAAACTGTAGACAAATAACAGTTGACTGTAGGAAGGGTGGGGGGATCATTGTGGGTGGATTTATTTATGAAACATAATAAAGAAGGGTATTCTATAACACTTCATTTACATGTGATAAACTACCACATGTGTTCTTTCCTATTCTATCCCTCAATCTGTTACAAAAAATATCTAAAATTTATCAAAAGGATATTTTATGTTTTAGGATCCGTAGCCAACCCTGTACTAAACTTGCACTGTATGTTAACATTAAGCTTCCCCAGAGAACAGACACTAAGCTAGTTCACCAAAATTAGCCTATCGATGCTGATGCTACGTTTTAAATTTTGAGAATTTCAGCACAAATCACAAGGAAAGGGGGGTATATATTATGGTACATACAGTGTATGTAAGTCAATGAGTTGAACAGCTTTGTCAAGAGAGTGAGGGAGAAAAACAGGGTTTAACATTTATTTGATGCAATCTAGGCACATGTAATTTCTGGACTCACACTTATAATTTCAAGTTTATGGCGTGGGTTCCATGTCGGCCGTATATGCCGGATGGGACAGAGGACTTTGGAAATTGATCAAAACTGGATCAGATTCGTCGGTCATTTTGAACACCAGAAAAATAGCATATTTTGTGCTAAATGATAAAATCCCTGATGTAAAGTGTAGTTGGAGGAGGAAACTGGAGAACCTAGAGAAAACCCAGGCAAAAGTTTTCCTAAGACAGATGCTCTTTAAGCCCTCATAATAGACTTACATATACATACATAATATACTTATATCTTACAAGCGTAATTTAGATCTATATCACAACCTCACTGGAGTTTGTTTACACTTAGTACATGTAAGTAATTAACACATATCTGTTAATTACTTAATTAAATAAAGACTCTTAGTATCATTAAGCTACTCCACTACACCTACAGTATACATGTATATCAGTTATCGCTATTGGTAGTAGTTAACTACTACTAGCACTAGAAGCAGATGTGCTTATGTTACATGTTTATCTGGATGACACACATGTAAGATAATTATGTTATAACTAAAATCAACCAAGAAAGCCAGATGGTTCAACTTTTTCTACACACCCCCAGCAGTCTGTCGACAAAATATAATGACGCAAACACAACAAATTATGAGCGTCAATTACCAAACCAGCTGGCTAAAAATTAGGGTTTTTTATATATGTATGATTAATAACCGTTCTCCTTGACACAGAAATTATATACCAGATTTTAATGGAACCAATCTGTACCTATGAATGTTATATTTTGACTATCTAACATAGAGAATTATTTGTTTACACATCTTTCATGGCATGCATAGTGCTTACATACATCTACAAAACATTGTGAAATTTTTAGTTTATATACATTGTATCGTGTATGTATAAATAACTTATGGAATTTCATCTATTTTCTGTCTCCTATGAAATATTTACTACCGTTAAAGGGCACGATGTTACTTGTAAGAGCTAAATCCATTTACTGCCAGTCTGTTTTGTCACATCCAATGTTTTATGAATTATTATTTTGATATCAACTCCCTAGGCACATCAGATAGTTTAGATATTGGATGGATTAAAGCACTTAATATTGTAATGACAATATATATTCATTTTTCATTATGTATTTTTGAACTATTAAACTGCCAGCTCTTTATTTAAATCTTACATATTGCATCTTTAATTAAATGAAATCAGTCATTTTGATTCTAGAAAACCTTTACTTCAAATTTAATCCTTTCCCGTCTTAGTATTTCATCGACTGTGATTTTTCAATGAGCCTAATCCGAGAGTATTTCATCAAATAAATACATGTACAGCCCTTTGCCTTGTTTCTAAAGTGACTTTGTAAATAGATTTCTATATCAAGGGGAATTAGCAATGTTTAAACTGTATTTATATACATTTGTGAGGTTTTAACCCAAGCTGACGAAACCTGAGCCAACATAATGTAATCAATTTAAACTTTGCAGCTAAAACACTTATAAAAGCTCAATTATACTACAAAGTCTTTAGGTGTGATCAAATTCTCGTAATAATGAATAAATGAATTTTAATCGCACAGTGTTACAGATGTGAATATATGTACATGCACTGTACATTGGACAGCAATATTTTTTACACCTGGTACATTTTAAAGGTAGCTCCAATTAATCCATATTCTTCCAGATTATAAAGTTTAACTTCCTACTTTTCGGGGCTTATGAGGACAAGTGTACGCCATGCAGTGTGCCATGAGGAAAATTTTGCCCACTTTCTTTTCATTGTAGTGGTTCTCACAATATTTGAAGTATGGAAAACACAAATATACATGATGGGCGGTTCTTTCTTTCTTTAGCAATGGAATACAGTACATTAATACGGAAGACTACACAAAACCCATTCATTGCCTGGTTTATATGAAATGCAACACAAGAACCATTCATTGCCTGGTTTATATGACACTGTAGACTCTTGTCCCACACTTGACCAACCTATTGGTTTCAAAATATTGATAACCAACTATGTCATATCCTTGTTATTTCCTTGTTCGCCAATAATAAACATTGTTTAATTATAATAAATTTAAACTAGAACAGATTTTGAGTCACCTTGAGTGATAAGGATTGAGATAAATTATCTGGTGTTAGTTTTCCTGTGATAACAAATTTACATCATAATATATTGATAAGTTTAAATTACTTGCATAGTTTCAAAAACTATCAAATTTCTTATCTAACGAATACACTTGCTTAATTTGACTGAATTCATCCATGGCATTCCACATTTTTGACTACTGACTGAAGACTGATTGTGCGCAACATTTATTTTACATTATATACATGTACATTTGTATCACATCCTGTAATTTATATACATGTATGCTACACTTGCTTTTACAAGTTTAATTCTATTTCTGAATCACTATCGATTCTGGCATATTTCATTTAAATGAGGTTTATGAAATGTGAAATGGCTTCATTATCCCAAAATGTTCAGGAAAACAAAAACCACACGAGCTTCTAAAGCTTGGCGCAGACGGTCAACTTTTCGTCGCTTGTTGCTGCGATAGGCAACTACTGGCAACTCCGAGCAATTGGCAACTCGAGGTCTCCCTTGTGCGCTGACTGGCAACGAGAAGCAATTTTTCCCCGGATGTATCTGGAATGCCGATATCACGTGATCATTGAAAATGGCGCCGTTCATATTACAACAGTTGTTAGCTGTTCCGACGCCACCATCTTGAAGTATCACATGACAGTAGAGCGCTCGCTGATTGGACAGTTAACCAGTTGCTTGTTGCCTGTTGTCGCCTACCGCCGCAGACGAGCAATTTTGAAGCAACAGATGAACAATTTCTCGGCGACGAGCGATTTTCTGTTGTCGAATATCAAACATGTTTGATATTTGGCAACGAGAAGCAACTCGGAGCAACAGCAGGCAACTATTGTTGCCCGTTGGCGCAGACAAGCGATTTTTTCTGTCAACGACCAGCGATTTCACTGTTGCCTGAAAGTTGCTCGAAAAAGTTGCCCGTCTGTGCCTGGCTTAACCTATGATCTAAAGACCACTTGTTCAATAATTGCTTCCACCTACATGTATCTGTGGGATCCATGAAAAGTTGACGTTAATTTGAATAAAATATAAATTTCTATACATTGATTGTAAATCTAAATAATCATGTATGTTTATAATTAATATTAGCCTATAAAATTAATGATTGATCAATTGTTCTGAATAAATTGATTTTAAAGGCAAAAGCTACACCATGTAACATACATAAATTGAATCTTTATGACTGATGATCTAGGCCATGACAGGTTTCCAGCTAGGAGGCCTGTAGTTTAACCTAATGAGCCACAACGCCCTCACTGCTCCTTTAAATACATGTAATTAGATAGCACTGACATTAAACCAAATAATAGGATGGGTCTGCATAGCCCTTCATTTGGCTTATTTACATCAATAATACAATTGTTGACTAATACAACAAAGAAACAAAGTGATACATGTGCACTTGTAGTAGACATGCACATAGTTACTTTTGCAACTGTCCTTTAGCGAACGATATTCGCGGACAGTTGCTATCCGACCTTCTATAGCTGCAGTATGAAAATACGGTAAAATACCGCTATTCCCTATCCCTATTCTCAGGCTGTTTTAGAACCTTTGCCGTCTACTTTTCACAACAATTCTTTATTTTCCACCAAAAGGAATCTTTTCTCACTATATTTGACACAAATTTATAATAATTCAACTCGATTTTCAAGTAGAATTTAGCGATGAAATAAACACGCGGTTTGCTTATGTCCGGGTCTCGTTATCGCTCTACAGTTTAAACGTATTTGGTGTATGTTTTTAATCGCAGAATTCTACTTGAAAATAGTGTTGAATCTTTATAAATATGTGGCATGAAATGATTCCTTTGGCGAATAAAGTAGAATCAAGGTGAAAAATAGTAGGTAAGGATTCCAAAATAGCCTCAGAACAGAGGTGGGGAAGAACGGTATTTTCATACTGCAGCTTTAGAAGGCTGGATAGCAACTGTCAGCGAATATCGTTCGCTAAAGGACAGTTGCAAAAGTAACTAACATGCACAGTGACATGCATACATGTACATGCACATGACACTATATTATAGATTATTGGGAATTTCCCAGGGCCTAGTCATATGGATGGCATCAAAAACTAAGTCATGTATACATGGAATGCATGTTAAAGAACCCTTGGCAGTTGGAATTGCTGACAAAATTTCCCTCACTGCATGGTGTATGACTGTGTTCAATAGCCCAGTTGGTGAAGTTAAACCTCATTTAAATAAGAGTACACTTCATGATGTCATACACTATGCCGTCTCAGCATAACACCGATGGAAGCAATTTCAAAATGTCTACCTAGTCATTGCAATGCAATACTAACCGACCAAAGATATATATTCATAGTTTGTATGTGGATTTCAGAAGCTGCTGGCTAGACATGACCTAAATATAATTTAACAGGTACATTTAACTCTAGCGTTATAAAACCAGGTAATATAAATCATAATAGAATTCTATTGATTCATTTGACAGAAATTTTATTCTGAAAATCAATATGGAATGTTGCTGGTATGTGTGCTAAATACAGTCAAGCCTCAATATGTACACTGTATTTATTAATCCTGACATGTATATATATATATATAGAGAACAATGTAGGGTAATACTAATAGTCATATATCACTACATTGTATATATGTATGTACCATACGGATCTACAATGTAATTTTAATTTTACTATACATGTAGGTATTTATAAAGGCATTACATAATACATGTTATTTCAATTGAAATATGGGATCACTAACTACATGCAGTCAGAAATGGGATGAAATGGGGTTTAATTCCCCCCCCCCCCACAACTAGGCTAATGAAAAAGGCTTATGCCATGTAGTGTGCTACATGTATGAGGGAAATTATGCCACGACTGCAGCCCTACAACCTACTCTTATAAAGAATTCCAACTGCCAGGGGATCTTTTATATGCACGCCAATATTTACATGGGACCTTGGCTTTTTGTTCCATCCAAATGCCTATACAATGTCCCTTGCCAGGCCCTTCGTCCTACGCCACGACAAGGGGTAACCATGACGGAAAATCCAGATGAATTTTCTCGGCCAGCGGTTTATTCCACGAGTTAGTCATCCTTGTTACCCCCATTGGAGTAGAACGGAAAGATACCACTGGGATAACCGAAGGTGTAGCAGTAGTGGCTGAGAAAGTTCCTTGGCATTTTCCAGTCGGATTTCTCCCTCATCAATAGATAATGATAGAGGGCCTGTGTTTAATCATTTTGGGTGGAATGAAGAAAACATGATGTACATCATTGGAAGCATGCTAAAGATCCATTGTTAATTAGAAATCTAAATAAGTGTAGATTGTAGAATTCCTGGCATGGCATGTACACAACATACAAAATACCTGTATCTGTGTACTACAACAACATACTTTTTTTTATATTTTTGGCAAATAAAAAGACTGATGATTTAAACACAAACCTGGTCATAATAACCTAGACAATTGCCAACAGAAACTATGGAAGCTTAGACAATGCAGTACATGTATGAGTAAGCAAGATGAAAAACTGTAATAAATACATAACCGATTCATTTTTCATCCCTTCCAAATGATTAGATACTTTTCCTTGCCAGACTCTTCATTCAGTACTACTAAAGGGAATACTGAAGAATTCCCCAAGAGATAACTGAATGAAACACATAACCTCCTACTATGTGAGCCGTCACAGAATGGAAGACTGCAAGAAATATGTGTTTGCTGTCTAGCAATTACATTCTCTAAGAGACAAAATTTTTCAACGGATACAAACTTTTCCTTAGAAGACCATTCATCCAGCACAATAAAAGGAAAGCAGACTAGAAAATCCTGAGGAATTTCTCAGGTGACACCAGAGCGAAACTCAGAACTTCCTGGTAGTGAGCCAGCACCATACTCACTGAACCATAATCGTTCCTACAATGAAGGATAAAAAAATATGAATTGTGTTCTCAAGTACCGTAAATTACTAAATTGCTTCAGCAGGGTCTGTCAATACCGCAATGAATATGTCACTGACAACATTAAAATTTACACATACACAAAACAAGCCCAGAACAATTCTGTAGTTTCCAGGGAGTTTTGTCAAGTTGCTGTCATGAATGGTTGATTCCAGACAAACAACCAGTCCAATTGAGGAGAAGTGAACAAAAAAGGAACAGTGTAGGAAAAAAAATTATAAAAGACTGAATAAATCCTAGATCAGTGTATTTTATAAAGTGCATTCTTATTGATTTTATCTTTTATCTTAACATTTCTCTTGACACAAAGGAGTCAGTACACACAATAACTCTACTTTCAATTTCTATCATAGTTTAAATAGTACATTGTACATTGGAAAGACACAACAATTATTCGATCATTTTCATGTAATCTGTTGTCTGTATCCGACCCACGAGCAGCTGGTCCTGATTTATTGTTATTCTAATAATGAAGTATAGCAAGATGTCGTAAATACCATTCTATTTATGATAAATAATGCAGCCTTTTGTAGGCTAGCTCAGTATAGAGCTCAGGTAAAACAGGCGAGGCTAAGCATTAAAACAAATACATGTACATTGTACCGCTTACACGCATGTACATTGTACTGTAGCACTTAAACTACTTTCAAGTAATGACACATATATTTTTAGGACAGAAATGATACAAGATAAAGAGTACAAATGCAATACAAAATACTTTTATGATCTCTATTATAAAAATATCAAAGATAAACAACATTTTAACTTTTGTTATAAATGAAATGAAATGAAATGGGGTTTAACGTCCTGTTCTGCACAGACTGGGTTATGAATACAGAGGTTATTTTACAGACGTCATGGATATTGAACTTGAATAAATGTGTACCTTTAAAGTTCCAATTTCATATTTTCTAAGAAAGTCAAAACATAATTATTTCTATGTCTTTTGCTCAAAAGGTTGTCAACTCACTATTATACGATCATGGGCAAAATTTTTGGGGCATTAAAAAGGGTGACACAGGCTGATTGAGAAAATAGTTACTCAATTACCTCCCTTGTTTTCCCATTCCTCTCCATGGACGGCCATCTTCAAACGTTTGAATTTGAAGTTGAAAATGATATTTTTGCCAATTTCTCAACTGGCAATAGTGAATTATAGGATTAATAGGATTATTCTTTAACAAGGTAGGACTGTTTATAGATACCATCTATTTTAGGGCTTTATTTTAATACATTTTAAAAATATAACTTAAAAAAATGCTATTGGAACTTTAAGACTATTGTAGATTTGAGTCAAGTTGTAGGCCTGTTCAAGTTGTAGTTGTTTTTTTATTTAACAATAGAATGTCCAGGACCATAGTGGATTCCATGTGTCTACACCATCGATTAATTTTTCTGAACAGCATTTGTCTCTTTGTGGAACATTAGTGTCTGCTGGGACCATAGTGGAATCCAAAACTTATCACTAGACACTAACTGTCATAGAATATCAGAGAACCATGGCGCATGTATCGCATGTATCGTAAGCCTTTGTTCAGCAAACTATAATCAGGTAATTGTGACCTATCATATTCAAATTTACAATAGCAGGGCAACATGACATCATATCTACCATAAACATCTATCTAAAACTTAAAATATATTTTTATATCTTTTTCAATAATAACAATAATTTCGATCTAATGCCAAGACCTTGAATCAATTTACTGATTCAGATTTAATTCCCATCTGCTCTTCGTATTGATTGCGTGAGAAGATTAGACAATGGTTGTAGTAAACAGACTGACATTAGGCGGCCATTTGTAAATGAAGGTATAGGGAAACATCCATCACATCTGTTGTACAAGTCAGTCAAATAACCCTTTAGAATAGACTGATGAAAAATTACCTACATGTAGAGGGGAAAAAGAAAGAAATATATTATACAGTCTGTTGTCTACATGTATCTCCATCATTGACTTACCTATTTATATTTAAGGGATTTTCTTGCTAAAGTACCGGTACATGTATATGTTTATTCACTGTTACAGTTTCATAAATTATATAAATTAAAATCATGTCCCCTTTCATAAAAATAAACCAGCGTGCTAGTGTAAGTTTTTGAATTTTATAAATGTACCCATGCATATTATGCCATATGAATGCTATTCATTAATGTAGGCCTATATGTAGTATATAATGTACCCCCCCAAGTGCAAATCCTTATCATATACAATGCACATGTAGGCAACATGTAAAAAAAAAAAAGGGTTTTCGAAGGACCAAAAATACACATACGGAGTGAGCTGGGAGGGAATGGGGTAAATGTGGTGTATACCCCCCACGTCTGTGTTCAGATATATTCAACTTGTCGTATTTAAAGCAGCTGATCACTGTACAGGTAAGAGTCGGAAAAGCTTGCTGTAGTACATTTCTCTGTTGTCTGTTGTGTCTGTGTTTTATTGTACAGTTATACTGCATTATTTATTAACGTCCTTTATCAGCTGTTATTGGTCTAAAATGGATTATTCAACACCATGAAAAAAAAAACCCCCATCAATCTTATCAAGTATCTTAAACAGGTATTTAATACTACCCCTCTCATCCTATGAGATATAGTGGCTTGGTGCATGTGACATTGACTCAGTCCAGGTCTTGGAAAGCACTACAGGTCCGAGTCGGAGGGCCTGACAGCATGTTAAAGATCTTCAGGCAGTTGGAAATGAAGGCCATAGCATTGCTGTCTTGTCAAAATGTGATTCAATGCATGCCTTAGTCTGGGTTGGTGTGCAAAAAAAAAATAGAATGTTACAGCTCATTTGACCATTCACAAATACATGTACTAGGTCTGTTTTATTTACAACCATTCAAGACCTCCGAGCGGCTGATGATACATGTATGTATTATGTAATCAACCATACCGAACAATCTTGCAATAATTATATATTGGGCTACAAAGTTTTATTGATCTACATAAAATGCAGAGAATGTCTTGCATATTATGTACCGTTGAATTTAATTGAACTGAACGATTTTTATTCAATAGGGAGGGTACAAAAAAATGCTTAATGTACGGTACCTGAATTGAATCATGAATCTATTGCATAATAAATCATATATCGGGGTGTGTAATGCATTATAAATCTTATCTTTTCTAAGGCAAATCCAGACTGACAACCTGAACAAGTCAATTAATCTTGTGTGACATGGACCAAAATTCCTTGAAAAGGTAAATAATTATTTTAATGCAAGTCGAATAACAGTTTTATTTGTTGTGACAACTTTCTCTCTTGATTCAGTGAAACCGGAGAACAACCCAGACAGTGAAGAAATTCTATTTTTATCATCCACATACATTGTAAGAGAGAGTGAGACTGAGAGATTCCGAGATGACTGACTTAATACATACATGCTTACTCTGGGCTCTGCAGTCTAGCAAGTAACCTCTCATTTGAAAACCAAAACGCTAAAATTACACCCAATTTAATATCAATATAAGGCTTGGTCTACAATGACAGTTTTCAAAAGTGAAAGCCCATGATGAAAATAACTGTATTTACGAAGCAAGTTCATTCCATGATGTTGTCTACCACCGTACCGTACCACAAGAAGCTGCAAAGTCACAGCAGCCAATAGTGAAAAGCGAAATAGATAGCAATTGTCTGAAAACGGCTGGCCTTGTTTTGGTTTAAAATAATAAAGCTTACCTTTTGTTATCTCGGCCAAAATCAAATCCCTATGTTCATCAGTTGAGGGTTCTCCAACAACAATAAAAATTGCAGATTTAGGGGTAGAGGATCCATCCCCGAATTGAGAGGAATTTGTAAACCCTTCCGTCGCCATTCTCTTTCTATCTTTACAGTCGAATGCTGACCGGCGAATAACAAGTGCTTGTCAATCAGACATTTAACAAATTTTCTTATCTTCAATTTGATTGGTGCGGTGAATCACCCATATAGCGCTCAACCAATCCAAAGACGGCTTGTATCTGACTTCGGCGTTAGAGTCGCGTGGTGCTTCCGAAAAATAATAACTATGCCTTGTGAATTTTATTTTTAAAATTATTTGCAAGAGCTCAACATTTTTATCTTAAAACTATTGCTGATAGTGTGTATATTATAAAATGATATTGTATTAACACTGTAGAAGTGTTTCAGCAATGAAGTCAGCAATGAGTCAGTCAATTGAGTCAACTTCCACGCTGTCTGTGTTAAATGGGCAAATTGGGGTAATGGACATAACGGCATGAAACCATAACGGCCACAATAAATAGTCATAACGACCAAACATTTGGGTCATAACGTCAATCAATTTGGCCAAAACGGACAAGCAAAATTTGAAAATGTTTTAGTAATAATTTTTATTCTCTTATCAATCTAATGATATTTATTTACATAAATTTAACATAGCAATGTCTATAAATTAGCTTCGGTGAAATGATAATGACCCCCTTATATTTCTCTCCTCTTTCTGCAATTTTGAATATCAATTTACTGTACACAAGTCCACGAGAAAACCATCTAAAATTTGGACAGAAGTGATATGTGATAGTTAACGGGATTTAGTAATGTGCCTCCCACCCCCCACACACACTTTGCAACCCAAATTGGCGCAAACGGATCAAAGGGGTTTAAGGGCCATTTTCGGGCCAATTTTAGTCGTGTTAGACTGTCGATTTTGGCCATGAAGAAAAGGTTTTGTCAAAGCATGTTGATTTCATTTTAAAGTGTGGGTCACACACTACTTACAAGTCATGCCACCTAACCCTTAGTATCTGTATCCCATGGGTGACCATAATCATAGGCGTACGGGCCCGGGGGGGGGGGGGCTTGGGCACCAAATGCTGGGAAAATTTGGGCACACAATTGTACTTTGTAAAAGTTGTATAAAAAGATATTGTGTTCTTGAATGTGTCCAATTTAACAGCGAATTTAAATTCAGAGTGTCTATAGTTAGGCAATTAAATAGAAATCTTATGACTCGAACCCTCTTTTGTTTGGAGTACAGTAAGCCACGAGTTACAGTTACATAAACAACTGTTTTTAGTTGTGTATATTACAAGTCAATAAAATATAGTTCTCTTTTATTGATGATTTAGAAATCAAGAACTTATTCATCGCAAAAGAGATATTGCAGAACCTGTCATGGGCCTTCAAATAAAAATTGAACTTTTTTTTATTTGGTAAAAACTCCTTAGAATCACTTAAAATGCATATTTATTCATACGTGATTTGGTTAAATAAAAACACAGACAGTCTTAGCAGCATTCGGATCGGAAATATAGTCGGTACTCGGTCCGTTAGCTTTGTAAAAGAATCTGCACACTTCGTTTCCATCCTACAGGCCTGGTACGTGAACCTATATTTTGTATTAATAATATTAAAGTAGGTAAGTCCCTAACTCAATATCATCCAAAATCTTCAACATTGAAAACACGAATAATTTGTCAATTTAAATCAACATTGACCCCTAACTTTCGGGCAAGCTGACTTTTCGGGCAGACAGATAAAGTGAATAAAAAATTTTTTCACCTACTTAGCCCGAAATCTAATAAAACACTAATTTTACGGACTGGAATAGCAGTAAAACGCGTTTGCGGCCGTCAAATATTCCAAAATTTTCTTGGGAGGTATATCAAGGTCAACTCCGCTTCTTCGCCTGTCGACAAAAACAGGCGCAGCTGTCTGTCAACCTGAATTTCTGTTTAGTTTTGCTTCCCTAACTGTCCTTGAGCCCTAAAACACTAATTTTACTTTTCTTTTAATTGACAACCACGAATTTGTACTGCGTTGACTATGAATTAAAACAGTTTGTCTGGAGCCATTCTACTTTGTGCGACAGTTTTCGGGCATCGATTAGTATTTGTAAATGCAGTTACAACAGTCTGGTTGGATGGTTGGAATTCGGAGTGGGATTTCGGTTACAAAACCATTGGATACTTTTGGAGTTACTGACATGGGCTAGAAAAGCAGAAAACGCATTTGCGGTGGTTAAATTTTCAAAATTTTCTGAGGGTGAGGCCCCCATACCCCGCGGCGATTGATTGTTTTTAGAATTCGGGTCAGCAGGTGGGCTGTATTTGACCAAATTGAAGTTACCCTAATTAAGCTAAATTTGATCACTTTGAAGTTGCTTTTTTCACGGGTTGAAATAGAAGGAAAACAGCCGTCAATATTCCAAAATTTTCTTGAGGGGGGGGGGGTGCGTCTGTAAACCCGAAAATTTTTCGGGCAATTTGGGTTCTGCCAACTGTCATCGAGCCCATATGCCTATGATTATTATTGTGTAACATACTAAAAACCTAACTATATTTTTTGGGCACCAACTACCCCCCCCCCCCAGTCAAAAATTTCCCCGTACGCCTATGACCATAATGGCCGTGTATAGACTTTGTTTATGATACCAAAGCAGGCATGCATGGATAGCCACACAATGTCTGCTGTGGGAGATGGGCGGATACCAATAGTAGGGTTGTTAAGAAGGCGATGATAGTAAAATCAATCGCAGCCCATCAGAAGAGTGTTGAAACTAGACACCTTTCTGTACTTTTCACAGAACATTTCTAATCGACTTAAAACAAACTTCTCAATAGAATTATATATTTGGCACTAGAAGGCGGGCTGTATTATGGAAACTGCCACGAAACAAGCGAGATGCATTTAGCGTTAACCCACAAGGCAAAGGGCATGCATAATAATTTTATATTTGGTTTGCAGCCAACAAATCCAAAATTGACCGCGACCCACCCCTGTATATGAAATCAACATAGTTTTCATCAAATTGTATCTTCATGCCCCAATCGATGGTCAAATATAGTAAAAATTGGTCTCTGAAAATAGCCATAAATAGCCCAAAATAGCTCCAAAAATCCGCAATGGTTAGTTTTTGGGATGGGGCAAACAGTTTCTAACAGCTGATAAATTTATATAATGTAAGCTCTGGCTTGTATTCAGATCCCATAATTACATAAATAAATATGTATTGAATAAACAGCGTTAGAAAAATGATATACCATAAGGGCGTCATTTCACCCGACGACAGAACTTACCTAATAAAGAGGGGACATCTCACTGTGCCACCGGCCATTAATCTCGTGGTGGGATTAATCAAGCAAGGGGATTATCGAAGTATACAAGTTTAAACTAATTAACAACTTTATTCACAATAAATTACATGAAAATAAAAACAAATACGTATCAAACATTAATCATTAACATACTAAATATATGGTGTCTAACTCATTCCTTTGAAAATCAGCTTGCAAATTTCGAAGTTGGCATCGGTCTTTTAATTCATTGTGTTGATTAGTGGAAACCATATTGTTATTTTCACCAAATGAATATAAATAGTCAGTAGATCTAGGTATTTTTATTGAAGAAAAATTCATATTTTGTAAAATATTGTTTTAGTAATTATTGATATTTTTTGCCGGGTTGGCTAATAATATTTGGCCGGTTTGGCTATTAATACTTGGCCGTAATGACTAAATATGGCCGTTACGACCTTTATTTCGTGAGCCAAGGGAAGTAACTCTGAATAAGAAATTACTTTCGAGGCAGCAGGATCTTTCCATGGTCCCGAGTGAAAGCGTGTACAAAATGCTTGGCTCTAATTAAATCGTTAGGATGTTTTTGCATGTAGGCCTATATTTTGCAAATTATTTAAATGAGTAGGCAGTATTGACAGTTAATGGTTGTTGGTTGTTACAAAACTGGAGATAATATTCCTCACAGCTAGAAGGCCCTACTAATTAAAAGCAGTAGGCTATTAACAGTTAATGATTGTCGCATGTGTCAAAAATGGAGATAATACCAACTCACAGTTAAACAAACAAACAAACAAACAAACACCCCCCCCCCCCAGACGACACCAGTTTAGTTTTTTTTGACACCCCCCCCCCCCCGAAAATATAAAGTGCTCACTTGATAGGTAATGATCCATTATGACCAAATTTATGATATTGTTTATTCTAACTTTCATTCCCGTAAATTTATGATAGCCTATTGTTTATTCTAACTTTCATTCCCGTAACAGAAAGCAAACATATATCCGGGACGCTGTTGTTAAACAGAACCCCACATTAATTAAAAAACAAAACATTATTAGACTCTGTTTAACTAGTTTTTACTAAATCATTTATTTATAGTTTTCGCATCAGAAAATTTAGTACCGGTAATGGGAGGGGCAGCCTAAAATGAAGTATGCAAAAATATAGAAATGAAATGGGGTTTAACGTCCTACAGTTCTGCGCCGACTGGATTAGCTTAATGAAGACGGGCATACACCATACAGTGTGCGAAGAGGGGAATTTTAACAAGATAACAGCACTATGGTCTATTTTTATATCAAATTCCAACTGCCGACGTATTTTTTTACGAGCATATGTCAATGTATACACAAGACTTGGGTTATTCGTCCCATCAGAATGAATAGAGAGCTGTCCTTGTCAGGCCCTTCGCCCTGCACAACTGACAATGAGTAAACCACATAGGAAAATCCAGATGGACTTTCTCGGCAAATGCAGGGATCGAACATCCGACCCCAAACCCCAATTAACCACCGTGACTATTCAAAACAATAGAAAAAACCCCATTAGAAATACATTTATATTCATTCATGACAAACAGAATAGTCCAAAACATTTTTATTTATTCTTAGACTAACATAATTTTTAAGAGTCCATGCTACATTGATTGTTATTTTCCAAGTGCCTGCAGTTATGTCCGTATTACTGTTGATTCACAAATTATTGACCACGAGACGTGGTTTACACTTTCTCTGACCGCTTGTTTACCTCCGAAATTCCGAAAATGACCATTTGAAGTTTTAGCAAGAGTTGAAGTCACAAACAACAACGTCACCGCCTTGACATAAACATTCACTACATTTATAAATAAACTTCTGTCCTCCATTATATAACACTCCTTTATATAGACATTGGTCTGGTCTTAAAGCGTCAATCCGTCCTGTAAACACCAGATAAAAAATGTTTCAATACAATAATGTCATTTAAGAGCACATTTCAAGGGCCACATAGATTATTATAATCACAAATAAAAGATTCTTTAGTAATAATAATAAAAAAGTCAACATTTAAAAGTAGGCTCATTTGCGAGATTGGTGCTTTTATAGATTCTTCGTAGTGGCATGGCTACGAATTTGACGTCATTTTAACACGCTTTTGTGAATATTTATTTTATTCGACCTTTGTGCTACAATTTCAGACTGATATCCCTTTTAGATATTCGACCTTCACAATACTGTACCTTGTTAGGGATCAGCGGACTTAAAGATTGAGCTAATTCAATTCCAGAACGTTCAGTTGAGTGTGGCAACCAGGAATCAAACGACTTACTCCGAGAAACCATTAGAGAACACGTTGTTTGGCTAGTAGTTTCCTTTCTTGTAATAATAAACCCAACAAAATAAGTTTATGTTATAACCTACCGATCATACAGAACAGATATAACAAGATTGACAACCCAATCCCCCGAACATTGCAAGTCCCTGTCATCACGTGAACTGGTAAATGTACGTTACTGATATAGAACCCCAAATAATTAATAAAACCTACCGATCATGTTGCACAGATTTAATATGGTGACTATTGTCAATACTATGCCAACTAGAAGCTTCATGGTACAGATAACAAGCAATAAAACACAGACCAAGAGACCCAATACAAAGGGCTAAAGTAATCTTCTCATACAGCAAGTTAACATTTTATTAGCTATTTAAATTATTTTGGATTTATTCACGACTAAGTTTAAAGTGACCGCGTGGAATTGGTTAACGCCTCGTTAACATAACGTTTTTGACATTTTCAGACAAAATCTGGGTGAATTTTATGGTCACGATGGCAGTTGAGGATTTTGTCCGGACATCGAGGTTTCTGTATATTCCTGCTTAATTTCCAACTGTAAGGGGTTATTTTTACGATTTTCTCTATTAAAGTGTTCTTTTACGTGCACGCCTCGATAGAGCCCACCCACCACCCGGAATTTAAAGCCTTAGGTAAATCCGGCACTGATCCCCTAGCTATGCCAATTTGGCAAAGAAAAGAGTTACACAAGACCATCAATTAGAAATTACATTTTAATATTTAAGGATTAGGGTCCTTTGAGGCTGAGATAGCAAATCACTGACTTTCGCTTCCCCTTAACCTGTGTAAGCCAATTCATATTTCAGAAAATACAGAGGTTAGAATTATGATTTTTCCAAGATATATTATAGGGTTTTTCTTCGGTCAAATGGAGGGTTGAGGGAGAATAAACATAAAAAGTTCACATAAGTTGATTTAATAAATAGGTATTTAGATAAAGTGTTAAAAGTATAAAAAAAAATGTATTTTAAATTTCTTTAATCGTAACAAGTCAATTTAGTGCACGCACACTGAAGTTATAGTGGGGTGGGGGACGTCAATGAAACTTTTGCCCTGGGGCGCCATATAAGCTTGTGAGGGCCCCAGAGTTACATTTATCCGCTGTGCTCTCTTTAATTAATGGGTTTAAATTTAAATCATAACATAACCATATGTGACATAAATAATTATATTTTGCTTGATATTATTCAGATTTGATTGATTAAAGCAACACTTAATATATCACACCTCACATACTGTTTACAAGTATTTCCATTTAAACATCGACAGCCAACAGATCTTATCTTGGACTAATACTACCAACAACAATACATCACTCATATCTATTTCCATACGGTAACTCATGATATACAGGTTGTAGGCGTTTCATAACATTCTATCGCAACAATTTCCCATGGTTGTATAATATGACCTCGGTGAAAAAAGAGGAATGGAGGTTGCCTTTGTCATTCTGAGATTAACATACGGTTAATGCTATGACAACGAGAACAATGCCCAAACAGTGATGTTTCCACCTAATATTAATCGAATATCTAGCACGGGTCGTACGGTTTGGTAGCTCACAGACGGCCCACAAGAAACCGGGTAAACATTCTGTATGTCGTGCTGGATCAAAAGTTGCAACGGCCATGGCGCCAATCTTCTACGGTGCAAAACAAACGCAGGGGAAGAAGATGTAGAAATTGTTAGCCAGCGTCATACGAAACTCCAGCTTTACCCGTGCGTATGAATGATCTAAAATCTGTCAGTGAAGGTTCATACCGATTGCGAGTACTCCGGTGATTCAAACGACAAGTATATGTGTGGTTGGGTTCTTTTAAGAATACGTGGGGAGGAATATCATCGGGTTGGTTGTTCTTGGTACAAATCTGTTTATATTAATTGCTATGTTTTTCAGGGTATCCTAAACTGAGCTATAATGTCGGGTTTGAGAACCATGTTGTCGTTTATATACATCATAGGACATTCAGTTTGACATATCACACTATCACATTACTAACACCGAAATGTTCCACCAAATATGGTTGCCATTTTGAATATGAGCTCAGCCTCGAATAAATTTTGGTCGGAAAATGTTTTTACATTTATATCTGAAGTAAATGATACCGACAACCTATATTTCAAAACATTGCTCACCTTTTTTAGAGAAATTTATGTGTTTACCGTCACCTTTGGAAGATTACCTAAGCTCATTGGATTCAGCGGGTTGAATTCCTATAGGCTGTGATTTAGCCACGAAAATCGTTTCATTTTGTCCCAGCAAATTCCAGGTGAAAATCTGACCCTTTGCTGCACAAGTAAACAAGTATGTCGTCATTGTAGTACACATTTCTATTGCGATGGTTTGCACAATCAGACCAGCACTCGAATTACGCCTCGGACTATATTTTCTCAAGTGCAGCCATAATGAGGTGAAGAAATCAAATTCTAAGCCAATCAGAAACCAGAAAAGCAATCAACGTCATTAGGTCAGGGGTCAATAGCCATAAATAGACCAAGGAATAACTTTTACGAGATGGAACACGTTGGCTTGTTTACATTTGTATGAGAGAATTTTTCTGTAAATATGCCTGAATTACAGGACAACAACATCAGGTAAATGTTGTGTTGACATCGTGAACACGGCTAGCCCCTGATTTGCGGCAAAAATATGGTCAAAAGCGAAATTGTATCAATGAATGTGATATTTCCTGGAAAAAGAGCATTTTTTCCATTTTATTTCAATTAAACAATATCCATAAGAAATATAAATATAATATACAGATGAAAACGTTTTTGGCATGATTGAAATACTGGTTCGGTATAATAATTATATATAATGTTGAGAAAAAGACAAAAAAAGATAATACCATCTGAGCCCACTGATACAACAGAATATTAATAATGATTCACCTCACAACTACCTATGTGCATGCACCAATTATACTTGTTTTTGTTTTTTAAAAAAACAAACAATATAGACATATTGTAAGAGATGTCAAATAAGTATACATTTATTTATAGAAAGAAATACAGTAATAAAAAAAAAATGAATGCAATTTTATATACTTCCTCGTACAGTATTCAATAACAACACTCAATGGCATGAGATTTCTCCGATATCAAATAGATTAAAACGGTTCAGCGATACTTTGATGTAATAAAATATGGAGGACCGAGACTTAGCTTCGATCAACCAGTACAGTGGTTGAAATTGTTGAACACGCCTGTCAAACCTTCAAAGGCTAATATCTTCGCTTGCAATAGAGTAATTTGAATGAAATTTTCAAATTATTCATTTTACATTATCTACTTTTGAACTATTATAGCAAGAATGGCTAGTTCTTTATCTAAATCTTATATAATGTATCTTCAATGAAAAATGTATATAATAATATCATTTATATAGTGTATTAATACTGGAGATTGGGTTCTAATCTGCTTTTCAGATTTTTATATCCACAGAATCGGGCCCGTCACCAGCTCATAAAATTGGGGTGGGGGGGCTACGGAATTTTTTGGAGGGGCTGAGGATATGGCCGGCTAAGAATACTCCTAAGAAATCATCAATTTTTTTTTTGGGGGGGGGGGGGGGCTAAGCTGCACAGAATACATGTATTTACACACAGATCAGGTCTTCTGTGCATATACACTGTACAAAATTAAAAGATATATACCAGTAAAGAAAAGTACATATAAGAGAAAAACAAACAGTTAACTAAATAAAATGGTTCCAGTGAAATGATTAAGAAAAAAAATGAAGTTAAACGTCGTCCTACTGTTCTGCCCTTATACACGTACTGGACTAATGAAGACGGGCATACACTATACAGTGTACCATGAGGAAAATTTTGCCCGGGCACAGCACTATGGCCTATTCTTATATCAAATTCCAACTGCCAAGGGATCTTTTTACGTGCACACCAATGTTACAGAGGACTTTGGTTTTTCGTCACATTCGAACAACTAGACAGCAGTCCTTGTACCTTGTCAGCCCCTCCGCCTGCACCACTGACAAGGAGAAAACACGTCTGAATTGAATTAGAATAAAGAAGTGAAATAAAAACATATATGTCAGCTTAAAATAACTAAATATGATATGAAAATATATCGACATGTACAGTACATTTAAGTATGTATACAAGTTTAGGCCTACTCATAAAAATCACATAATTTCATCAATATGATTTGGCTGTCACTTTCATATTCGAACAATTTTCACAAAACCATACTAGAAAGCTTTCACTTTCACGTCTAAAAAATACATCTATCTGTAGCTCTTATACATGTACTGGGTTAAGGAAGACAGGCATGCGCTATACAGTTTATTATGAGGGAAATTTTGCCGGCACAGCACTATGACTATGGCCTACTCTTATATTGAATTCCAACTGCCAAGGGGTCTTTTTACGTGCACACCAATGTACAAACCGCTTACAAAAATACATATGTACATGTATACAGGTTCAGGCCTTTTCATAAAAAATCACATAATTTCATCAATACCATTTTGCTGTCACTTTCATTCGAACAATTTTCAAAAATCCATACTAGAAAGCTTTCACTTGTAACAAATACAACTATCTGTAGCATAATGCGGTCTGATTTGCATCCGCAGTGAAAATATCGTTTGGTTCTTGATCTCTATAGTCAACCTTGAACCTAACCCTGTCATTTGTTACAGTTGAGTTTAACAAGAAGGGCATAAATTTCTGCAGCTGCAGTAAGGCAACCAGGGGGGAATGCGCCAGAATATGCCCCCTATATTTCTTATAAAGTACTGCGCAAGGTATTTCACCTCAATGGTGACAGTCTGAGGTGACAGTCTTTACCATAGTGGTCTTCTGTCTTGGTCTGAGTAGTCCTTGGTCTGAGTTGTCATACATTTAGGAATAGGAGAATATCTTCATCAACTTGCATTTGCAATAAAATGGGAAAATGTTAAGATATGATCCCCTCAACATATTAACCAGACCTATTATTCTTTTTCTTATTTCGCTGGTAAAATATTAGCTGCTCTAAACATAACTTTATTCATAGGCCTACACAGTTTTTTTTTACGTTGGTAACGTACGTGCGTGGAATGTGAGAAGTCTGTATTGTTAGTATACCCCAATGAGTCTTGTCTGCACATTCCTAGAACTAGAATTCTTTGTACAACAAATCAAATCAATATACATGTAGTATTTTGTCTCCTGTACAAGCCTGCCGTTTCCTTCTAATTTGATCCACTGGTTAGCACATTCCCAAAATTTTTCCCAGTTTCTCGCAGTAAACGGTTTTAGATCGGTGTTTTTAAACAAAATCTACACGGAGTATACAGCTCTAATTATGCTTCCGCTTTTTTACTATCGAAACGTAAACATACCGGTGACCTTTCACTCTACACGACCCGTTGACCCTTTGTAGTGTGTGTCTGATTGGCGAGCTATGTCACGTGATCTATTAAAACCAAATCACCGCGAAATTCAAATACCATCGCACATTGATAAGTAAGCCCATATTTATTTTACGTTTTCTGTCAAACGTCAAAGAATTGATAAAAGAAAAGTTGCGTGGAAATACAAAGTAATACTAGGAGAATTAGATGATGTAGTTTGTTTTCCGCCTGAAAATAGTCGGGATGGAGAAACAGAAGCAAGCTTGCTAGAAATTTCACATCACGGCCTACTACAGAAACCTCCTCCAAACCATGCTGCGAAAGAATCTGTAATGAATTTCTCACCACTAAATAACAAGAAAATGCGTTGTGGTGGTCATTTTGAATATTTAAATTTTCCCAAGGGTGCCAGCATCATCCGGTTTCTGAATATTGAAGATACATAATTCATCAAAAAGCGTTAGGTGCCCTATATTTCCATGACAATGCTTAAAATTGGGTTTGGCTACTGGACTATATTAGTTGATCGGGTGTCTTTCTCGGTCATTTCATTAGCGTGACAAGGTTTATATAAGAAATTAAAAGTCCCCTATCCCTTAATTTTTTTTTCCAAAAAAAGAACCAGCCCTGAAATATAGTATTAATGATACACGTTAGGACAATATAATGTTTGCCATAGATATGTAATTACATGTACCCCGAGCTAATATAACACACGTAGTTTTAGTTCCTACGATGGGTTTTGGGGTAAGCAAACGCAGATGAAAATAGAAAGACAAATTAAAATCAATAACCAAATGAAAATTCAGTTTATTCTATTAAAGGATAAATTTCATTCATCACTTAAACAAATTAGTCAATACACAATAAGGACTCTTTAATATAAAGAAATCCTTGTAAATATCTATACATGCACTTCACTTACCTATAAGAAACGATTATGAACGTAAACATAATAATTGCCCTGGTTGCCGCGCATGCTTCGTAAAAGAGTTAAACATTGCGCATGCTACGAAGTCTGACGTACACATATCGACTATCTGAGTAAAACGAAAGTTTAGTGAAATAAGAAAACAATAGAAACGCCTTACACAGGTTCCATTAGCATTGCCAGTAAAGTTGTCATTAAAGGTTCATATACTTTAATGCTTCCATGTGCAATTATATTAGAGCTCATAATATACAAAAATGGGTCATGTACTTAATGCCAACATAAAGGCAGAGGTAGGGTCTTATTCTTTATAAGCACCCTGTGAAACTGCTCCTAAAACAGAGCAATCATAAGCCAGCCTAGGCAAGAAACCCAGGCTCTGTGACGAGCAGTGCCGGATTAAGGCTTTGTTGGCACCAAGGCACATTTTAATACTAAGCGGCCTGAAAATACAGATATTTTTAGTTCATCGATAAAAGGAATAAATCTATAAGAAAATAAAATTACGATATTATTTACGTAAACAAAATCTCTCGTGTGTAAACCCGTTGCCAGGCAACACAGCGTATGAAAAGCCTAGGATGCCTTTTATTTACATAAAAATAAAGGGAAGCATTTTTATCATCACCTGATAATTATCAATCAAAATTTTACTTTATTTTTTGTGGCCTGGATTTTTGGCTGGCCCTAAGGCGCATGCATTACGGTACTTGTAAGGAGTTGATTTATATTATTCCCAGGCAATCATTAAACAATAAGTGTCTGCACCTAAAACAGAACAGACCGGAAACAGACCATATTAATAGATAATTCTACATCAAAGAGAACAGCGCATAAACTTGTAGTACAGCATACATATAACAAATACGATAAACACGTAGTATAACATACATATAATAAAACCACCGGCAACTTCAAATATAACACGTATATAATAGCACTTTTATCATAAATAAACTAACATAACAATTATTCAAGAAAACCTAACTTAAAAGAATTTAGGTTAAATTCACTTGAACGAGGATCCAGCACTTTATCTGGGGACTGTTTACCAGTTTCATATCACATCAAATCATAATATTGTTAATATAACAATATCATTCCTCTCTAATAAACAAGAACGGAATAATAACAACATCATTCCTTAAACAAACTTGAATGAAACGATAAGGACATCATTCCTCTCCAACTAACCTGAACGGAATAATGAAAGTATCATTCCTCTCCAACAAACCTAAACGGAATCATAACTAATCGTAACATATGCCTATAATAAATGTTAACATTGAGCATTTTATGCTTAGTAAAGGCACCTAGGAGACGATCCACGTCGGTAAGCAGGGAAGAACAAGTGTAAGATTGCTTGTTTCGTTGTGAAATATTGTTATACGTTAAGTTACATTCGAAAAAAAAAAACCAATACAATTATTTATTTATACTCCCCATGAACGAACTAATTATACATGTAATCAACGATCGGAAGATTACAGATTCTGTGGCATCAATAATGGGGGAGATAGACATAAGTGCCACTTCACATGAGAAGGGAGACAACAACATACCTACATAATAATACGTTGCATAGTAATTCATAAATGAAAACCAGGAAATTAACAAGATTAAGCTGTGCCAAATTGGGGCATAACGTGCACCACGCGAACAATAAATAATAAGTTTTAGTCAGTGTCTAGTTGCAACATTCGAAATGAATAAAGTAATTTATAGCATAAGATCACAGCAAGGGTATTTGTGGAACAAAAAGAAAGGATGCAACTCTTAAAGTCGAGTATTGTAATCAGCATCATTGGGGTTATATATCACAACAGCCTTCTCCTTCTTGAACTGTTTGTGCTTGACCCTCGACCTCCAGACTTTGACGATCTGGTCGTCACCAACAGATACAACCAACTCTTGGTCATCGGGATTGATGGCTGCGGCACTGACCCCTGCCATCAGATGATCTAACTTGGATAACAAGGCACCAGAATGTCTGTCCCATAAATAAACTTGGTTACTTTCACTTCCGCTAAAACAAAAAGTGAAAGTTGAAGAGTTTCATACTGCTACATACATGCAATTAAATATTTTACTTTGCAACGACTAGGCTAATGAAGACGAGCGTATTCTATGAGAGGCATTTTGCCAGGATAGCGACGCTACGTCTACATATTTAAAGGCATCTTCAATATTTGCCTTGGTTTAACATCCCATCACCCCGGACCCAACAACCTGCATCACTGAAATATTCAGAGAATTCCTGGGTATGCAGACCGCTCAGATAAACGTCAGTATGACAAACAGCAACGTAACAATCTGGATCCATCCGATACACTTTTATTAGTAACACTGATAAAACCCCAATACTACTAATTGAATTTCACTTACCAAACGACAAAGTCTTTATTAGCGTCTCCGAAGCAGAAACAAAAACTATCCGAATCTGTGACAGCTTTATGACCCGTGTAAACTATTGGTTGAACCCGCAGAGTGAGTAGATCTATCAGGCGTACCTCCATGTTTTTGGATAAGCCTGGTCGTTCGTAGGGATCTGAACCATCAGGCTCTTCCAACCAACCTCGCATATTTACTACCAAATACCTGAAAAATATTAGAGGTGACTTATAGGTGACATGTTTCAATTGACACAAGAGTGTTTGTATTGGTCAAGAGTCATGGCTTTCGGAATATTTGTGTTCTCTGTTCTGCTGGTCAAATTGCCATCTTCCTTGCCAAATGATAAATCACATCTAATCAACAAAGGCAATGAGACCCAGTCGATACTGCGCGGAACAAATGGAACTTTTATGTAATAAGTGGCGATGACAAAAAATGAAAAGACATACTTCTGCACCAACCAGGTTGATACAACCATGCATATAGTACGCAATGTGCTACGAGACACAGAACTTCAATAACCAATGGTTATTTTATCACCACACCAACTAGGTCTCGTATACTGTAAATGGTTCTTTCATATGCCCACCTAGTTAAACACCACATTGACTATATGTAGACATTTTTCCATTCCAGGTCCTACGTACTATATCATTGACAAGTGGGAAGCCAGTCTGGAAATTTCGACGAACTATGTGGGCAAACACTATCGACACCTTGACATTCTGGTTAGTGAGCCGACGCCATACGCACCATGCCACCACGACTTTCGGGGTATCCGCTAATCAACTGTAACACCTACCTACTATTTACACTGACTCTAACACCAAGAATCTGTCCATGTAAATCTATCAAATGATCACAATGTGCGTTTTGTTTCCTTTTGATGGATGATCTCCTTCTTTCACCGTTTCTATGATGATTGTTGTCATTTCTTAGAGTTGATTTCAACTTGTTTTTGGAGATAAACTTGATACCTATTTGATTGAGCGCATCACAATAACCCGTGGCAAACACTAGCAAGTAACCACAACTATTGTTTGTAAATATGTGTTCGTTGTTCACGTGATTAAGATTTCGATGGACATCGTTTGAATTAAACTGGGTTCTAGTGGTGTAGGATTCATTGTTCAAATCATTCTTTACCATATGTTTTCGCCTCACCACATTTAAAAATTGTATCCGTATTTCCACGTCGAAATTAATTTCCTGTATCTCCTGGGGCTCGCCCTCTTCTGTGTGGCTACCGTTGACATCCTCCTGAAAACAAATTCGGAATTCTCCAATTGGAATATCTACCGCGAAACAAAAGTAGAATGGGGCTTAATGTCCTACTTTAATGCACCAATCCCGCATTGGTCTCTTCTAACATGCAGATATTGCCTAATGTATTCACAGATGATCACTTTAGCAAGTAAATGATGACCAGCCTAAGGAAGCATTCATAATATTCATATTATAAGATCGGTTATAACGGAAGGTGTAGCTGTAGTAATGGAAACAAACATTTGATACATAAGAACCACACCACGAGCTGGAATATAGCAGGCAAAATCTGGTGATGCCACGTTTATGGCAACAAACATGGACGCAAAGTAGCCACAAGGGAATTAAAGATACATTATGGGAGTAAGATAACGAGATAGCAGTTCTTACTATAACAGTTAACAACTAGATAGTGTAAAGGTAATTTGCTGAAAATTTCAGTCAAATTGATCCACTATTAGCCGAGAACGAAGCGGGTAGAATTTCCGCATAGCCTCGGTCATCATTACTAAAACCCTTAATATAAACAGCATAGTCTCGATTATCCACTTAAGCGGCATACAAGAATCTAATCCAGCCAACATCGAGGGTTTATTATGGTCTGGATAAGTTAATTAATGCCTAATTAAAAATTCAGATAACATTTCAGGGCTAAAGAAAGACTTGTAATAAGCAGATTTTGCTCTTGCATAATGCATGTTTAAGTATTACGATTATAACTCACCCCTTCCACACACAGTGAGACAGCTTCTGCTGTATCAGATTGAACTCCATATAGTAAATGATGGTTAGATAACCATGCTCCTCGTATACCTTGGGGAGTCATAACATCCGTCCAAGTGAGAGTAAAACCTGAAATGTAATCAAAGTTAAACATTTAAATTCGTACTGGGTTCATTGTTTTACCATAAAGAAGATAGAAAGATAGTACACAGAATCGTGGCGGCGTCAGGAGATTTTCCAATTTGAGGGCGCTTTGGGGGCGGGGGACTCCTACAAAGCATTTTCGACCAGAAAGCGGGAAACTGACTCATGGATTTGGATATGGCTAGTTTCGCACGAATAGTGTTTTACACTAATATTTGTGTTTTTTTTAAAAGTTTATGGGATAGAGAGAGGGGGCGGGGGACGCCGCCACTGCAACAACTACTCTGTTAGCCCATTGGATATTATATTTTTAGTAACAAACAACTTCCCTGTATCTTTCAATTACTTCTGTATTTAAGTTTATTCCTTACTTACAGTAATATGAAAGCTAAAAGGACTCATTACCGTCTATCAATGAGAACCATGCCACCCAGCCACAATGGAACCGTAATCCGGATACCAGCAGGTTTGTGTCGTTTTGGTTAAAGGCTGAATATCTGGTGTAATTCCACCCTGCTTCTTCTTTTAGATTATAAGAATATTTCAGTTTGGTCGGGCATCCAATTTCCCACACCTGCCGGAAAACATCAACTCTGTTACCTGGGAGACAGTGCTCAGAATACGGATCTACTCCTTTACTGGAGACAGTGTGGGTGGTTCAAAAGGTCAGAATGGATGTTAAGAATCGAAGATAAACTGCTAGGAAACTTAGACGAAGGCCCATACTCCCACCAACAGCAATTTAGCTCTAAAATCTATGTCAGTAAATCCCCAAAAAGTCAACGGAGACTAGTGCACTGTATCTTGTCCACAAATCCTAAATTTCAAAATGTGAACGGAAAGATAACTGCATAAAACATTTACAATGCGATACGTCCGTCATTTACGATCGAAATAAGAAATGTGGGCTGAATATAAATCAATACAATAGATCGTACTGGTTTATTAGTCTTCCAATTATCTACTTAATTGAGAGTCCAAAAAAGACCTGATTTATACGGTATTAATAATTAAGGTCAGGCGATATAAGAGCCTTTTGCTTCCGCGCATTTATAATTTTTTTTTAGACCAAATACATGTACCGCCTCTTTACATACCTTGACGTTCCCATCTTTTCCGGTTGTGGTAAATAGTTTTCCGTCATGAGAAAAAGCCACGTGAAAAATTTCATCTGTATGCTCTACGAGTTCCTCTGACAATATAACTGGTGAATGGCAATACAGGCGTCGATATTCTTCTAACCACGTCCCAACAAATGGTGCTTTGTTGCAATCCTCTCCCCAAGCTTTGTAGGCTAAATTCCTCCAAAGACATTCATCTCGCCCTATCTCACGCCATAAGCGACAACACTCCATAACTCTCAAAACATCTTTGACTTCCAGAAACGAAAATATTTCCAGTAGAAGCGAGTCTGGAAGATCATAAACCGTAACGTCATCTTCACCGGAAGGTCTCCTGACCAAGCCTTTCAAACGAGTTGTATCCATTGTGTTTTTATTTTTCTGTGCCCTGGAATGAACAGGTTTATAAAGAGAATATAATTTTTCATTAATATAACTGCTCCTATTTGGAACTTTCCGACATCTTAATATACCTAATATATTTTTGACAACATGACTTGAGGTTCGGTATGATCAATCCGCTCTTTCCGTAGCAATTCGATGAAATATCGATGAAATGATTAGGTTCCTTTCTATGTTGGAACGTCCACAATCCCCCCCCCCCCCCCCACACAAATAATGCGACATTAGAAACTTTTGGCAAGTGAAATTTTTCCCATTCGTACGTTAGCTTAGCTGAGTTTAGTTCTGTTACGGCATGATAGCAGAATATATCTACCAAGATCACTATCAGTACAAGTCAAGTGCCAAGCCTACAAATTTCTGGAGGAAGTAAAGTCGCTCGACAGTCGATGAATTAATAAATAAAATTTAATGTCGAATCTTATTAAAAATCTTCGAAATCGATTCGACAGTAAGTTTTGGTTTCACTAATGTATCATTTCAGAATGTTTGTACCCCTTTACCATAGAACCATATCATGAACGGAATGGCCAGGTCCCACCTCCCTAATTCACGTCTATATCATGGTTTAAATCACACCAAATATACACCTTCGTGTTCTAGGATACTCATAAAAACGCTACGGCACAACATTTCAGCGTCTAAAAGTAGCAAAAACGACGGTAAACAGACAACGATTGATACGGACCTTTTCCGTATGAAAGCTGTTCGATACGTACTGCCGTATCCGTGTGTCGTATCACGTATGAGAAATACACACACATCGATGACTTTAAAAGCAAAATCGATACGTATACGTGATACGGGCCAGGAATTTCTGCTTGCCAAAAAATCTATTTTCAAATTCACCCTAGCGTATCATTTTACAATCAAACGTCATAGCAAAAGAACACGATGCACTTTTAGCATTTTTTTTGTTAGGGTATGTTTCTTTCTTTGTAGTCTAGGATCCCGTCACTATGTTACTTCAGTCGTGCTGTTAACAAACATCAGGCACTTGGTCATGCGTGTGTTGGGCATAGAATACAGACATTGACTATCGTCAGGGCATCAATTTCAGAAAGGGGAGGGGCATTCCATCAAAGAATCGTGGGCACCCCGGTCAACACCAGACCCATGTACCCTACTGCTACCAGCATCCCATTCCAATTGTGTAAACAAACTCGTAGACATAAAAGAGATACATAAGAGTATATTATAGGTAGAGTGGTTCAGGCTAAAAGTGTTTTATAACAAACAGAGAATATTTCGGGACAGTAAAGACATTATATGATAAGACTTACTATAAAAACTTCATTCATCAACAATGGAAGTCTGGCCACGTCTGATTTTTGAGGATATACAACCATTTGGACATATGTTATAAATGGCTCAAAATCTTCCCGGCGTGCATAATCAAAGGAGTTATGGAGGCAGACCACCATTAATTTCCCCATTGACTTCAATGTTAATTCTGGACTCTTTGCCCACCTCCAACTTATCCCAAAATTTTCGTTGGACGAAATGCTTTTCACTACAGACAGAGGAACAAATGGCCATGTCTTTGCACTAAAATTTTTATGAGGTTGACCACCAAAATTTTGAGATACACGAACTTGAAGAAGCATACTCAAAACATGTATCTAGTTGCCGTACATATCACCGTAGCAAACCTCATAACGCCGTTATCCTTCCGCCTCAACATCATGAATATTTACCAAAACCTGGCAGAAAATATTAATTCAAACCCTCTTAGTCCATTCTAGGCCAAAAAATCAACAAAAATGGGCATGCAAAAGGGGAGAAAAGAGACAGAGAGAGAACTGCTATAAATAGACGAACTACAATTTGTGGGTACCGAGATGGTGAAATTTAATGGTGGTCTGCCTCCTGTATGTTTTTAAAAGTTCATATATCATTAAAATTCTTTTCTTTATAGCTTCACATTTATTTTTGCAAAATTATTATAATACAGAATCAAAAAAAATTAATTGCAGAAGAAATGGTGACCCTTTAAAGTTATGTACTGTTTTGTATGCTGGGTTGCAGATCAGGTCCTTGGGCCTTTTGTTCTAGAATTGAAGACTTTTTCTTAATTTTGTCAAAATGTGAGTTTTGCAAAAAGATTTAAAGAGTTTCAACCAAGTCTCACCAAAAATATTCAAAATATTGGGATATTTTTCAAAAATTGACTTTCTTTTACCTTTTTTTTTACAAAATGGCCCATTTTTTGACACTTTGTATGTCTCAAAATGCCAATAATTCCCTATTTCTTGGAAACTCTGAGGTGAAAGGCATTCATTTCTAGAGACCTTGGCCAGTATACAAGAAGACAAGCTGCAAATTGGTTGCATTCAGGGTAACTGTAAGGAACTATAATGAAACTTGTAAGCCCACCCCCTGAAAATGTTGCTGTGGTAACAAATCCAACCTGTTTCCACATAAGTAATACTGTTGATGGAATATGGCTAAAAGCCACACTTTTCTATCCCTGGCTTGTATACATACATACAAACACAGGTACTTGTAAGAAATATAAATCATTTATTAAAATATGGATTGATAAATGTAAAATAAATGCTGTCACAAAGCAGTATTTTTTTTAAAAAAAAATGGGAATATTTCAGTATTTAAAACACTTTAACAATCAGAGGTATCCTTGGAATTACATAGTGTCAATATTTTGTGGAAGCAAGTTGTTTTAATCTTTACATCAATTTCCTGACAAAATGAGGTGGAAAAAGGGAGTTATGACATAATTCATTGCATAAAAGGAGTATGAAAAGGCTATTTATTAACATTTCATTGCTCTGTAAGTGCCACATTTTAAAAGATCACCACAAATAATAGATTTACATCAAAAATGTCAAACATTAAGCTGCAAAAGACACATCTACAACATATCCATTTTGGGGTGTGGAATCATCTGGGGAAAATGTCAGAATAACATGTTTGGCCATAAACCAAAAGTCTTAAAAATTCATGGAATCTTTTATGTAACTATTTGTTTGTGCAAAATAAAATGCTCGGTTACAATTCAAGCACAAAATCCAATTGCTGTTAATTCGGAGTCAATATATTTTCAGTTGAATATCCAAATATCATGTTCAAGAAAATGGGTGGGGTGGGGAGGTTGAGCCAATCTAAATGAAATGAAGACCGAGAAATTTCCCTGCAGACACATGGATTTTACTTTCTCGAGAAGGGAAATGCAACAATTGCAGGTTTTAAAAGATTAAAATTGTGTTAAGTCTGAGGAACACCCAAGCAAAATGCAGTTCACTCATGTTTTGAAAATTGTAACATGCCTCAGCAGTACATAATTAGACAAAATTTCTTAATTTTTAAATTTCTAACAAACACATACATACTTTTTCAATATCTGACAAACACATGGCTCCTTTCCAAGTTATTTAACAATGGAAATAAAGACATGCAAGACATTTTGTTTCATTTTAATACAGATGAATAATTAAAATTTTGACAGCAATATTGGGGGTAATCTGAAGAATTTCAGACAAATTATCATGATTTTTAGGCAAAATTGAGTGAAATTATTGTACTTTCTTCCCATCTAACCTTTACGATGCAGAAAAAGTCAAAATTACACATTAAAATATTTTTCACTAATTTTGAAGAGCAAATAAACACTGAAAATCACAAAATTTGGACTAAAATCAAAAATTCCCCTCACAAATTTGTCAAATATTTTTGTAATTTTACCATTTCACTTTATTAATTATCAAAATGTCATATATCACATTTTCTGAAAATTTGCAGATCATAGCATCAAATTTAGGCCTCTCATCCACCGTCAGTTTGTTTACATACAGGAGGCAGACCACCATTAATTTCCCCATTGACTTCAATGTTAATTCTGGACTCTTTGCCCACCTCCAACTTTTCCCAAAATTTTCGTAGGACGAAATGCTTTTCACTACAGAGGAACAAATGGCCATGTCTTTGCACTAAAATTTTTATGAGGTTGACCACCAAAATTTTGAGATACACGAACTTGAAGAAGCATACTCAAAACATGTATCTAGTTGCCGTACATATCACCGTAGCCAACCTCTATCGCCGTTATCCTTCCGCCTCAACATCATGAATATTTACCAAAACCTGGCAGAAAATATTAATTCAAACCCTCTTAGTCCATTCTAGGCCAAAAAATCAACAAAAATGGGCATGCAAAAGGAGAGAAAATATATGTTAAGCTGGAGATGAAAAGATTGGCGTTTGACATGAATTATTTCAAGATTAGCCTAATACATGTCTTAAAATGAACAGTGCGTTTACTTATTTATACCCACAGACACTGGCCTGTTTATAATGGCATGTAATACAGGGGGAGCGAGGGAGAGTGAGGTCTACAGATCTAAAAATGTAACACATTAATTTTAGTCTCAAATATAACTAAATATTATATTGTGCAGTATGATGTTTGTGATGGAAAATAAATTGCCGGGTAAAGTACGAGGAAAATATAATGACATGTAATACGGGGAGTGAGAGAGAGAGAGATAAACACCTCAATAAAACTATTAATTTAAGACTTTATTTTTTGTCCCACAGATACATAAATATATTGTACTGCATGATGTTTGTTATGAAAAAAGAACACATTTCTGGATAACGTAATTGGAGATATTCTATTAGTATTACAAATACAATAAAGATCAAGCTTCGGGGAGATTTGAATTCGAATTTGGCATAGTGGGGATGGGTAAATAACAACCCGACTTTTCATTTCCACCCTGAGTAAAAGCCTTACAGATGGTTCGAACCAATCGAACACACTCCTATTCGTTTGGCGAAAATGATGTAGCGGTTTTAAACGTTTGGGCCGAGAACTTTTTAAAATACAGTTCTTCAAAAAATGTTCAATTCCAGAACACTTTTATCCACCAAACCAGTTAATAATTGACGACCAGAAAAGAAATGATTAATATTCATATGAATATTTCGCTCCGAATCTGATAAATCTGACCAGTTTTCTTCTAATTTAGCGCAAATACTGCCTCTGTATTGATTAAATAAAGAATTAAATAGCTTTTCATTGCTGGCTCTGTCTGACATGGTATTTTTAATTTGGAAAAAAACGGATTTACTAAATGGCCCAAAAAATTTTGTCAAGATCTGCCAAAATTTCGGTTAATGTCGTATTTTGCGCAGATTTATCAGCCATTTCACGAAGACCAAGAATAAGTGGCGTGTGTGTCGAGCCAGTGGTTATTGCGTATGTACCGAATTTAGAGCCAAATTTTGTAGTTTCGTCTGTATAAAGGGTGGTATTTTTCGCCGACTTCAAGGTTTCCGAAACATGTTTTAAAGATACACCGACTGTAGATTTTGATGTAGTGTAATTAGATTTTAGTCCCGCGACAGCCAAACATGCGGTTATAACCACTGCTACGTTACCATTGGAAACGTTTAAATTTTTAAGTTCCATGACCAAATTGTGGCATTCTGCTGTGTATCTTTGATTTTTGACATCATACAAAATTCCTTCGTTCATCTAAAACGGTTGGGACTTGCAACCATTCTTTTTACCTGCCAATTGATTTTTATTTTCATTATTAGCCTTCGTGCGAATGACCAAATTGTGGCATTCTGCTGTGTATCTTTGATTTTTGACATCATACAAAATTCCTTCGTTCATCTAAAACGGTTGGGACTTGCAACCATTCTTTTTACCTGCCAATTGATTTTTATTTTCATTATTAGCCTTCGTGCGAATCATTTCTTTTTTAGTCTTCCGAAGTCGTTTTTTTTTTAACTTGGCGATCGTGCTTTTATGACACTTTGACAATCGCCGCAAATACTTTTTTTTTCTATTTAAATCAGTCAAGGTCGCATCGGCAGATGTCCGAGTAATTTCACTTGTGTCTGCCGATGGAGTCTCGTAAACTATCCCGGAAAAATGGGGTGTCAAGAAAATCGTCGTATGATTTCATACATTTAGTGGACTTACCCTTACTTTTACTCAGCTTCCTAGTCTTTGTCGTCAGTCTGACCAATCCATTTTGAATGTATTTGTCACCAAACGTCACACAGTCGTCATGTAAAGCAGTCATGATAGACCAATGCTCCGAAGTTGTCGGGAATTTATTAACATTTGTCTAGCATAAGCCTATTTGTGATTTTTGTCATAGGTAGTTTGTTACAGTGCCCAAATGACAGGGGTACTTGTCCAATCCAATGATGGATAGCAAATCATCTGTGGACGATATCTTGCAGGGCTCAGTCTCAAATCTAGAAAAAAATAAGTCCGTCGATCAAAGCCCATGGCTGCAGGATGATTAAATAATATACTATGATTATGAAAATAATTTACACCATGTTACCGAAAAGTGCCTGGAAAGTAAAGACTACAAATAAAAAGTTTGTTTCGATTATTTTCCGGTCTCAAATAGTTCTGCGTATTTAGAGCTAGCAAATATCTATTTCCTAACCAGGAGAGATCGTTGCGTAAACCAAGGTGGTAGCCACTTAATAAAAGTAAATCTTGAAAGGCTGCAGTGAATTTATCTCGGCGATTTCACCTGCTTGAAAGTTTGAAATGAAACGAAGCTATTACAGCTAGCTCTGTATTTAAATCGCCAAAATCAAAAATCAAATCAAGGAGTGAAATCGAAATTTTTGCTCACGTTCGCTATTAAATAAACACGTAAGTCGAAGCCCGTAATGAGTGTATTTTTTACTCGGTGTTATACACCAATACATGTTTGTAAAAATATCTCGTGTGACGTATATTTGCTGCGACATCCGAAAACACATGCGCGGCGCTAACTTCTGCTCACTTCAGAAGATTTCTCGACGGAGCAATCACACAGATAAGCGGGTCAGTTTTTATAAGGACAAATAGTGCGTCTCTGAACCACTCTAATATGGGCTAATTACAAGATGAAATATCACATGACTATTACTGATGAAACTACGTAGCCAAATAATACATTTTTTGGCACATTGACTTAAATATTTAAAAACAGAACTAATTGCGTAACAAACACAGGTCCAACTTATAAACAGACAGCTATCTTTAGACAACCGTGTTTGGTTTCCATGTCATATAAAATAAACTTTGAAAGAATCGTTATTTGCTACACATATTGAACCCAAAAGCAAAGAAAGATTAAGGGCAATAAATAATTAGGTTAATTTTATATTCGTGCAGACGCTCTGTGAACACAATACTATAGTTTCGTAAATGGCAACAATAACTGCTATGCTTTTTTTGGCTTCTGTGCTTTTTTATAGTTCAAATGCAGCTATTGCGTTTTTATAAATATCATCATGCAGCTTTTCTAACCCAGTGAATAGAAGTTGAGAACAGTTCATTAGCCTATTTACGTCAACAGACACAAAGGGCGATAACTGCAATATTTACGTTTTAATAATAAACATTTCCCCCTTATGGTTTCGACCAAATATCCATTGCATATAAATTTATATGCAAAGTATATTCAAATTATGAACGAATTAGTTCATATTTCTAATATTCTATTATAAAACAAGACAGGGCAGACAAAGAAAGAACCACATTCTTGAAGAAAGGTTACGATAGGGTCATCTCCATGCCTTCATGTAACAGGAATTGGCACAATGTTCATGAAGTTAAGCACCTTATGCAACAAAGTCACAGACTTCCCAGCCATTCGCACATGCGAATATACATCGTATATTAATGATATCATTAATAACTCAGTTATAATATTATCTATGTATTATATCAACTGACTTACCAGCGACTTAGAGATATATTGGACATCTGTGAGAGTGTAGCTTCCGTGTTCAATAGTCTATAAATAGTAACAAGTTGATAACTATATACGCGCTTTGGTATTATGAAGAGGGAGCTGATTAAGTGCCGTGTGCATGAAATATTTGTATTTACCTACAGTACTACCTACACAGGGTGATTTCGTGTTAGATCTAGTTATACAGTGCACACTAATAGACGATCCTGGGGTTGATCATGGTGTTCACAGAGATAGTGTCCTTTGCAGCCTTGTTCCGTCCTATCAGGACGGAGATCCAGCCAGGGAATAGGTGTCCAGCATTAGGAATTTGTCCAAAAAAGTTGGCAGTTGGAATTTATCGAAGAGTTGATGGAAACGCCGCTGTTCGGGCAAATTTCTCCTTTCATAACACACTGCATTGGCCCGGTTGTTGCTGAAATGTAGAACGTTTTAAACGGTTAGATCTTAACATTAAGGTCATCTGCAGATTTGGGAGAGAGAAAGAAATGGTGTTTAACCTCCACTCGACGCAAACAAGGTTATTGCGGGACTTTATTTTATCTAAATAATTCGCTTAGGCGTGGGGATCTTTAGCAGTGGGAGGAAACCGGAGGACCCGGTGAAAACCCACGAGGATGGATGGAAGGCACCCCTACCCTTTGTCACCTTCAACCGGGGAATAGAAACCAAGCCAGTTGACTCAATGACAGACCTTGTGCTAACCATCCGGCATCCAACCCCGTCTGCAGATTTGGTCTTGGCCATGAGATGTAAACAGATGTAAAGAACGCTAATCCTAGCCCACAATCCTCGGCAACAATCATGTGCCCTAACCCTGTTTATATCTCGTTACCTTGACGAAATCAGTAGTTAACCTTAATGTTTAGACATGGCCGGCGTTAAACCCCATTTCGTTTCTTTTCATTTTTATTTATACATTTCGACAAACACGTAGACTAATATTAAAACAAGGTAATATTTTATATCAGAAACGTTCATTTACAATAAACAATTGAATAAATTGCACACGAAAATGCAAATGCCTAATACCTTAATTTATAGACATATTTAAACTTTAATTAAAACGAGAAGTTAAGAGTGGGTATGTATAAATTAGTGTCTGATTCCTCAAAAGGTTGTAAATACGTTGGGAATAGAGTCGTCTTACCAGGAATTCAATTCCTGAACTAGAAACCTAACAAATTACTTTTTGATCCAAGTAAAAAAGAATGAATATAAAAACAAAAACAAGGGAAGGCCTAACCGCAAAAATCCAGAACAAGAATCTTCGTTAAAAAGAAATAAATATTTGACAAGCAAACATGTTTTAAAAATTAGGTTACGTAACACATCAAGAATAATCTACATAAAACCCAATAGCATGAAATTGGAAAAAATATTAGCACGCTGTAATTATAAAACAATGAATAGAATTGGTCCAATGCAAGAGCCTTGGCATACTCCCCGTTTTATGAAAATGGCTATAAGACTTTAAACCACATTTCATTTCATTTTAATTATACAATTCAGGTTCTTGTTTAAATTTAAAACTACACTTGCTTAAAAATCCAAATGTCAGGGGACCTTTTAATGCACTATGAATATTTACATGGTCTGAGTGTTCGTTCCAGCTGAACGAATAGACACATATTTTGTTTTTGACGGTATCGATGTCTAGATAAACCCGAGACAAATTGCAACAGCCTTGAAACATATTACAGTACTTTAAACATCAGGGTAGGTACTCCTTAAAGACTGACCGGTTTAAAGAATAATTAAGTAACAGAATTGATAGCAGATCCGAAAACATGGTTTATCAGTTTATATAAAACCATCTCCTAATTATTGCAACATTCATAGTACACATATGGAATATCCGAATGTGCTAAGACTAGTAATTATTTCCCATTATTTCACGAATGTAGTGCGAGTTATAAATAGACAATTTTTTCTCTTTTTTTTTCTCCCCTCTTCCTGCATTTTTGGGTTGACTTTTTGGTCTAGAATTGGAGAAAAGGGATCAAATTTGCCATTTCATAGCAGTTTTGGGCGATTGTGATGATATTACAGCGGAGGGATAGTGGGTGTAAAGTGTCTTTCTGCAGAGCAATCATTGTGTCGGAAGTGAGATTTTCCCCACAGTCAACTTCAAATCCCCGTAGCAAAAAATCTAAACGGTCAACCCCCTACAAATTTAAGATGTGGAGATTTCCAAATGTTGTCTCCATTGTGCCTATAAAGATTGGAGCCAACGGAATGTTGAGCAAAAAGCTACAGCCCGTGATGTCACAGCCATTTAACATTGAAGTCAATGGGCAACTAATTACTAGTCGGAGTCCCTATGTTCCAAAAGAGTGTTTCATTAAGCAAGGGACACAACTCTTTTTAAATAATATGAAAACAGACCACTAACTTCGAAATCAAATGAGCATAAAATGCCTAACTGTTTTGCACCAAACGGGCAAATGAAGACGGGCATACAGAATATCTTTCATAAGGGACGTTGTGTCCCCATAGTGGCGTTGCCGCTTACTTTCTTCTAACTGCAAGATTCCAACTTCCAGCGGTTCTTTTACGGGCTATCAATTTGACATCTTTCTTTAATAATGTGTCTTGTGCACTTAATGTCATTATTCTTTAGTACTAGACATCCACACTTATAAGGATGGCATTACACTTAATTAAAATGCACATTCTTTATTAAATTAACAGACTGTAAATGGCTACATAACAATATTTTACGTAGTGTGTTTGAATCACTAAACATATCTACCACATATTGTTGAATTTTGGAGGGAAACTTGCGAAAGTATTAATATTTGGCATTTAAGAGCATCTTCTCATTGTGAAGTCTGCCAATTGCAACTCTTAAATCACATTCCAGTCTCCAGCTGCCAATTGGTCTATTACCTGCACACCAGGGGGGACCTCGGCTTTCGTCCCATTCGAACGTCTAGATAGTTGTACTTGTCTGATCCCCCGTCCTGCACCAGCGACAAGGGGAAACCACACCGGAAACTAACAATAAAATACATCAAAAAAAGATTCAGGACATTAACATATCCCACAGAGTTGTACAATACATTGAACCGATACAGAACAATAAAACAACGATCCAAATGTAGTTTCGCAATGGTCATACTAAATATCTAGTAACCGACACAGAAACATTCTCCAGATATAAAGTTATTTTATTTTGAGAATATCAGCACAAAAAGTTAAAATTGGTTTGAAATGTTGCCCATCACAATTTAAAAGAATGAATATCTAGACAATACGTTACTGAAACCATATAGATAACGGACTTAATGTAGCACGTTCCAAAAACGCATCACTAATACCCCCACTCCAATTTCCACCAGGAGGATGGTTTAGAGCACCAAGAAGATTGCACCTTGCACAGTTCTCATTGTACCAGAACGGTGCCTGGTAATCAACTGCACAGCTTCGTGTGCTGTTGTTATCATCTTTGTCAAACGTCGAAAATGCATCTCCAATCTATCTGTATATATACTATTCACAAAAAGTAGGGGATATTTGATTTTTAAGGATTTTTAAGTATTATTAAAGTCACCTAATGAAACTGACGAAGAAACAAATGACAAAATGAAATGAAGTTCACATTCATCGATTTATTCCAAATGATCGTTAGACTAAGTAAGGCACTGACTGACCATTATAAGGGTAAAATGATACCCGGGGTCAAACAGCAAAGTTACCACAGCATCACAACAAAGTCAGTAACGGGTAAATCCTCCTCTGTTTGCCAAACAAGCATTGATCCGACGTGGCATACTCCTAATGAGACGTCTAAGGTCATTTTGGTCCAGATTGTCCCATTCCTGTTGCAACGCAGCAGCAAGTTCTTGGACATTGGCAGGACGTTGTTGACGTTGACGTAACCTCTGTCCAAGCATGTCCCAGACATGCTCGATGGGGGAGAGGTCGGGACTCAGTGCTGGCCAAGGTAATGTGGTGATGTTCTGTTGTTGAAGGTAATCTGTAACGATCCTGGCCCTGTGACATCTTGCGTTGTCATCCTGGAAGATGAAACGGCGGCCATGACGTCGTGCAAACGGCACAACATGGACTGCAAAGATGTTGTCACGGTAGTACTGGCCTGTAACACGCCCTGCAACAACATGTAAAGCCGTTCTTCCAGCAGCAGTGATGCCTCCCAACACCATAACAGAACCACCCCCAAATCGATCATGTCTGATGACGTTAACGTCTTGGAAGCGCTCGTTTCGACGACGCCACACCCTCCTACGTTTGTCCAAAAAATCAACAATGAACCTTGACTCATCTGAAAACATCACATTGCTCCAGCGTCGATTATCCCAGTGTTGACGATCCCTACACCAACGACGTCTTGCCTGAATGTGATTATCTCTCAAACAAGGCATCACGCGAGGACGTCGGGCGCGAAGGTGACCCCTATGCAGTCGATTCCGAATCGTCTGGCCACTCACTCTCACACCAGTGTCTGTTTGAAGACGAGCGCTGATCTGATTTGCTGTGATGACACGATTTCTCAAGGCCAAGGTACTGATAAATCGATCCTGGGCTTGAGTTGTCGCCCTTGGTCGACCTGAGCGTGGTCTGTCCTGTACAGATTGTGTATCACGGTATCTGGACCATAGCCTGCTTATGACAGACTGAGAAACATTCATCGTCCGCGCCACAACCGCCTGTGTTGTGCCGATCTGTAGCATGCCAAGGGCATGTAATCTTTCATTTTGGGTAAGCCGACGCATATCAAAATTTGTTTCTGGTCACTAAAACAATTAAACTGATGTTTCCACCCTGGAATTCAATGCCACAATGACTGTAACATTCAAAGTCAGAGTCGTGCAAATCTTGGGTTGGACCCCCATGATGATCCCAAGCATCACCTGCATTCCATGCGGTAGCTATTGGTGCGTTTGGGCGTCACATGTAACTGGAATTAAACTGATGTTTCCACCCTGGAATTCAATGCCACAATGACTGTAACATTCAAAGTCAGAGTCGTGCAAATCTTGGGTTGGACCCCCATGATGATCCCAAGCATCACCTGCATTCCATGCGGTAGCTATTGGTGCGTTTGGGCGTCACATGTAACTGGAAATGTTTCTTCTGTTAGGTTCTATAGTGACTTTTTTCGTAGTCATTTGCATATTTTAGTATTATGCCCCCAAAATCAAATATCCCCTACTTTTTTTTGAATAGTATATATGCATACACCATACCGAACTAGACAATATATAATAAAAAAGAACAGGAATGCAATGCCTGTCGAAGCCTCGATTTTACCTGCCTTCGCTTCGGCACGATATCATAGCCATTTGAATCCAATATTTACATTATTTTCTTTCGTTGGCGTTTGTCCTCAACTCCATGCGCTGACGTCATACAAAAACCTAACCAATCTCTGAAGTCTTGTATACTTCCGCCTCAAAATCACGAATATTCACCAAAATCTGGCAAAAAGTGTATTTTCAAACCCTCTTCTTCGATTCTACACCCAAGAGTTAACAAAATTTACCATGCAAACGGAGGAAAATGGAATGGCAGAGAAAATCTTAAAATATCTTTGGCACTTGATTCAGTGATCTAGTCACTGCGGATTGATTTTGTATGACGTCAGCGCATGGAGTTGAGGACAAACGTCAACGAAGGAAAATAATGTAAATATTGGAATCAAATGGCTATGATATCGTTTTGTGGGGAGTATCTGTGCAAACCAAAACGGCTAGATTGAAAAAAATCATATGAGTGAATTGGCAGAGGTTAGATTGCCTGAGATTACGAATTGTGAAACAAAAACGTGCCGGAGCAAGAGCAGGTAAAATCGAGGCTTCGACAGGCATTGCATTCCTGTTCTTTTTTATTATATATTGTCTAGTTCGGTATGGTGTATGCATATATATACAGATAGAAGGTCAGGTTACTGCGGTGTGGCAAACATGAGGATGACTCCGTAGGTGTTAATCTCGCAATCCGGTATCCAATTCTTTCATTTGTGATACTGAAGCCTTCTACACAGGCTGATACATATCGTTGAAACATATCCTTGAATTCATGGCAGATTTGCCGAGGTGTATATCGTGTCATAATATAGATATGTTCCAAGCCTATCCAGTCATCTGCTTCATTGTGGTTTGGATCACTCCAGAATCCCTCTCTCAATTCGAGCCAGGACCTATTGAAATAGTAAAACGAATCGTAATGTTGCATCAACACATCTCGTCCACCCCATTTCATTCTACAGATGATTCGTATTGGTTGCGAAGTCCCGGGTGGTAATACATAAAAATATTTTTTCTGCAAGTGGTAATAGCGTCGTTTGCAACCCTCTGCACAATCTAAAATGAACGATTAGAGATTTAATAACGAAATTCTGTTTTGATTTTAATACACTTGAGACAAAATGGAACCTTGAGATGAATCGGCGGTAACGAGAAGAACATATATGATTTAATTTTACTATTACGCCCAATATATTATATTTCTTATCAGTAATGATTTTGACATTTATAAAAGTGCCAGATAAAAATATCCCGACTAACATTATCTGTTTCTATGGCATAAGGAACCGCATTCTGAATGAATTATTGAATGACGTATGGTGTACACCACTTCATAGTCGCGGAGACATTGGGTTTCAAAGGGCGTTGCAGGAGATCGATTATAGAAATGCATAATATCACTAAAACCATTGTTTTCTTTCCTACAAAATTATGATATTAATTCCCAGATTATTTGATATGCCTGTAGGCATTGCCCTATTCTTCTAATCTTCATCAACAAATTGTAGTGGTCTTACTTTGCATTAGTCTTTCACATCTCTCACCAATGTATCCATCAATACAGTCACAATATAATGGCGACGAAGAGTATTAAAGGGACCCGGATGCAACCGATGACGTTAGACAGACGACCTCACACCACTTTACTCAATGACATGTCTTATTAAACATACATTATGCAAGAGCTAAATCTGATTATTGCAAGTCTTTATTTAGGCTTCAGATGTCATAGAAATTATAAATTAGATCTTTATTTAAACAAAAAGCATAAAATCAACTCTTTAGACCCACGGATGGCTTGGATTGAGCTTGGATTTAAACAGGATTTCACGTTGACGTCATACTCCTAGTTTGAGGCTATTAATGATAGAGTGTACGAAGCGAGGCCGGTTTTGAGCGAGGTAATTAGGTCAACACGCTTCTTTTGTCACTTGCGTTTACAGTAAAATTATGGAAATTGATAAACATCGCAGCTAACATCAACCAGCTGAATTGCAGCCCCATCAGATCACTTTTTTCTGTTCGCCTGCTCCGGGAGTTACCTAGGCCTACCTAAAGTACAAGAATACACGAAGGCGACGGAAGAAGTCAGCTATAGTATAGTATATTTATTTACAACACTGCCTCATTTATTTGGTCCATTCCTCTCAAACTTTAAAATTCTGTTGCCGACTTTCTCTTCTTATCTGTATATTAAAAGTCTTAATTCTAATTTGTAGTAGAAAATAAATGTAATACGAGTTGAATTGCAGCCCCGTCTCAAACCAAATAGGCTAAATGTAGGCTATCAATGTCATTGAAAATATTACTTGATAATCGAGATTATGTAGGTGGAGTTAACGCCTGCCAATCAAACGACCGGCCATCGGTGAAGATGGACTTCTACACCATTTCTAGTCAAAAATAACACTGGTGTTAACTATGTTCAAAATAAAGTTATTTGACTGAAATTTTTCAATATATTCTTCTTTCATCATTTATTACGGAACTGTTACAGCAAGAATAGCTGTCTCCTTCTAAAAATCTCCCATAATGTATCTTTAAGCAAACCCTCTTAGCTATTACACACAATGTCAGGACATCGGGCACGTTTTAATAGCGCTAATCATTTGAAAGCTGTATGTAGGTATTAACTAATTTTTTTTTGGAATCTAATAATTTCAAATGAAGAATCATAGGTGTACCTAAGATGGTATACTACAAGGAAAAGATACACTAAACAAGCTATATTTGGGGCCTATTTTAACATAGGGATTTTGTATGATATAATCTTTTGGATATTTTTTGATGCAGTTGATGCAGTCACAAAGAGTCAAAGTCCTTGGTCACTTTAAAATTTTAACCTTCGTCTTCTAACAAATACTTAATTACCTCATTCGGGATACTTCGTTTATTTTAGGTACGTAAAGATGACCCCAAAGGATGTCATACGATGGCTTAAAATGCCCCCACGAATGCCCGATGTTTTATACGACTCGTAACTTTGAACATTTAGTCTACCATACGTCCATCTGGTGTCAAGTTTGGGATAGTGTAACGCCTGCTATAGCGTGGTAAAAGCCTACTATGTACCGAAAAATTCGAAAAAATACCGAAAAAAAATACTAATTACCGCAAAAAATCGCTAAATACCAAAAACACAATACACTAGATTTCGGATTTTATTCGGTATATAGTACTGACCGGCTGCTACAGAAAAATAGAAACAATTTGTTGTAAAAAACATGATCAATGTATTCGTACACTAAAAGCGACCAACCAAATGGTTTGCTACACAAATATGATGTTCCTTCTTTAAAGATACTATAGGTGATATTGTTAAAAATATGTTCAGCTCAGATGCAGCTTCTCGGCATGAATTGTGAAATTCGGAATCGCGCTGTCTTCAACGCTAGGAATCCCAGGTAGATATTAAAATAATATTTGTTAACACTGATCAGTTGTTAGTTAAATGTTAATAGCAATTTAATAACCCCCTAACAGAAATCCGAATATACCGATAAACAGAGAAAGAGAGCAGGGGGGAAATGGGGTTTAACGTCCACTCGACACAAACTAGGTAATTGCGGGGCTAACATATGGTTTGAATTCTATTTTAATTATTCGCTTGCGAATGAGGAAACCGGAGAACCCACGAGGTTGGACCCTACTCCTTGTCCCGTACAACCCCCGATAAACAATGATTAAAAGAATTATTTTCTGACACGATCTCCGATGATACTTGAATGTAGAGATCATGATGACCATTCAATAGCATATATCCGTTGAGCGACGGTTGGAATTAAGACCGTAATGCAAGATTGTGCCGTATACATGTATTACGAGGGTGATCAACGCTGTTCCTTCAGAGGGTGGGTTCCAGTCCCCTGAAACGTATGCAATTGTGTGACCACTCTCAACTGAATCAGGACTTAATCGAAATGATTTCATTCCTTGGCAAACTTAAAGAATAAGTTTTTTTTAAATCAAGTCGATAGGTATGTATCCGATAATTCCATGTATTGCAAGTTCCAATTGGTAAATCGCAAATTCAGTTCTACTGAGACAACGCTGGTAAAAGATTTTAAAGAAATTTTAATCTCACTGGAAATGCCTGACCTCACAGCAGCTTTCGAAACCATCGACCACTACTCTATCCCATTACAACGTTTGAATAAACGCTTCCGATTCAGTGGTAAACCCACTAAGTCGGCAGAAGACAATCTGTGAAAGTAGGTTATGCATTATCAGAAACATCAATATTATACTATTCAAAAAAAGTAGGGGATATTTGATTTTTAAGTGTTATTAAAGTCACCTAATGGAACTGACGAAGAAACAAATGACAAAATGAAATGAAGTTCACATTCATCGATTTATTCCAAATGATCGTTAGACTAAGTAAGGCACAGACTGACCATTATAAGGGTAAAATGATACCCGGGGTCAAACAGCAAAGTTACCACAGCATTACAACAAAGTCAGTAACGGGTAAATCCTCCTCTGTTTGCCAAACAAGCATTGATCCGACGTGGCATACTCCTAATGAGACGGCTAAGGTCATTTTGGTCCAGATTGTCCCATTCCTGTTGCAACTCAGCAGCAAGTTCTTGGACATTGGCAGGACGTTGTTGACGTTGACGTAACCTCTGTCCAAGCATGTCCCAGACATGCTCGATGGGGGAGAGGTCGGGACTCAGTGCTGGCCAAGGTAATGTGGTGATGTTCTGTTGTTGGAGTGGAGGTAACCTGTAACGATCCTGGCCCTGTGACATCTTGCGTTGTCATCCCGGAAGATGAAACGGCGGCCATGACGTCGTGTGAACGGCACAACATGGACTGCCAAGATGTTGTCCCGGTAGTACTGGCCTGTAACACGCCCTGCAACAACATGTAAAGCCGTTCTTCCAGCAACAGTGATGCCTCCCCACACCATAACAGAACCACCCCCAAATCGATCATGTCTGATGACGTTAACGTCTTGGAAGCGCTCGTTTCGACGACGCCACACCCTCCTACGTCTGTCCAAAAAATCAACAGTGAACCTTGACTCATCTGAAAACATCACGTTGCTCCAGCATCGATTATCCCAGTGTTGACGATCCCTACACCAACGACGTCTTACCTGAATGTGATGATCTCTCAAACAAGGGATCACGCGAGGACGTCGGGCGCGAAGGTGACCCCTATGCAGTCGATTCCGAATCGTCTGGCCACTCACTCTCACACCAGTGTCTGTTTGAAGACGAGCGCTGATCTGATTTGCTGTGATGACACGATTTCTCAAGGCCAAGGTACGGATAAATCGATCCTGGGCTTGAGTTGTCGCCCTTGGTCGACCTGAGCGTGGTCTGTCCTGTACAGATTGTGTATCACGGTATCTGGACCATAGCCTGCTTATGACAGACTGAGAAACATTCATCGTCCGCGCCACAACCGCCTGTGTTGTGCCGATCTGTAGCATGCCAAGGGCACGTAACCTTTCATTTTGGGTAAGCCGACGCATATCAAAATTTGTTTTCAGGTCACTAAAACAATTAAACTGATGTTTCCACCCTGGAATTCAATGCCACAATGACTGTAACATTCAAAGTCGTGCAAATCTTGGGTTGGACCCCCATGATGATCCCAAGCATCACCTGCATTCCACGCGGTAGCTATTGGTGCGTTTGGGCGTCACATGTAACTGGAAATGTTTCTTCTGTTACATTCTATAGTGACTTTTTTCGTAGTCATTTGCATATTTTAGTATTATGCCCCCAAAATCAAATATCCCCTACTTGTTTTGAATAGTATATACCAGTCCAAAATTACGTCGTTTTAATTCACACATTCATTTTAAAATACTCATTTAACAGGGTTAGAGATTAAGGTTACAAGTTGTGAAATTAAGTTAAACAATGGGTTTAATTATGAGGAAAGTTCAAAATTCTTTTAATCTTTAAGCCTGTTAAAGGAGTATAGCGTCCCGCAAGGCAGTGTGTTAGGCTCGTCTTTGTTCAGTCTGTACTGCACATCACTAGAGGACAATATGAAGCAAAATGGCCCGGACTTTATGGGTTATCTCGATGACACTCAGATCTATTTTTCATTTAAATCCGGTGATTAAGTATTAATTCAATAGAAAAGTGTGTAGATGAAATAAGGGCATGGATGGCAGCAAACAGACTTGTTCTTAACGACGGCATGACAAAAGTCATACATTTTCATTCTAAATTTCATAATCAGCTAAACAATATTTGTTTTGGTAATAAATTCGTACATCCTGTAAACAGTGTTACAAATCTTGGCACATCGGATAAATTTTAAAGCACTTGTCACCACGGTTTGGATAATTCTAAACATTCAAGGACCTTCGTTTTTATGTGCTCTTATCTCCTATCGTCAGTCAACTAAAATCACCAGATTTTCATTAGAAATACAACTTTTCGAGCCGAGATACAAGCAGGATTCTTATGGCAAGCGAGCGTTTACTTTGCCTCACCCGTCTTTGGAATTCAAAACCTTTAAACACACTTAATGCGTTTTTGCTTGAATCTTTCAAATCTCTAGTAGAAACTCAACTATTTGGCATAGCATATAATCAGTTTTTATTAAAATATTTGAGTCATTTAAGCACCTTTAAAATTTCGTTTTGGTCTAAGACGTTTTCCGAGTTATTTTTGTAAAATTGTAGATATACTTTTTAACTTAAATGTTCTTTATATAGAGATATCTTTCTTCCATGATTATCTGTAATATTTTATTGTTTTTCAATTGATGTTGTAACGCCTTTTGGTGTTAGTGTATCTAAAACTTCGCAAAATTTTAAAATTTAATCTCCACTTCATCTGTAAGAAGTTTCATACAACTAGAGTAAACGTAATCATAAAACGAAAATGATATACATTACCTGTGCTTTACCCTTCTTTTCGTAATAGACAACATATTTTTCATAAACAGCATTCGAACAATTCTCAGCAATACCACGATTAAGAGAGCATTCAGACGTTGATTTAAGAAAATTTAGAGAAAAGCATTTACTATCCCGTGAACACATGTCAGCGCATTCCAAAACACTTCTTGTTTTGAAGAGTTGATAGTTTTCAAATGGGTGAATTTCATGCTTTTTGTATGTAGGGTTTGATATAAATTCATCACTGAGAATTGTTGTTCCAGCAAATTTAACATATTCGTAGAATACCAAAATTGCGATTATCCGATTGAAATCCACCATTGAACGACTGTCTAACTCTCCGGTCACCTCTGGCTTGCGGCTGTGGTTTCGATCCCTGGTGTGAGCGTATGTGGCATGGAGATAGGGGCGCCTTCTCAACCTCGTGGGTTTCCCCCGGGCACTCCGGTTTCCTCCCACTGCTAAAGACCCCTACGCACAAGCGAATTATTGAAATAAAATTGAAACCTTATGTTAGTCCCAAAGTGACCTAGTTTGTGTCGAGTGGACGTTAAACCCCATTTCTCTCTCTCTCTCTCTGTCTAACTCTAAGACCACTGAAGACTGAGCTTTAACTCAATGTTATCGGTTTGAAATGAAAATCGATTATGCGTGTACTAGTCAAGGGTGACAAACTGCATACATACGTAGCGACCAAACACAGACATACACAACAGATGAACCAAGAACCCTACCCCACCAAAAACAACATGAGAATAACACATACCCCATTAAACATCCATAAGTGTACAAATGTGCTGTTATTGATGTGTTCCCATTTGAATATTGTTCACAATAAGAAGCAAAATAAATTAAGATATGTTTACAGGATCGTTTTGTTATACAAAATAACAAAATGATGCGTTTCAATGGCGCTCAGTATATGACCATCTGCAGATTTTGTCGTATTCGTGCATGCTTTCAAATATAAGCATCGTGTTATAAGTATTACGGGGAAGTTAGGGTTTTTCTATATGGGGCGGTGAAGTTTTTTTTTAATAGTAAGACAGCTGTCCGATGTCAGGTATGGTCACTTGCCTCTACTTGTCTTTGGGTTCGAAGCTATAATAATATCACCATTCTTCGTCCACCCTAGTGTCGTCCATAACATTATTCATAGTGTAGCCTTTCGTTCCTTATCGGGGGTTGTGTCTATCATATCATTGATTCAACTAATGCGGTTATGATTCCCCGATTGTACGTGAGAAGGAGTAGCGGCGTCTGTCCGACCTTGTGGGTTTTCTCTGGGTCCTCCGGATTCCCCCCACACTGCTAAAGACCCCTACCCGCAGGTGAAATATTAAAATAAAATTGAACCATATGTTAGTCCCGAAATGATCTAGTTTGTGTCGAGTGGAGGTTAAATCTCCCCCCCCCCTCTCTCTCTCTGGTTCCTTATGAGCAATATTATAGACTCGACCCAATATTGCTTTCAAGTTCATAAACCAGTTGTATTAGACAGATATGACGCAATTCTACGGAAATAGATATTTTGATACATTAATATGACCCATAGGTTAATAAAATACCATTCCGTTTTTTTTATCAAGACCACACCATTCGCATCGATCATTTCCAACTAGTATCGTAACTTTAGTGGAAATTTAGTAGATATGATGTCAGGGTAGCATATCCATATTTGGTTACTTCTTTCGCCATTGGACGTAATTAACCACTTTGTATCCTGCTTTGTACAAAACGTATATAAGAACATCCCCGTGTGCCTCATACTTTTACGATTACATTGTCTCATTCTAAGTTCATATAATATGAAATCCAAGGTTTGGGAGCTGCGGATTGATATTGGAAGTCCAGTAAGAGAGAGCTGCTACATTATTAGAAGTCATGCCTACACACTCATTGACCAAAACAAAGTACTTGTATGGCTAGCAGGGGCGGTGTTAATTGTCTGATTTGGTAAACATGGGATTTCGCTCCCGACTTTTCTACACTAAAACTCAGGGTGGACACTCCAGCACCATTCAGAGTAGACAAGCATTTCTAATTACCTTCAAGATTGGAATTCCAGGGAAAAGTTCTATAAGAACCGCTGGACAGAAAGTAGTGCCCTTTGAATAAACCCGACCAATATCATGAATAATATTGAGCTATAGGTTTAACCTCTTGACTGATGTTAAAACATGTGAGTCCTTGAACTAACCCAAATGTGTTACAACAGGTTTATTTATGGATGTTTAAACAACGCATTTAAGATTCAAATATGCACACCTCATTGCTTTCTTTGCTTGTGTTAGATTTACACTTTGTTTGTTTTGGGATTGGGTTGGTACTTATCTATACTAATATTTGTGATTGTCGTTTGTTTGTTTGTCTTTCGGTCTATTCAGTGTTGGCGGCCACACTATCAGGGAACCTTGATCTGGGGAGTAACATTCGCCCAATGGCGATGGCCTCCACTTCCGGGTTCAGAGTTACGGGTCAACCGTTAGTAGTACCTATTTTCATATTTTCATTTTTTGAAATCTTGAATTTCGACAAAAAATGTAACCAAAGTATCAGTGAGGGTAATGTATTTATGCCTCGGATTCATTGACACAAGTCATGCTGTTATTTTAGAATTAGTAATATATATTAAAGCATTTTCCATTAAACCTCATTTAAATTAATTTCTTTTCTGAAATAGTTTGCACAATATTTGCTAACGTAGCAAGTATTTTAAACTCCTTAGTCATTGGAATATCTATTAGGCAACAAAACAAGTATCTCCAGTTTAAATGTTTATACTAAAATTACATTTAATTTCGCAATGATATTGATTTTTTGGGATATATAATACATGGTGGCAAATATTACCTTGAGAGTGGGGAGATCCCTTATCGGTACATAAGATAATGTATCAAGATAATGTATTCAACAATACCTTGACTACTATACATAACTACTGAAACAAAACCAAATATATAGAAAAAGGTTAACTTAATTCATCAAAGTTCTTTTCACTTAAGTCAGCATGGATACAAATTGGGAATGCAATGTACTGTTGCTGTGTTCTGTAATATCAACAATCGTGTTCATAAATGCTGCTAACGGTAAGATTCATCAATATGAAGAAGTGATTTTGTATTTGTTTAATTTTTATGAAACTTTATATATACATCAGTCTATTATCGACGTATTGTCGTTGCCTAGTGAGAGATTTCACAGCTTAAATAATATTTGTCTTTTCGTAGAAATAAATGTGAATAAGTATTTGGTAGGCTATGCAATTTTGGAGCACATTCCTTAAACCATATTCTGATACCGTTTACACACATCCACGTATAAGACGTATATCCGTTGATTTTTTAATTATTTGGCTGGGTAAATTATACCAATATGGAGAGTCTGACCATCCAAAGTATGGCGTATGTTCGTCTTAATTATAATAAGAATAGTAAAACGTTCAACCCCATTTCAATCATTTATTTATAGCAAATTATTGTATCATATCACTTAACAAGACAGCATCGGGGAGAAATAGTCCTGTACCACTGTCAAAGGAAAACCACGCTGAAGCATCCCGAGGAACTTTCTCGATTAAGAACGTGATCGAAGTCGGTACTTCTTGGTTAGCGAGTCAGCGCATTACTTACTGACCTACCATAGCTTATAGAGATTAAAATATCAACTGTCCGATGACGAGTTTTAAAAACTAATTTTCTTGATTGACTTATACTACAGTCAATGTATATAAACAGTTTTAATTGATACCCCATCATTTATAGATTGACTTATATAGTATTAAGGAGGCGGTTCCCAAAGCAAAGTTTTAAATATATTTTGTCCAACAATTTTCTGTCTTAGATGGCAAGGACGGCGATTCAAAGGTCAACGCAACAGGAAAGGTACTGGTATTATATAACGGTATTTGGGGTGCCGTATGCGGTACGAATTGGGACGATGTAGATGCTAAAGTTGCATGCATTGAGGCAGGGTTTCAAAATGGAAGGGCTTATGTAACTAACTTCTATGACCAAGATACGCCTACCTGGGTATACGAAGCTGATTGTTCGGGATCAGAACAAGAACTGAAAGAGTGTGATCTGACAAGACAAGCTGGAGGTGATAGGGCATGCCCAGATAGTCTAGGCGCCATGGCCTATTGTTATAATGATACCGACGGTAGGTGTAAATGTCTTTGACACGGGTGATTCGTACAATGTAGTTTATATACACACATGTTCGATTGGATGTATTTGGCCACAACACATTGTTTATGGGCACAATGATATCCGATTTTAATAAAACTTGTGTTTACAAGCTGACGATCTCGGATGAGATCGATCTTGACGTATCGGATCATCACTCCATGGATTGTACGAAAACCTCCCACGTGGCACACACTGACTGCACAAAGTTATCACAGGTGTATATTATGTACAATACCACGTAAATAGCTAAACACATGGCCACTGTTAACTTACGGACAATGTTTAGTACATGTTCTGCACAATCTCTTAATCTGTGCTGTCAAGTTATGTTTTGATAATGATTGCACGTATTGTACTCATCTATCAATTAATAAACTATACTAAAAACACTGAATCATTGGCAATAGGATTAACAGTTATGTTTTATAATGATTACATATATATTTCATGAGGGAGGAGACGATATCTAGCGCTCAACAACCTTCCGTTTCGAAATTACTCACATTTGTCCGAAAACCGCGTTAACCTGTTAAAGGCAACAGCTGTTAATGAGCATATTTTGTCCTATTGGACTTGAAGCATTAGATCAGTGGTCTCAACCTTTTTTGGCAACGGCACACCCTGGAACACATGAAGAAATAGCGGCACACCTGGCTAAATATTTATGAAAAATATTTGAATTTTGCAAAATAAAATCAAGTCATATACGGCATACAACCGTAGACACAGACTAGTCATAGACATGTAGAATGACTAAAACTAAATAATGAAAAACACAACTATGGACTACTGTAGATACCAGTAAATACTCAATTAGGATCACGTCGTTTTTCGCATTTTGTTAGTGTGCCCCTCAAAATTTTGCGGTATACTCATGTAGAGCTCTATCAATTGTCCGCTTATTTCTGTTCATGTAACATTGAAAAAATATCTTCAAAAGTTTTATCCTTTTACGGAAATAATCCACGTTCTTCCGAATTTAAGTCTTCGAAGAAGAAAAATCTATTATTTCGTTTTTTTTTTAACCAAATGCATGATGAATTTACTAGTATTATTACATTTTTGTTCGATAAAAATATTGATTTGTTTAGTTTTTTTTACATTTAGCTGTAGCCTATTCACTGGTGGGAACTGGGTCTAATTATGGAATTATACAAGCTACTAGAGATGGTAAAACTGGTTATATATGTGGTATCGGGAAGCTAAATAATGGGGAAGCTGGAACTGTGTGCCGAACCCTGGGATTTACAGACGGTGACAATTATCACACTTCGGTGACTACAACAAACCATGAATGGTGGAGAAGTTTCTTTAACTGTTATCAAACACCTCCCTTCCTCCATGTTTGTACAGGGCCTGCTTGGGAGTACATTACATCCAGTGACTCTAACGCCACCCAAGAGTGTCGCTTAAATACTCTCTCAGTTTACTGCTATGGATCATGTAAGTAAATATAACTCAATTGCCGTGGTTAAGAAAGTCATAACCCGATTCGTGGCGACTCACTGTCAACCCTGTGGCTATTAGGGTGCAAGACTACGTGTTGTCAAACATGGTAATCGACCCAACAGCATTATGGCCACCATTGCTTTGGCATATTTCTATAGAAAGTTCACTATTTATTCGAATTTGCGTTTGGATGGAAAACGTACAGTACTTGATAGGTATACTATTTTTCCTTTTCACTAATGGATGTGTACAACTCATTGACCTATAGGATTTACTATGTAATGTATTTTATACTTCATTCCATTAAATTCAATGATTTTGCTTCTTTTCTGATTTAGCATGCCCATCGTATTCTGTGCTTCTTAATTTAGATTCCAGGGTCTGCATTTTAATGTAAAAGTTTTATTTTAGGAGACTTGGCTTTTCAGTGCGATCACATTCGAAGTACACAAAAGTAACGGGATATCCCAATAACGAGAGGGTAGGTTCCACCATGCTCCCTATTCTGATTGCCCTGATTTGAATTATAACGCACCACAATTTGGTTATTCATAATATGTCCTAGTTTAACCTTTCAGTGAGGCTACATACCAAGTTTGCAAATAGCAGTGGTGTCCTGTTAAAAAGAGAGAATCGTGACTACTATGCTTTCTGTTCTGATGGGTTTAACATGAACTCGGCTAATGCTGTATGTAAAGATTTGGGATTTATTAAAGCTAGATTAATAATGCCAGCATCAGTATATAATGTCGGATATTCTGTTAAATTCTTCAATCTACAATGTTCTGATGGTGCCTCATCGATGAAACAATGTACATCAGTATATAACAGTAGTACCATATGCCATGGAGGTGCGGTAGCTGTTGCTTGTGATGATGGAAAGCCACTTATAAAAGGTAAAATGAAATGAAACGAAATGCATGTTTAGCTCCCTACTTTTCTGCGCCAGATGAACACGGGCATATATCATGCAGTGTTCTGAGGGAATTATTCGTCATCGATTTCGCACTGTCAAAATGTTTTTTTTTACTTTTGCTTCTCCGGTTGTACGAGTATGGTCGCCTGTCCAATCTCATGGGTTTTCTCTGCCCCCCCCCCCGTTTTTCCCCACTGCTAAAGACCCGTAGGCACAAATGAATTATTGAAGTAAAATTGAATCATATGTTGATCCCGAAATGACCTAGTTTATGTCCCACTCTCACTGTTTTTTTACGTAAACGCCAACAATGTTTTTTCGCCTGAAAGACATGACGCTGCAGTTCCTTCACCACTGATAAGGTGAAATCACGCTTTAGAATCCCCCCCCCCCCGTTTAGCTGACGCCTTACAAACTAGCCCGTGGACAGTCGTATACACGTCCATCCTTTATGTATTTAGATATCGTATTACAGATTAGTTAAAACCCTTTACATAGTTTACAGGCTAATTCCTCTGGCATAAGATAAAATCAAATATATATGATAAGCTAACTATGTCCCAAATAAAGCGTTAACCTGGAAGCTAGTATTCTGCGGGTTTCAAATATGCCACACTAGTGTAATAATGTAATGATTTATCCTTCCAGAGTCTGGACCCCGGCAGTGTAACACTGTTCTGCTGTCCAGTGGCAACATTAGTCTAACACATCAATTCTTGTATTTTTTTAAAGAAATTAATGACGCATTTATCGACCTCCCAAATACCAAGAATTATAAATTGCTCAGAATAATTTTATTACGTTTCCTTTTTCTAGAATACTACATGAAATATATTTAAGGTTGCTTAAAATTGCCTTTACTATTCTAGATAATTTGATAGAAATCATAGATGGTACTGTTCAAGTGAGCAAAAATGGTATATGGGGTAACATAAATGCTTATAAATGGGATACTGTAGATGCCCAAGTTTTATGTAAAGAACAAGGATTTGATAGCGGCGAGATGAAACAGTCAATCTACTCCGACAAACCACGGTAATGTTGGCCTAATTTAATTTAAGACGACAAACACCGAAAGTGTCCAGGGTCGTAATTTGGAGAATTTTAAAACCGTACAAGCTACGATACCGTGAAAGTTGAATCTCTACAAAGAATATCAGTCCATATATTTTCCAATTCCGATCAACGACCCGAACTAAACAGTCCTACCAAGAACTGTTATTTTCCTAGTCAATGGTAAGGGCCATATTACTCAAATGCTTTTGTTTGAATTTGGTTTTGTGTTGACTGAATAGGATAATCCGAAGCCGGGTAATTTAGAGTTTAATGTATTGATGTTATATTTGTAGATGGATGTTTGATGTTGATTGTCAAGGAGATGAAGACAGCATTTTCAGTTGTCCCTACAAAGACTTGCCTGATAATGATACAACATATTTAAATGGCAATGCACGTGTCTTTTGCTACAACAGATCGGATGGTAAATGTATGAATAAATCCAAAAATAAACTGTGTACAAGAAAATGGTTTCTAATTAAACTTGCATCTTTACTATCCTACAACTGAGTATTTCTGCATTGCATGTACTACGTTAAAGTCGTTTTGTCTGGTTTATGACATTGTGTCTGTTTAAAGTATACTGTTCTGGTTCAAAGCATCTCTTCGTCGATCTAGACGATCATCATATCTCAATGTCTAAATGTAATCATATTCCTGAAGTAGTGAGGGTGAAGAATACCAGCTCATTAACCTAAAGGAAAAGATATTTGTATAGCCTTGATAATCCCGAAAGAATACGCTTCGTAACGCCACTTAAATATATCATTTTTCGCAAATATGTGTTATAGCTTATAAACATCCAGGGGGTGGGGGCTCAGTTCAATCCCGATGATAATCGAGACAGTTCACGACTGGGGCCTAAACGAACCATTGGCATATGGAATACTGTTGCATATGCCTTCATATGCCTGGTTATTACATAAAAGCAAGAGTTGAACCCCATTCCACAAATACATTCATTCTTCCTTTTTTTTCGTTCTAGCTATAGTATAACACATGCGTGCATTTTACTTTTACAGCTAACGAGTACAAGTTAGAAAATGGTGATCATGGGAGACTTATCCGTAACAAAAATGGCCAGGAAGGTTACGTGTGTGATCTTATTAGGTTCTATGATCAAGAGGCTACTGTAGTTTGCAAAACTCTCGGCTATAACAGAGGAGAACGGTTGGAATCTCCCAACCTTCCTGAAGGTAAATATGTATTCTAGTACGTCTCTGCAGACTGTCAGCATCAACATTAATGATGGCTATTTAAATATATTCCAATTCGGCAAAGATTGGGTATCGTGATAAAATTAAAATCGTATCATCTAAGAACCACCAAATGGAAAATGATGTGGTTTAACGTTCTATATGTTTGTAACAATCGGGCTAATGAATGTCAGTAAACAGCATGCAGTATGATACAATCTAATAAAAAGGGTCATAATTTTCATCCGATTCGCGTATATCAGATCGCAACTTCCTGAACTATAGCCCCTTTGTTAGTTTGTGATCCAGAGATCTCAATTTTTATACGATTTAAAAAAACGTTCTAATATATCACTGTTACGTCATAATGTTGGTTGGGTTCAAATTTCGTGAAAATCGATCCAAAACCTTCAAGCCTAGTTTGTGTCGAACTTACGTTAAACCCCCACTTCGTTCGGGCTTTCTGCAAAGCATAAGGGATTCTGTTAGATTCAGAGTTTCATTCTTTGTTTCTCATGTTTGTTAAATTATTAAGTTCATGAAATCTTTTAGGAACTAAATGGTGGGGCGTGCAGTTAAGCTGTTTTTATGGGAGCTCTAACATTGAATCCTGTAAAGGTTCTGACTGGTCATATAGCTACGATGGAAGTTTAAACTCTACCAGTTCTGAATTTGATAAATGCCGCAATACTTCTTATGCTATTTCGGTTTCCTGTTATGGACAAGGTAATTCCTGATTTTTATAAATTTGATGATAGATGCAAAGATATGTCTTTAACAATACAGAAACGATAATTAATTACACAATGTATTCTTTAAAAGATATGAAGACATATAATCATAAAATGACAATATATAATTGCACAGTTTATTCTTCTTTTTGAAAAACATGCAAATCAGAGTATGCTTGGGACACAGGGAATTTCTCTGTGTTGTACCTATAACTAAATTTGATAATTCCATTTGTCTAAGATCGTCTTGTTTCCAATAAACAAATCCAATTCCGTCGATCTTTATTTGACGATTTAGTTTAAATTTTACGTTCATAAATATATTATTTCGTTGGGATGATAAGATGGTTTACAAATAACCGTTCAAATTTGCCTGTAAACATTTCTATACTGTGCAATCCTAAATGTATTGCTTCAAATGTTTATTTATTATATATGTCATTTGCAACACATTACAACTGCTACTGACTACAAAAATACGTGTACAGCAAACATTTGTTAGCTATGTGAACTCAACAGTCAACGATGCAGTTTTCCGTTAAATTATGAGTGCAAAAGTACATGAACAACAAATTGTTAGGTTTGTGTACTCCAAAAATAACAACTACGTTATTTAATCCATGGCATATCAATGGTGGTATATTGTTAATGTATTTACTCTCCGTTTACCCCCTGGTGTTGGCACCATAAGGTATCCAATTTCCCATCTCATGCCCTCCTCGTCCTCGCGTCATACGGTGGACTGTTCGTTCATATCCTAAATGAACCGTTCGTGACCGGGATCACCCCTTCCTTACCGCAACTGAACGAAGCTATCTGCATACAACGTGGTTGAGTAACTGAATTCACCAGGTTGATCGAATATACATATATCTTTTTAATAACGATTTAATTTCAATTTTTGTAGTGCGTCTGCATGATGATTCAAATAATATTGGTATCGCCCTAGTTCGTACAGGTAACAGTGAAATGCGGGCTATCTGTGCAGATGGGCTAGATTTGACAGATGGCGATGTGGCTTGTAGAGAAATAGGATATTCTGGTATACGTCGTATTGTGGCTCCCTCTACCTTTTCACATCTTAATTACAGCATTGTATCTTATAATTTTGACTGCGTGGGCGACGAAATTTCCTTATTAAACTGTTCATATACTAATCAAATGAGCTGCGCGTCACGAAATTATGCAACCATTGAATGTGTTCCTAACACAACACCATCACCAACCGGAAGATCAACCTATCCAGTTAGCAGCAACAATCCCCATTACAGTAAAAGCACTTCTATTAACAACATGTCTGGTAAGTCGAAATATTTATTTATATATATTTTAATGTAAGGAATGGCCACATGTCTAAGATAGATATACTACCGAAAGATTTCGGTGCTGCCAATGGAGGAACAAAGCCATACACAACCCATATCTAAAATGCAAGTCGCTACAATGATGATGGGATACATATTCAGGAAGATAATCAGAGTGAAAATTTTCCAGTTCTTTAAACCGATGTGCGATATAAGTAGTATTATATGTACATAGTAAGAAGATTCCGCCTCATATCCAAAGTATTCAAGAACCAACCCGAAAAATAAACCCTTATTTCAGGTTCTACTATCAAGCCGATGTCTGGAGATAGCACCGATAGCAATGATAGCATCAGAAATACCAAAGGTAAGTTCTAAGATCCATATCCAAATTTGAAACATTAAAAATATCAATATACATAATATTCATAGATACATGTGCAAAATAACATGAAAAATAACTTGAGATATGGAATATAGCACCCCAATACGCCACATGCAGATACAATACAAACATGTACAAAGTTTTAAACAACCAAGGTTCCACTGTTAAGAGCCGGACTAATAGCTTGAACAATACCAAAGGTAAACTCAAAGATCCTTATTACGACAATCGCTTTATGTGAATAATATTAAATCCTTATACGGCATTTAGTAACTGAACATATGATAAATAACACAAATTTATATGGAAAACAAACACTGAGTTTATTTCACACTACGTTTCAACAAGTTCCTCTTGTCGTTCTCAAGTGGGTAATGAGAACGACAAGAGGAACTTGTTGAAACGTAGTGTGAAATAAACTCAGTGATTGTCTTTCATATAAATTTGTGTTATTTATTTATGAATAATATTAGTGAGCAAGAATATGAATCGCAATTTCAATTTCAGAGTCTACCAGCAAGCCGACGTCTGGTGGTCCAAACAACAGCACCAAAAATAATAACGCCGACAGCATCAACAATCACGCAGGTAAAAACATCAAATTCAATAATATCAAGGCATAAATCGCAATATGGTTTGCAGCTTTGTGTTATAACAGCTATATAAACAGACACTCAGTGCGTTATGTTCATGCAAGTAATTCATGCAAACCAAGCGGAGAGTGCGTAAACCCGTACTCTACACACTACAGTTGTGGTGGACTGTTGAATTGGTTAACCCACTCGAAATTCAAAATTGTTAGATAGATGCAGACAACCATTAAATTTCTCGCTTTTGGTTACGGTGATATGTATGGCGAATAGCTACATGTTTTAAGATTGCGTCTTCAAGTTTATTTATCTCAAAATTTTGGTGGCCAACCTCCTACAAATTATGGTGTAAAGAAATGACCATTCGTTTGTCTGTCTGTAGCGAAAAGCATTCATCCCAACGAAAAGCTAAGTAAAAGTTACAGCCAGGCAAAGAGAAGAATTACCACTGAAGTCAGCGGGGAAATTAATGGTGGTCTGCTTCCAGATATCCCTTTGTCAGAATTATCACCCCATTTATCCCAGACGATAAACGGAATAAATTTACTACTTATAACTGAATGACATTTCGACTAGGCTTCTATAGTCATTATCAAGCAATGATAAAATTATAATAAGACAATACAAGCAGATTGATTGTATCTTGAATTTCGAACGCGTTTAGGTGTGATCTTTCCCATTATATTTGAATCGTAGAAATTAATGCATACTATTGATATTGTTTTCGACTACGTGTGTCTATCTATTTGTTTATTATTTATTTATTTTAGCAGTAATGATGTACCTTTTTCTTTCGTTTAGTGTCAAGGTTCTGGATGTTTGTCGGGGTATTGGTAGTTGTGTCATCGTCCCAGATTTGACATGAAGAGTTATAAGTGTATAGAATTAACAAAATAAATGGCAATGAAAGAGATAGTACGAAGCCCTGTTAAATACTCTACTTTATAAAATGCCATGTTCCAAAAAAAAAGTCATTGGAAACCAGTACATTTTGATAGGCCCGATACGCAAGTACCATTTGAGATTGATATTATGATAGACTTAAAGAATTGAACATGTTAATTGCATAGGTATAACGTTATACCCATATGTGTTAAACCATGGAGCTACATTATAATAGTCCCCACAGTGTCCCCACCTAACCCCACTTAACACTACTGTAAAGGAATCAAATTTCTGTTTCAAATTAAGACTGATCAATACTCTGATTAACAACCATTAGTTAACTGCGTAACAATAGCCTACGCTTGAAGCTCTAAATATGTTTACATAACGTTAAGTCATGATTCACGATTGTATTATGCCCAATTAACCAATGAATAGCAGAACAAAAAAATAATTGTGCGAAAAACGAGGCTATAAAAACGAATACAATATAAACAATACTGTCACCCACGGTCGGCTCAAACCCACCTGACAGTCGTACCCAACCCCTATTCTAAAGCACCCTAGCATACATGGCAAGTGTGCCAGACCGCGTCCGCATTCCATCTCCTACCCCTCCACCCACCGGAACCTCCCATCCGGATGAAACCAACCATGACTGCTACCCAGCAAAGACACTATGTGTTACCCAAACAGCCAAGCCGGCCCTCCTTCCTGTGGCCGGTTCAGGTTAGTTTCCTTAGTCACCTCTGGTGGAAGTGGACGTTAAACTCCCACTAACGAACGAACGAAACAATTCTGTTTCGAGATGAACAACACCTTCACCGATTTTAATACCTTAAATCCCTGTTCCAAGTTTTAGGGAAATCCCCAGATTAAACAAAGGGCTTGCATGCTGCTGTACTTGTGATAGATTTGATTGAACGTGAAAAAAGACACCATCAAGCAATGGCCAGGAAGGTATTTCTCGGGGATTTCTTCAGGAATGTGACATTATAAGGGCCATGCTAAAACTTAGGAAATGTATTATCACAAGTATACGTATGACCCTTCCGCCCTGTGGCACTGAATCCCTACCGTTGGACAAGGATATCTAGGCATCGGGTTTATAAAAGTGTGTAGTTCATTAGACTATAAGTTGTCTGTACTGACATCGAACAACCACGGGTTTCCCAACACGAAAGACCACATGTGCTTGCGCTAAGTATACTATAACTTTAAACAGGTGTTCGATATTACCATTGCTGGAAGCGTACGTTAAACATCAATAGAAGAAAGAAACAAAACTGAATGCAACACTCCATTTCTAATTATGCGCACTAAAATTGGCATCATAAAAAAGAGTCAGATTACTGACTTATCCCATTTTTATTCAATTGATGTTACTGCTAGTAAGTCTTGGTTTACATAAAGCTACAAAACGAAACCAATTTTTAATAAACTCTTTTATTCGTTCGTCATTCAAAACAAAAAGTATCCATTCTAACTTGAAGGATGTAATGCGAATGACTGTTACACGTGTTCAGGAAATTGGTATCTTTTGAAAGAATAAAGCTGTATTTTAACAAGGATGTTTAATCTTACGATTGCGTGAATCCATTGTCCCGTGATTAGTGGTTCTGCATTGTTTGTCTTATCTGTGTTTTCTGTGGGTTGAAAACAATCCGAAAAGAACACCGAATATAAAGACTGGCAATGTTTTTTGATTACCGAAAATATCTGAAAACCCTATATACCTAAAAATCACAAAAGAGCGAAGAAACAACAAAACTTTCTGAAAAAAACCCTAGGCAACACATACATTAAATATTGTTAGGTGGGTCATGCGTCAAACTAGCTAGGCCACGCATAAATAATGAGAACTCCAGGTCACAAATAAAAATGGTGGAAAATCTATGTGGGAAATGGGTCACGCCATGCCACGCATATGGTGGGAGACTCTAGGTTTGTCATGGGCCACGCTAGGCCACGATAAAGACGTGTTGGGACCCTTAGTTGGGCCATGGGCCAGGCTATGCCACTTCTAACAACGGTGAGACCTTCTAGGTGGGTCATAGTTTAGGGTTAGGTTTTTTTTTCGGGCGGGGTCTGGGAAGCTTGGAGTCCGGGAACCCATTGGGATCAATAATTATTCAGTGTTTCGGTATTTATTTTTTTTTTGGTCACATTGTGTTGTTTTTTGTTCTGGTATATAGGGTTTCCAGAATTTTTTCGGTAGTTAGTATCGGTTTTCGTTTTTTTTAGTCTTTTTTTGTGACCAGTCTAGCACGGGTATTTTGCACCACCCGAGTGAATGAATACATAAAAAGCTATCCTTTGAATAACTAAATAACTCTAAAATAAGAAGATTAAATGGACAATGAATGTCTGTTTTTTAAAGATGTAAATCCGATCATAGAATTCAAGACGACTAATTAAATGTATTTTATCCTTCTTATTGTATCCGCTACCGCGCCCTAACAACTATTTTTTATTTACCATTTAAAAGACAGCTGTTTATTTTAAATCTAAGCTTACTGTGATTTATTGATTAAAATGATTTTTGAAAATGCCATAAACAACGTTAAGGTGATTTAGTAGATAAAATATGATATTATTTGTAGGTATTAAGAAAGAATATATATAAAAGAGAAAATATGATTGTTATAGGAAACCAAACGGTGTTAATTTAATTATTTGAAAGTGATTTCAAAGTAACCGGGTCTTATACAAGAACGTTAATGATGATTTCTTCCTTTTCTTATTTTTTACTTGGTATAGTGTTTAATGATGAAAGGGACAATTAACGATTATTGCGTTGCTATAGTTGTCATAAATACTAAGGTTTTTCCCCAGTGCAATGCCCGGTAACAAAACTCAGAGACGTGTAGTAATAATCTAAATATTAATAGTCATAACTTAACATCTGCGATACAAGGAGTGGCATGGAATGAAATAGGGTTAAACATCCCACATGTGTACTCCATTCGAGATATTGGGACTTTTACGTGTACGCAAATGTTACATGGGATCTCGTTGATTCGTCCCATCCAAACGACTAGATGCTTTTCCTGGTCAGACACTCTATCCTGTATCACTGATAGGAGAAAGCCACTCTGGAAAACCCCAAGAAACATTCTCTGCCAATAAGGGGATAGAAGCTTTTTCACCCACTGCGCCATCGCCTCACAACCTATACGGTCAGATATTGTAGACCCAATTTTGAATTTGCTCCCACCCCCTCGCGGAGTTATAGCCATTATTATTTACCCGCAAAAATAAGCCACCATTTAGAATTTGGCCCCTCACGGCATTTGCCGTTACTTTTAGGAGGACTACCCACACCCATTGGATTCAGTGGCCTGTATTCTTATTGAAACCACCTTCAAACCGAGGTCCACAAGAAGTGGTGATGAATCTTACCCAACTAATTAACAATAAAAAAAACTGCCTTATGAGTTGGGTGGGGGGTCTAGAATAAATTTCCCTAAAGATGCCAAGGTGGCATCATCCGTACATTGACGACATTGAATTCCATCAAAAAAACATAAAGTGGACTATATTCCCATGCCAAGACTTAAAGTGGGGTTTTGCTGCCGAACTGAATGTTTCTCACACATATTGATCGTTAAACCGTATTTGCACCTGTCTCGCGTTACGTAGAAGTGTCTCATTTGAATGATATAAACACAGATTTCGAACTTTTGGCTTTTCAGAGTTTTTTTCTTTTATTTATAACGTGACAAAGACTGTTGGTTTATGAAAGGAATACTGAAAAACATCGTGTAATCGGAAACGATGAAGTCATTTTAGAGTCCAATTTGCAAACCAAAATTAGACGGCTGTACTTCAGTCCATTTTCGGTTGTATCCCAATCAAGCGTAACACTATTTGAGTGATAACAGATCTCCGTTTAGTAAATATACCATTTATTTACATAAGGAACAAACTATAAAACAGCTACATAAATACAACAGGAACTAAAACTACACCGGGCACATAAATTAAACATCAACAAAGTACAATAATATAGTATATGATTATATTGCAAACCCGCGTCCTTCTGCTTCGGCAGCGGCTGAACTCGGGTGAGCCCATTCTCTTTTCCTCCTCGCTCGTCTCTCGTCTGACTGATGGTTATATAACTTTCAACTGGGTCTACACAAGAGACCATCTCTATTTATGGCTTTTATAAGTTAAAAACTACACCTCCGGTAAGGGAGGCCACAGAACGTTGAATATAGATAGGAGTCGTCCTTCATGACTTTGTTTTTGAAACCAATTTATTCATCAATGAAAAAGGTAAAAAAAATATCCCATACATACACAGAATACATACATAATTCATAATGCATAAATATAAATCAAACTTGATCTATTGATAATTTAGACTAGCCTAGTCCTTCATGACTGCGATGCTTCGGGTCGACAACTGCTGCTTGTATCGCATTCAGAAAGGTATATCAATTTCACAAGCTGAAACTCGATGAGGTTCATCCTCTCATAGCCTCAATCCTTACAATTAAATTTGATATATAAAAAAATCGTTACAAATTGTAGCCTCGTCCCCCCATGAATATGATGACTCGAACTATTTTTTCTTAAAAAACCCGTCGAAAACTGTTCGTGTTCACAAAGGCAGATAACTCAAGAAATCACGTGGTTTTCGGAAAGGGGTCATAACTCTGGTTCCAAAGGTCGCAGAACATTGAATGTCGATAGGTTGTGCTTTCTCGTGACCACGATCCGTATCAAATTTGAAAAGAATCCCGCAAAAGAATCACATGCAAATCAGTCAAAACTGTAGCTAATATTGCGTTCCTTGGGTTTTTTTGCAAAGGAGGTGGGCATAACCCCGGCAATTATAGGTCTTGAAAGCTAAACATAGATGAGATCCATTGACATCTCATGTCGATTATTATCAAAGTGTATTTCTTTCCTATATATGTTTTAAAATATGGCAATTAATAAAGTGTGTAAATATTTGACAAGACTTCATAGGTCAAATCTGAGACGATTACACAACTACCAATACACTGACAAACATCGAGAAACTTAAGACTAAACGAAACAAAAAGATACATAAATACCCCAAAATAAGTAAATAGTCCAAATAGTCGCACGTAGTCGCCAACAATATTAAAGCTACTAGTTTGTGTAGGTTGCGATACAAATATGACCGGAAAGATCACTTCGCTATACATGTACGAAATTTAAGATTTGAAAATTTTGCTATTCGTTTTTCATTCAATTTGCACTATGGTTGTTAGTAATAGTAGTCATGCATAAATATAGCTTACACCTTACTTGTTGTCCGGGGGGGGGGGGGGCGCTGTCAACTGGCGTGGTTTCGAATCCCCATATATACGTGACAAGGAGTAGGGTCGCCTGTCCAACCTCTTGTGTTTTCTCCGGGTCGTCTGGTGTTTCCTCCCACTGCTAAAGTGCCCTACGCACTAGCCTTTCGAAGACTATTAAAATGGGCCTACTCGTCAGAGCTAGAGTGTTCAAACTTGGTGTAGGTGTTTATTGGGTGGAAGCCCTGAGGGGTTTGAAGGTGAACAAAGCAACTTTGCTTTTAATTGACGTAGAATGTTTAAACTTTGTGTAGATATTTATAAGCTAAACAATTTCATTGGTCAATGCGTTGGGACAAGATAACTTTAACACTTTGATTCTAACCGATGTAGAGTGATGTATAGTTTCACTAGTGTATAGTTTCACTAAGATCTGTAACAATATGCTTTGGACAAAAATGATAACAAGTTGCATATCTTGGTCGTGTCTTTTATTCAATGACATATCAAGCAATGATTTAATGCACGTGCAAAAACTGAGTGACAATGACAGGCGTGACCAACCGAGCACACCTTAATCTGATCAGCTTACAAAACCAGTCGATAAATATTTTAACATAATACTACAAGATCCATTGGCGTTTTTCACTTAGATTAACATTTAATCAATATATAATGTATTAAATTTGGGATTGCGGCAAGGAACATTAGCCTTAATGTTGGCTTGTTAATCTTGAATTCGATTCTGTTACTTGCGCGATGGTTGATGCTGCCCACGGTGTAGTTATTGCTAATTCTTGCTTTGTTGCTATTGTTGGTGCTGTTGTCAGACCCTAAAATTAAGATTTATATTCTTTATTTGTGCTTGTAATATTATTATAATTATTCACATAATTATTGTACATTTTGATGTTCATGATAACAGTCTCACCAAGAAAATATGTCTCATCTTAAATAACCATGATCTAAAACAGCATGTTTTAGAGCCTACACATAAATCTGGTCATATTATTGACTGGGTTGTCACTAGAGAAGATTTTCTTAACCAACAAATTGAAGTTGTGGATAAGCAAGTATCTGATCATTCAATGATATCCTTTCATCTCAACTTTTCTAAACCTGCACCACGTAAAAAGTTGATTCAGATTCGCAATATAAAGGGGATCAACATTGCTGATTTCAAAGCAGACATCATTCAGTCAAATCTCATCAAGAATCCTCCGGATGACTTACATGAACTTGTTGATTTATTCAATGCTACCATGTCTGAGTTATTAGACAAGCATGCGCCACTCACAACAAAATGTGTGCGAACCAAAAAGTCAGTCCCTTGGATAACAGCATGTGTACTTGACTCTCGTAAATGTAGACGTCGGGCAGAGAGAAAGTGGAGAAAGACAAAGCTTGAAATTGACCGACAGCTGTTTAATGCAGCCCGGAATAACACAAACAATCTCGTCAATAAATCAAAAGCTGCTTATTATAAAAAACTTATTCAGGATAATGTGGATAATCCTAAAGCACTTTTTGGCACTTTGAATTCTTTACTTGGCAAGACGCGGGATGTGGCCTATCCCAAAGACGGTGATTTGAACAACGCAAACAACTTCAATACATTTTTCATTGACAAGATCAGCAAGATCCGTTCAGAATTTAAACCAGTACTTGATAACATTGTTGCTGATGATTACATGGGTGAAAACTTTGAATCTTTTGAACCAATCAGTGAACATGATCTGAAATGTATTATTGAAAAGTCAAAACCCACGTCATGTGGTTTGGACCCCATTCCGACCAATCTTCTGCTTCAAATGTTGGATGTTCTTCTTCCGGTAGTAACTGTAATTGTTAATACCAGCCTGAAGAATGGTACTGTACCTCAGGCTTTTAAGCATGCTATCATTAAACCTCTATTAAAGAAATCAACACTGGATACGGAAGTTCAAATTTACCGTTTTTCTCCAAGATCCTTGAAAAGGTTGTCAAATTGCAACTTGTGAATTTCCTGGAAAGAGGCAATCTGTGGGATAAATTCCAGTCTGCATACCGAGTAGCACATAGCACAGAAACTGCTCTCAACTGTGTATTAGAAGCAGCTAAGCGCTCTGTTGACAATGGTGACGTGTCAATGTTGGTGCTTGCTACTTGATTTATCAGCAGCCTTTGACACAATTGATCACAGTAAGCTTCTGCATCGTCTTGAGGGTGATTATGGAATCAGTTCAGTCGCCTTAAATTGGTTCTCGTCATATTTGTCTGGAAGGTCACAAGCTGTAGTAATCAAAAACGCTGTCTCAAACTCAGTGACTCTAACATGTGGTGTGCCTCAAGGATCCGTCCTTGGGCCAATACTGTTTTGTCTCTACACTAAACCCCTTGTGGAGCTATTGAATCGACATCTGGTTTCCCATCACTGCTATGCTGATGATACCCAGCTCATCGACAGCTTCTCTCCATCACACACGTGTCAACTTTCTGCTTGTCATAAAATGGAAGAGTGTATCCGAGACATTCAGCAATGGATGAATCAAAATATGCTGAAATTAAACACCGAAAAGACAGAGGCTATCCTGTGTGCGCCTCCTGGTCGACTGCAGAAATGTGCGATTACTTCTCTTAATGTCAACGATACAACTATCCCCTTTTCTTCATCTATAAAAAACCTTGGTATTCATCTGGACTCGTCTCTTACAATGGAAACCCACATCAGCTACTTATGCAAGGTTTCACACTATCACCTACGAAACATAGGATCGATAAGGCACCTCATAACCAGGGATGCAGCCGCCACCCTTGTACGCTGTATGATCATGTCAAGGCTTGATTACGGAAATAGTTTGTTAGCAGGCATTTCAAAAGAACAGCTATATCGGCTTCAACAAATTCAGAATCGCTGTGCGAGAATCGTCACTAGGACTAAGCTGCGTTCTCACATATCTCCAGCTCTAAACTCTCTACACTGGCTTAGAATTCAGGAACGGATCGAATTTAAAGTGCTCTCTTTAACGTTTCAAACGGTTTCAAAAATGGCTCCACCCTACCTACAGGATATTGTTCATCCATATGTTCCATCCAGGATCCTTCGCTCCACTGATCAATGTCTGCTTGAGACGCCCAAATTCAAATTGAAAACATTTGGTGCAAGATCTTTTTCACATATCTCTGCAACGCTTTGGAATTCATTGCCCCTAAAAATAAAGTCTGCTGAAACATTAACATCATTCAAATCAAACCTAAAGACCCATCTTTTCAAACGTTATATTTGAATATGACATTATCATGTGCATTTTGTATTGTTGTTTGTTTTGTGTGTGGCCAGCGCTTAGAGCATTTCCCTATTGTGACGTGGATTTTAGCGCATTATAAGACTCCTTATTATTATTATTTATAAAGAGATTGGCTTCCTGTGGATCTTTGAGTTTACCATTAGCATTGTTAATTTCGACTTAATCATGGGTAATATTTAGTCTTGGCCGTTAAGTGTGTCTGGTGGGGAACATTATTTCATATCTCAAATTATATCCCCCAAAAAAGTAAAACTGCACTACTCTTGTTACATGTTTAGCGATCAAGACACAAGCTGATTTTAACAATGGGAGCTCTTCAAAAAAAAATGTCACTGTATAGAGATAGACAAAATACAACAAATTATATATATTTATATAGTGATTCTGCAGTTTTAATTGTCTGTAGTTACAATTGTCTGTGGTGACATAGTACATAGGTAATTAACAGAGAACATGTTGACACGTTTGTTTATCAGTTTCGTTAAGTATAATTTAGGAAGTGAGGGATAATCTCGGGATAGATTTAATGGATCATTGTTACTTATTAACTATTATGTCGAGGAACGTACTTTTTGAAATAAAGTGGTTATCCAGTATTTGTCTCTTCGTGCCGTCGACTTTCATTTTATAAATTTTATTTGTAGGTGTTGTTCACATCTAACGATGTGTCTGCTTACAAACAAGGGTCAATTTCCAATGTTACAACCCCATCGATGGTTGCTGCTTTTATCCTGTAGATGTGTACCCGTTTCTCCGGTGTAAACATTGCGACAACCATTACAAGTCAAGGCATATATGAGATTTTCTATGCCACAATTCGTGTGGTTGTTGATGTTGAAAATAAATTATACTTAGTGTTTGGCGCTATATCGTCTCAAAATTTATATCGAAGATCCAGGCATTCAGATGTATAAAAAACGGTCCTTGTGATAGATGGTTTGAATTTTGCTTCAGTAAGAAGGCATATCAGATTAGGTGGCTGTCTTTGTTATTGAGTTATTGAATTGAACATTGTTAAAATTTCATTCGTAGCTTGTTGTTTGACGCCAGGGATGACCTGCTTTCATGTTGGGGGTTTATGGGTAAAATTAAAGGTACTGGTATTGAGTAGGCCTCAATGTTTTGATATCAATTGCCAAAGCCTTATTCATTCCAACTTCTGTTATCTCGACGGGTTAATGTTGTGTCAATCAAGTTTTTATAGCTCACCTAATTTGAGAACCCGTAGGAGTTCATCGATCACAATTGTGGGTACTTTTCTAGCTAAATCGAATGGTATACTATTTTTGGCATGACGTGGATGATATGATTTATAAGAGGTCTAGTTTTTGGTATCCGTTTCTTTAGAATTCTTATCCATTATAAAGATTTTCCCCGTCGTTTCACTAGAACGTCCTGAAATCGATTTGCAAATCGATCGTATCAATTGAAATTGTTTTTATCTAACTCAGTAATCATATCCTGTAAAATCTACAATGTCACCCGCTTGTTCATTCCAAATAGAAAATACATAGTCTAGAAACCGTTTTAATTGATTTTATAAAAAAAAAAGTTTGTCGGCCATGCCATAATTATTTCTGTAATTAAGTATAATTTTTCCTGTATAAATATTTCAACTTACCACCAGACACGTTGCTGATAAAAGTGTTTTTACTGTAATTGGGATTGTTACTGCTAACTGGATAGGTTGATGTGCCCCTCTTTCACTGTTACCGTATGAACTAGGGCAATGACAATATTATTTCAATCACCTTGCAGACGCACTAAGAAAAATTGAACTATGGGCTAGTAGAAATGAGAAAGGGAAGGGCACACAGGTGACAATTGGATACCTTATAGTTCTAGAACCATTTATATTCCATGGATCAGATATCATAATTGTTACATTTGGAGTACGCAAAGCCACCAGATAGGAATCCGAAATAGCACGATATGATGTATCAGGACATTTATAAAATTCAGTGCTTGTAGAGGTTAAACATTCATAGTAGCTATATGATCAGTCAGTGTCTTTACAAGATTCAGAGCTACATAAAAACAGTCAAACTTGACAAGCGTAAACTCCTATCGCGTATCCGTATCGATTTTGCGTGCGACGTCAACAATGCGTGTGGATTTCTCATACGTGATACGGCACACGGATACGACAGCACGTATCAAACAGCTTTCTTACGGAAAAGAGTGAGAGAGAGAGAAATGGGGTTTAACGTCCACTCGATACAAACTAGGTCATTTCGGGACTAACATATGGTTTTTAATTATATTTCAATAATTCGCGTGCGCTTAGGGGTCTTTAGCAGTGGGAGGAAACCGGAGTGCCCGGTGGAAACCCACGAGGTTGAGAAGGAGCCCCTATCTCCATGCCACATAGGCTCACACGAGGGATCGAAACCACAGCCGCAAGCCAGAGGTGACCGGCCAGCTAGAGGTCGAAGCGCGGTACTCTAGACCACTAGGCCATCCCAACCCCCCTCTTACGGAAAAGGTCCGTATAACATCGTCGTCTTTTTACCATATTATTTGCTTCTTTTAGATGCTGAAATGTTGCCCTTTAGCGTATTATGAATCTATGTGTATCCGTGGACACGAAGGTGTAAAATTGATGTGATTTTAACCATGATAAAGACTGGAATTTAATCGTTACTTTCGATGAGCCTTTCGCGGAATTTTCATATTTTTGCTTCTGCCATGTCTACATGCTGGTTGATACACGTAAAAAGGGTATAATATACTTTTTGAAAGGATACATTAGTGAAACCAAAAATTGCTGTTGAGTCAAAAGTCGAAGTCGAAGATTTTCAAAACAGCTCAGTGACTGAATAGTGACTATACTGCCTTCAGGAATTTGTAGGCTAGGCACTTGACTAGTACTGATGTTGATCTTGGTAGATAACTGCCATCATGCTGTAATAGAACTAAGCTCAGCTCGGCTCCCATACGCGAAAATCTACCAAAACTCTAAGACTACATTGACGCAACGTATCACGTGACGATACGAATACATAACGGATGGAAAAAATTCCACTTGCCAAAAGTCTCTAAAATGTAAGTAATGTTATAATTTACTTTAAGATACGGGATATCTTACTTGACACGAAATTTCATGTTAACTACAAAATATTGGCTTACAGTGCATTTCATTAACTGGTAAATGAACGTGGTCATTTCTTTCTGGCCAAATCCGACTGGGTTTGGCAGTCCACCCTACTGCTCATAACGTACACGTGTGGGCTCGAAACTGAGACATTAGGGCACTTGACTCAATAACAGCCCTTATGATCTGAGTCAGAAACTAGAGGAAAGTAAATAAGGATGGTCTGTTCCATACATGACACTTTTATTAAAACATATATAATACATGATAAACCTCATAAAACATGACACGAAACTGTATATTATCCCCCATGTCACCGGTTCGAGCTTTTTAGTCTCTAAATAGGTAATACAACAATTAAGTTCTTAAAAGTAATCACATCTCTTTAAAAATCACTTCATTTAATCTGCACAAATTATTATACTGTACTGTAATTTACCTAATGTCACCATTTAACATAAAATGTGTACAAAAAAAATCAATTTGCATTTTGTATTTTCTGAATTTACGTACAATACAACTAGCTAAAACATGATATATGTATTTAGGCCCTGAAAACGGTTTTAAAAAATAACAATAAGGTCAAACCCCACATCACTTTAAAACAACAAAAATATTGTAAAATCACATTCGATATTTAAAAGAAAATTGTCATTCAACACGTGTCGCAGATAGACATTTATATACATTACGATTCCATTTCATTTTTTGATGTATGTTATAATTGTCATTATCATTTATCATTTGTTTATATATGGAACCATTAGAGATTACGTAATACTGTCATTGTAATTTATTATTTAATATATCTGAATATATAACATAATACATAACATATGGTACCGTTATTGTCAATTCTTATGTATGGTACTGGGGTTGTCATTTATCATGTAGTTTATGCAAAAATAGCACAGAATACATTACATATTGTATAGATATTGTAATTTATCCTTGCGTCATGCACAAATATTGCAGAATACAATAACATATGGTATTATCATTGTCATTTACTATTTTGTTTATATACAGCCATTGCAGACACTACATAACACATGGTACTATTATTATCATTCTTAAAAATGTAGAAATATATATAACAGACACTACATAACACATAGAGCTGTTATTGTTATTATTAAAAATATAGAACAAAAATATTTAACACATTTTGATATAAGGCATTTGAATAAAACAATATCACAGAAAGCTTACGAATTAGGATAAACAACTTTGTTTATCTATGGTCCAACCATACACACCAAAACCATCACCATTAAACTGATCAACATCGAGAAACCTGTAGCTGAAATGAAAACAAAATAGAATATAAAACACATCATGTTTGACAAACAAAGATGTTTAGTCAAATTGTGAAATGTACTTCAAACATAAAGGTACAAGGAGGCCAATTCAGAACTGTTTTAATTAGCTCTTCAGTGCCAACATGCTAACAAAAATTGATTACAATGTCCACACTTTTAATTCTAGCGTTTTGGGGGAAAATGAAGATGGAGGAGGTGGAGAACCATTGGAAGGGATGTGTTCTGAGGTCTATATGTAGTTGTGAATTGGAAGGAAATGAAATGAATAAAATGGGGTTTAAGGTCCTTTTGCTCTGCTCCGAACTTGGATAATGAAGACGGACAAACGCCATACAGTGTGCTAGTGGGGAAATTTTGAGCGGACAGCGGCACTACGACTTACTATTATATCGAATTCCAACTTTCAAGGAATCTGTTACGAGCACATCCATGTGTACGCGGTACCGCGGTTTTTCGTACCATCCGGACGACAAACAGGAACTTACTCAGCCAATGCAGGGATCGAACACCCGACCTCCAGACTAGCGAGTCAGCGTCTTCTCACATAGCTACTGAGACCCCCAGACTGGAAGGAAGGTCGTGGCACACATAGTCCTTATGAGGACATATTGCTAGACAATGTCTTATTGAATATTTTAATCTAACATAGTCTTATTTTGCAAATACAAACTATGTTGTTGTCTGTCCTGATGGTGCAAAATATAAGCCTTAGCGTTTCTTGGACATAGTACTTGGCCTAATTAAAACAGATAAGATGGTGGATGTCTTTCTTGCAATGGCGTAAAAAATGTATTTGTGTCACAGTATCGATTAAAAATTTAAATCTTTTAAAAACGTACCTGATGTATGAAGGTTGGAGCTTCCGCTGCCTCCGTTGTTGGTAGATTCACTGGTCGTATCATTAACAGGTGGGTCTGCTGCATCTACTGGATTAGGCGAGGTTTGGGGGTTTTGTTGTTGAGAAGTGGTAGTTGATCCTGTCCGACCTGTTGGATAGATAGAGAATTTAAATTATGTAGTTTAACCAAGTAACATTCGGTTTCAACACCGTGTTATATCGTGTATATAGCTATTGTATATTTTTGTATAACATTTCTAATATTGTACGGATCGAACAACATACAAACTATTTTATGTCCTTAGAGCAAATTCAAATTGGAAGCACAAGGTCACATGGATATGTTTTAGTGATATTTGCTTGCAAAGACAGGAACGACATACATTGTAGTTAGATCTATATATAGATGTGTACATGTACTTACTCGTCGAATTGTAATAAGGAGTATAAGGCGTAACCGGCGTAACTGCAGTATGGTTTGTGTGTGTTGCGTTACCAGAACAATGAACAGAGAAGGTGTTAGAGTCACCATAGCATTTCGAGAATGAAGAATTATCTTTATCAGAACCATACTGTAGTGGCGACATCAGACACGCTTCCAGAATAGGTTTATCATTACACACAAAACTAGCTCCCCACCATGCAGTACCTAAAATAGTACATTAAGATAATTAAAACCAGCTGTCCACCGTGTACATACAGTATCTAAACAATAAATGAATATGATTGAAAATAGCTACCCACCATGCAGTACCTAAAATTGTAAATTAACATAATTAGAAATAGCCATCCAACGTTCGGTGCCCAAAATGGAAAATTAACACAATTCAAATCCGCTCCCACCACCATTGAGTACCCAAAATTGTAAATTAACATTATTTAAACCATCTAGTAAATCTACACGATGACAATCAGCTATAACCTACAGACTAAGACAGTTATGTTTTTGAAAATTTCAAAACTACAAAAATATGTAACTGAATGAATATAAAGTAAAATAATATTTTGACACCAACTGCCACCGACTACAAAAACACACTCACTAACACACGTTCAACTAATTTATATCCACGAAAAAACTTTCGAGATATGGAATTCCATGATATATGTGATTGATATATTACGAGTATGGCGCACTTGGTTTGGATCAAATTAATTTCCAAACTGGAAACACTGTAATATGATCATTACCTGTGGGAAGTCTGGAGGAAGGATATTTATAACCGGATGTATAACCAAGAGTTTTGCAAACTGTGTTAGCATCATCGTTATCAATATAATCAAAGTCACAGACATAACCAGTTGTATTGTTTCTTGTCCACAACAATCTTCCATAACTACCGTTTTCTAGTCGTAATTCGTCGGCTAAAGTAAAAAAAATAGGTATACCAAAAATTATTTCCACAAAGGTTTATCGTAATTATAATACTCATTCCTAACATCAGTTTCAGGATAAAATGGTAGCACATTTGACTTGACTTAAATGCCCGTATATGAAATTGAAACTAAGTACAGCTCGCCATAAACAAATGCATTATACTTGGTTGTGTATTATAGCTTTCGATGGTTGAGGAAATCTATAGGGGAAAATCAAATATAGAGGGAGGCAAGTCCACGATTTAGTCTACTTTATTTAAAATGGTAAAGCCTATAAGGCCCATAGAAGATTTCGTCATAGATCACGGATTGTAAATGAGTCTAGGATAGGAAATTGTGGCTTAGATATACCCCTAACCGTCTTTATATTTCGTGACCTATGACGAAACCTGCAACGAACCTTAACATTTAGGCCAAACTAGTCGAGACAATCACTGTTGTTATAGTGATTCGGTAAATGAATTGCCTTTTATAATATTAGTATTATGAAGTTACAGATTCTTACACACTTCACCTTGCTGGCCCACTATATTTTACGGCAAACTACCATTACGTCTAAATCCAGGGACACGCGTATTATGTATGTTTTATTCGAATGCTGATATATCAAAGTTACAGATTTGCTAACCAATTTGAGACTATGGCCGCTGTTTGGCAGCCTCACTTTACATATGGTCGCACTTAATATAAGTATGGGGGAGGGTCTCATGGTTACATGTTATGTCGTCTAAAATATGACAAAAAAAACCCCCAAAAGACAAACGGAATTTATATCCATAGTCTAACAAGATTTTGTCTCGGTTGTAGTTTTAATGTTTTAATTTGAACCAACCTGTGGATGGATTATAACAATATACACCAGCATTGTTATAATAATTTGAAGATTCGTTTCCTGCAGATAGTTTATAAGGACAGTCAAAAATGCTCGCCTCACTGCCAGTACATTCAACTTCATACATCCACCTGAATCAAAGTAATGATATTTTCTTGATATTTCATAGGATTATTATTGAAACGTTCATTAATCTTGAAATATAAGATTGTTTATGTGACTTTCCAGGGAAAAGGTTGGTAAGCATTTGAATTACCTGGCACTTTCTGTGTACATGTATGAGTTTTGGGTTTTTCCAGTCGCAAAACCATTCTCTTTACAAATCACCTGAGCATCAACATCGTCCCATTTATAACTGTTAATGGTACCCCACATACCATTTTTACTCACTTCAACAAGACCGTTGGCAGATATTTTAATCAACCCATCTGAACAATAAGAAAAAGGCATTATATCAACATATTATTACATATACTCAAAACCCAGATCAACCGGAGCAGGGGCCTGGGCATGACTAGAATCGCGGGGCCCCAAACTCGACGAAAAGATTATTTCATATCCTTTTGAATGGCAAGCATGCGTAACACACAATTAAACGGTCTGTAATACGAGAATAGTTACATAATATCTGATCACATACAAAATCTGTGCAGTTCCGAATGGCATACAATGCGCGGAAATGATATATATATAACGGCGGGGAACTGTAATAACAAGTGAAGTGGCCAGGATTGAGTTGTTAATCTTTTCTCTTTTTGCCATGAACCGCAGGGTCCCCTATCTAGTGGTGCCAATGGTCCGTGTCCTTTAGGCTCATGCCTAAGCTGGGTCATAAAATACAGTGAATATTACGCCCTAAAGGTGTATTTAAAGACTATGGGTAGAATGTTGGAGATTGTCTGAAATAAACTCCAAAGGAACTAAAGTGTTAAAGGTGTTCTTGTAAAAGTAAGCAGATCCTGGGCGATATGCAACATCGAGTATGATGTTAGCATGATCTCAGAAGTTATAGAGCAGAATAAGGTAATCCCGTGGCAAAGAGGTAACTGGAAATCCTTCGATACGTCCAGCAATTTTGTTGCAAGTTACTTTTGGAAATGTCCGTTATATCTAAAAAAAACCCCTATTAGCTGTTTATTTTAGGAATATTAATATCAATATTACCTACCTTTGACCAGAGGTTGACCGTCATCACAAGCAACAGCTGCCGCTCCTCCATTGCAGATGGTATTACTGTTATATACCGATGTACATTGTTTCATAGATGTAGCACCAACAGAACATTGTAGGTCGGAGAATCTAACAGAAAATCCCATATAATATACCGATGCCGGTAATATTAATCTGGCTTTAATAAATCCCAAATCTTTGCATACAGCATTAGCTGAGTTCATGTTAAACCCATCAGAACAAAAAGCATAGTAGTCACGATTTTCTCTTTTTAACAGGACACCACTGCTATTTGCAAACTTAGTATGTAGCCTCACTGAAAGTTAAAAGTGGGACATCACTAATTGTATGGCTAGAAGGAGAGGGAGGTATCCATATAATACTGGAAATTCAAATTAGAAAAAGGGCCATTTACTTCATATATATATACCCTGTTTTGTACATTTTATTTTCGATTGATGAGAATATTTAAAGTAAATTATGAATGGGGCGAAATATTGCGATGTTAATAGTGAACTGCATCAATACTCACATGTTCCATAACAGAAGACAGATAGTGTATTGTACATACAATAATTACTACTGTTCATTGATACGTAGTTCCAGTCATTCTTACTGCTACAGAGTTGTAACGTTGGTTCAGAATTATGACAAGAGAGATAACTCTTCCACCAATTGTTGCTACTAGAATAATCCTGCTGAACAGGATAATTATCTCCATCAGCGAAGCCAAGATCTTTGCATACAGTTTTAGCTTCGTTATCATAGAAACCCCCGTCATCACATATATAACCTGTTTTACCATCTCTAGTGACTTGAACAATACCATAATTAGATCCAGTTCCTACCAGAGAATACTGTATACCTATAAATAGTGAACATTATTTGACAAATATAGTATAAATGTGGGGTTCGTGGTGTGTATTTGTTTGTTTGTTTTTTATCATACGAATTAGCCGATAAGAGTAAAAGACAATGAGTAATGTACATACTAGTGACTCTATATTATATCCCATCTTATAAGTATAAAGATGTTGTGAATACCATTTTGTTCATAAAATATATGTACTTACTGTTTGTATCATTATAACAATACGCCATCGCTGATGCGGAATATCTGCATGTTGAATTGACATCATCGCTATTTCGTAATTGACAGTCCGTTAGTTTGGCTTCGGATCCTGAACAGTCGGTTCCATAGATCCACACAGGCCTGGAGTTTAAATTACCTCCATAGTCATATTTTTCATATGCTTTACCATACATATGGCCTGCTTCCTTACAGACAACGCTAGCATCTTGGTCACCCCAATCTAAGCTACATATAGTACCCCAAATACCATGATACAAAACTAGAACCTGTCCATGTGAATCTACTGTGGCATCACCATCGTTACCTGCAATTTAATCCAAATATATATAATTGTTACATACAGAGTAACGCGAAATGAAATGGGATTTAAGGTCCTACTGTTCTGCTCCGTTTAGTAGAGTGTATCGGACTACTTTTAATCTGCACATAAACACACCTCTCTACCCATTTATAATACCATGTACACGTACTTAATCTTTTAGGTAATGGTCACCACTCTCACCTTGCAAAGTGCTATTTTGCCCACAAAGAGAACAAAAGCTATGTGGCTCTCCTAAAGGCAGATAACCCATTTCCGGGTTGCGGCCCAGATTCGTCAACGGTCATAACGAATGTGTCTTTTACGCGTTAATAAATCAAAGTAACAACCGCAACACAAGTAAATCATATTTTGTAATTATATGATACTACCTACCTGATATTGGTGCAGCATTGTCGTCAATACACGCTACACTTGCATATGAATTATTACTAGCACATACAGAAGCTTGTATTGAACATTCTGATAGTCTGCTCTCTGCCCCTGAACAAGTATACGATATGTTTGAAGGAATACTGTAGGTAAGATAGCTGCTGCCGGGTAGTAGTCGTCCACCCGATGGGAATCCAAGTTGTTTGCAAACCACATTGGCTGCATTGGCATTAAACTGAGCAGCACATAAAGATCGGTAATTATTGTCACCATCAAAGACAAGCACCGCACCACTTGAATTAGCATACTTTGTGCTTAGACGAACTGAAGTAGAGATATACATGTTAATTCATTAGAAGCAAAATACATGACAAATTCAAAATCATATTGTGGTGTTGAAAATTAAAAGTCCACTAGTAAGTATTTTCCATACTTCAATTGATTCCAACAGTATGTAAAACTTACCTTCATTGTAACAATACACAGATGCCGGTTGGGAGTAGGAACATTCTGAATAAGAAGAAGCGTTTTGGTATGTCCACTCACTATTTTTACAAGCATCCAACAATCTCATACCGTACTCGCACGACGAAAATGAATTCTTCCAGTAATTTCCAGTCATATTATTTAGATCATTAGCATAGTAAGTTTCTCCAGATTTATATCCCATAGATTTACAAACAATATCAGCTTTTCTTCCATAAAAACCATAGGTATCACACAGCAAAGCCCATTTATTTTGAGTGAAGACCTCAACTCTGCCCATGTTTGGTTTTGCACCTCCACTCAACCTATATTGTGCTACTGCAATATACAAAATATACGTTGGTTTTAAATTTTATGTGAAAACATACATGTTAAAACTAACTCAAACTCAACAAACATATCAAAAAATGTTTACTACAGATCTGCCAACTGACTTAAAGTCTTCGTAACTCTTACCAAATTCAAAAAATTAATGGTAGAAGAGACACAATTAAACACTGCCAGTGTGAATACTGTCAAGTAATTCGTAAAAACCTACCCGTTGGTAGCAGCGAATATGAGTTTACATTTAAAACGTTCACAAAACTCATCGTAAACAAGGACAGTCGAATACAATACTTACATTCACTTGTGTTATAACAAAATGCTCCTGCTTCTGGGCCATACGAACACGAACCATTATCGCTTTTCGTATCATACGGACAATCCAGGAAACTTGGTTCGGAGCCAGAGCACCTCACATTGTAACGCCATCGTACTTTTTGATCATAGCTGTAAATGGATAATGCCATACCAGCCTCGTAGCCCAATTCCTTACAAAATACTGTAGCATCAACGTCGTCCCATCCTTCAAAGCAGATACCTCCCCATATTCCATTTTGTTTAACTGTTACTCGACGATTTCTCATCCAAGCTATGTCATTTGTACTAGCTGAAAGTTAATATATATATATATATATATATATATTTAAAAATCCACATTTATAATCATTTGCCGAACCTGAAAGCGGTGGAGGATTTTAAAAGATTTTCATCTTACAAATTTTAATCTTTTCCGCGGGAGTTATTGTTGATAATGAATTAACATTGAATCCACTTACCCAGTGTATCACTGACGTTAGAGTTGCTGTTATTTGAATAATATGGTGGGTTGGTTGTGTAATAATACGGTGGGTAGGTACTGTTATAATACGGTGGGTAGGTACTGTTATAATACGGTGGGTAGGTACTGTTATAATATGGTGGGTTGGTAGTGTTATAATACGGTGGGTTGGTACTGTTATAGTGCGTCTTCGCGGTAGTAGTAGCATAAGTTCTACATTCCACGGCGGCATAATTTCCGTATGAACAGGTTTCGTTAGTGTACGAACAGTTAAATAGCGATGATTCTCCACCATTACAATTAAATCTGTGTGTTCCAATTTGATAACTGAGATATGAATAAGAAGCAGCAGGAAGTACGCGACTGATACCAGAATATCCCATTTCTCTACAAGCCACATCACCTTCAGCTAAATCAAATCCATCCGCACAGACAGCTACTTCTCCATTATAATCTGACTGTACCAAGATGATACCAGATCCATTACCAAATGGAAGATGGAGTTTCACTAAATGATAAATAATAAAAGTTATTGCAAAACATTATTAATATCAAACAATGACCTCTTAGATTAATTATTCGGTGTAAACAATGACTCGGAGAAGGCTTCATATATTTACCAATCATTAATCTATGAAAACTGATTAGTATTACACGATGACATGGTCTCGATTTTCAGCTGGTTGATTAATTTATAGTATGCCACCACGTGATTTTGGGCGACACTCATTTGCATTCTATATACCCTTAGAATTGTAAGATTTTTTCCACCACAGCCATGAAAAAATTGTATAGCGCGGAGTGTCTCGGGCGAGTATGTTTACTAGTCTGAAGGCTCAGTGCGGGAGAAGGGGGTGTCAAATGGGCAATGGGTACAAAACCAAACCCAACTTTTCTAGAGTAAAATCTTGCGTAGAATACGATGCCCAGTGGTAATCACCCTTTCAATAAAAATTCACCGTTCTTCTTTGTGACCCGGAAGTCAAAAAGGTCAAATTTTCCGTTTTAACAGTAAGAAGATTTAAAGCAATCAATGTCAGCGAAAAATATTGAAATGAAAGCGAAACTTGTTATAATTGATAGTAGGAACATTTAAAATTTATCTATGGGTGGTTTAAGCACCGAACTTTCACTTTGGAACGTCGAAAAAGATCTTGCATAAAAGAACCAAAACACTTCGAAACCTGTTTCAAATATACGTGAATTTTTTAAAAAAAAGGAAAGATTTTAAAATTTGTAAGAGTTTTAAGAATACGGTACTCCGAAATAAAGGTGTTCTATATGTTTAGTGCAATCTGAATCTTTCGCAAAGATGGCACGGATACTATTTGATATCGTGGCAACATAAAACAATACCCTGTGCATAAATGTAACAATTTGGTAGAGTTATTCTATATTGTTTATACCTTTTCCATAACAGTAAACCGACATCATATGATAGTTTTCGTTACAATTGGATACCATATAGTTATTCTGTGCTGTACCATATGTCCAATTAGAATTAGCTATACAAGAATCTAATACAGGATAACCACTATAACAAGAAATATCCACTCCCCACCAGTTAGTCCCTGAAAATGAATGATATTATGATAATTATAATAAGTATATATACACGATATAAACTGCTCTATAGCTCACATATAACATACTTTAGGTATACATTGCAATTGTATACAAAATATTAATGTATGGTGTAACATACTTAGGATCCCCATCTGATCAATTACTGTTTTTCAGTCAATCCAATTCAAAAAAAGCGAAGAAAGTGGACCAAAACTTATTGAAAAGGTATATTTACCATTATATAAGCGTGGAGATGTATATTTCTCTCCTCTACTGTATCCTAATGTTTTACAAACTACATTAGCATCCTCATAGTCAACATATCCTGTATCACAGACATAACCTTCTTTATTGTCTTTAGTTCTAATCAATCTTCCATGATTACCATGTTCCAGTCTATACTCATTAGCTAGATATATATATATATAAAATCAGATTTACATAATGTTCAACTGTCAACATGTAAATGATCTATCCAGATTTATGCTATTTAGAGACAGATTGGAAAGTGAAATATTCTCAGGAACGTTTTCAGTATTTTATTGCCGAAATGCGCGCAACGAGACTAGGCTGGTTCCACATATTTGTTCTAAAGAACTTCAAATAAGTGTACCAATATCCAGTTCAGTATAAAAAAGGCAATACAACAGATTATCTATGGGTTAACCTGCAAACACAAAATTACCTTCAGGCAAACTGTAGCAGTTGACAGCAGCATAACTATAATACCGCGACTCATTTTGTGCCGTTGTCTTGTGAGGGCAATCCAAAATACTCATTTCGCTGCCTTGGCAGTTTACTTCAAACATCCACCTGAAATAATACGAAAACAGTTACTACCTCTTTCAGTACAGATGACAAAACAAAAGTTCGATATCTCGGGGGAATAATTGACTAACGTCACATTGTTTAATTTCCCCAATAACATTGACCATACAGTAAACAACATAAATTGTGAGTCAACTGAATAAAACAATATCATTTCTACCCATCAATTCAACTAAGACTCTTCGGATTGAATTACGTCGCGAGTATCCCAAAACCAAGTCATACCATTTCAAATCTACCAGGTTTATCAATCATATCAATTCGGAAAAAAAATCCATTTTCCACTCAGTGTTTACAAAACATTTTTACCTTGGTAGGTCATGGTTCATACCAAACTTTGGGCTTCCGGTTCCATACCCCTTCTCTTTACAGATAACCTGCGCATTGACATCATGCCATCTATAACCACTTATACTACCCCACATACCATTTTTGCTCACTTGAACAGTGCCATCATTTAAAATTCTAGTCAAGCCGTCTGAAAACAGAGTTAGAGCAACATTCATTTTGATTGGGAAACAACAAAACATATAGTTACCAAATGGCTGGAATTAAGTGTTACTGTTATTAAGTGTTTATGTTGACATAACATACAAAATTTTAGTATATGGAATTGGTCTTACCTGTTACCAAAGATTTTCCATCATCACAAGCAACAGCTACCGCTTCTCCAATACAATTGGCATTGTTGTTATATACTGATGTACATTGTTTCATAGATGTGGCACCTTCAGAACATTGTAGATCGAAGAATCTGACAGAATATCCGATATTATATACTGATGCTGGCATTATTAATCTGGCTTTAATAAATCCTAAATCTTTACATACAGCATTAGCTGAGTTCATGTTAAACCCATCAGAACAGAAAGCATAGTAGTCACGATTCTCTCTTTTTAACAAGATACCACTGCTATTCTCATACTTGGTATGCAGTCTCACTGAAAGTTACAATGAAGATACATCAATAATAACAAAGTTTTAAAACAATAAATTCATTGAATCAACATAAAAATTGTTTTACATTACAACACGCATTCCGAAAGTGATGCTGCACCTATACACGTTATAGTTCCGACGTTAGTGTCCAGGGAGACCTCCAAATTTATCCTACAGATGCTCAATTTATAGGGGAGTAAGGGGAGGGGGCTATTCGAGTGCTGCCACAATCTTCTAGTTCTATAGGTCAATGACAACACTTGCCTTATCTCGTTTGAAAGGTGTGGAGATATTGGTCCAACGCAAGGCTATCTGTTACGTAGCTTGTCAGATGTGTTGCCGGCAACTAGTAGACCCCTACCGAAAACTATCGGCTGGTTTCAGAATGGTCATTTGGTGGTATCCAAACCTTCGGGCATCGGCTATGCTACTCAAGCACTCTTGTATTAACCCAATGGTACATCGTGTACAGGTGCCAACGTCAGAATCTAGTTGCTTATTCTGTATAATTTAAATATCAGCGGTTGCGATATGCCAATTACCATACACAGTATAAATACTCACATGTTCCATAACAGAAGACAGATAGTGTATTGTACATACAATAATTACTACTGTTCATTGATACGTAGTTCCAGTCATTATTACTGCTACAGAGTTGTAAGGCTGGTTCAAAATTATGACAAGAAAGATAACTCTTCCACCAATTGTTGTTACTAGAATAATCCTGCTGAACAGGATAATTATCTCCATCAGCGAAACCAAGATCTTTGCATACAGTTTTAGCTTCGTTATCATAGAAACCCCCGTCATCACATATATAGCCTGTTTTACCATCTCTAATGACTTGAACAATACCATAATTAGATCCAGTTCCTACCAGAGAATACTGCACACCTGTAAATAATGAACATTATTTGACAAATATAGTATAAATGTGGGGTTCGTGGTGTGTATTTGTTTGTTTGTTTTTTATCATACGAATTAGCCGATAAGAGTAAAAGACAATGAGTAATGTACATACTAGTGACTCTATATTATATCCCATCTTATAAGTATAAAGATGTTGTGAATACCATTTTGTTCATAAAATATATGTACTTACTGTTTGTATCATTATAACAATACGCCATCGCTGATGCGGAATATCTGCATGTTGAATTGACATCATCGCTATTTCGTAATTGACAGTCCGTTAGTTTGGCTTCGGATCCTGAACAGTCGGTTCCATAGATCCACACAGGCCTGGAGTTATAATTACCTCCATAGTCATATTTTTCATATGCTTTACCATACATATGGCCTGCTTCCTTACAGACAACGCTAGCATCTTGGTCACCCCAATCTAAGCTACATGCCGTACCCCAAATACCATGATACAAAACTAAAACCTGTCCATGTGAATCTACTATGGCATCACCATCGTTACCTGCAATTTAATCCAAATATATATAATTGTTACATACAGAGTAACGCGAAATGAAATGGGATTTAAGTTCCTACTGTTCTGCTCCGTTTAGTAGAGTGTATCGGACTACTTTTAATTTGCACATAAACACACCTCTCTACCCATTTATAATACCATGTACACGTATGCGTCAGGTAATCTTTTAGGTAATGGTCACCACTCCCACCTTGCAAAGTGCTATTTTGCCCACAAAGAGAACAAAAGCTGTGTGGCTTTCCTAAAGGCAGATAACCCATTTCCGGGTTGCGGCCCAGATTCGTCAACGGTCATAACGAATGTGTCTTTTACGCGTTAATGAATCCTAGTAACAACCGCAACACAAGCAAATCATATTTGGTAATTATATGATACTACCTACCTGATATTGGTGCAGCATTGTCGTCAATACACGCTACACTTGCATATGAGTTATTACTAGCACATGCAGAAGCTTGTATTGAACATTCTGATAGTTTGCTCTCTGCTCCTGAACAAGTATACGATATGTTTGAAGGAATACTGTAGGTAAGATAGCTGCTGCCGGGTAGTAGTCGTCCACCCGATGGGAATCCAAGTTGTTTGCAAACCACATTGGCTGCATTGGCATTAAACTGAGCAGCACATAAAGATCGGTAATTATTGTCACCATCAAAGACAAGCACCGCACCACTTGAATTAGCATACTTTGTGCTTAGACGAACTGAAGTAGAGATATACATGTTAATTCATTAGAAGCAAAATACATTACAAATTCAAAATCATATTGTGGTGTTGAAAATTAAAGGTACAGTAGTAAGTATTTCCATACTTCAATTGATTCAAACAGTATCTAAAACTTACCTTCATTGTAACAATACACAGATGCCGGTTGGGAGTAGGAACATTCTGAATAAGAAGAAGCGTTTTGGTATGTCCACTCACTATTTTTACAAGCATCCAACAATCTCATACCGTACTCGCACGACGAAAATGAATTCTTCCAGTAATTTCCAGTCATATTATTTAGATCATTAGCATAGTAAGTTTCTCCAGATTTATATCCCATAGATTTACAAACAATATCAGCTTTTCCTCCATAAAAACCATAGGTATCACACAGCAAAGCCCATTTATTTTGAGTGAAGACCTCAACTCTGCCCATATTTGGTTTTACACCTCCACTCAGTCTATATTGTGCTACTGCAATACACAAAATATACGTCGGTTTTAAATTCTATGTGAAAAAATACATGTTAAAACTAACTCAAACTCAACAAACATATCAAAAAATGTTTACTACAGATCTACCAACTAGAAGGTCAACTGACTTAAAGTCTTCGTAACTCTTACCAAATTCAAAAAATTAATGGTAGAAGAGACACAATTAAACACTGCCAGTGTGAATACTGTCAAGTAATTCGTAAAAACCTACCCGTTGGTAGCAGCGAATATGAGTTTACATTTAAAACGTTCACAAAACTCATCGTAAACAAGGACAGTCGAATACAATACTTACATTCACTTGTGTTATAACAAAATGCTCCTGCTTCTGGGCCATACGAACACGAACCATTATCGCTTTTCGTATCATACGGACAATCCTGGAAACTTGGTTCGGAGCCAGAGCACCTCACGTTGTAACGCCATCGTACTTTTTGACCATAGCTGTAAATGGATAATGCCATACCAGCCTCGTAGCCCAATTCCTTACAAAATACTGTAGCATCAACGTCGTCCCATCCTTCAAAGCAGATACCTCCCCATATTCCATTTTGTTTAACTGTTACTCGACGATTTCTCATCCAAGCTATGTTATTTGTACTAGCTGAAAGTTAATATATATACATGTATATATATATATTTAAAAATCCACATTCATAATCATTTGCCGAACGGTGGAGGATTTTAAAAGATTTTCATCTTACAAATTTTAATCTTTTCCGCGGGAGTTATGGTTGATAATGAATTAACATTAAATCCACTTACCCAGTGTATCACTGACGTTAGAGTTGCTGTTATTTGAATAATATGGTGGGTTGGTTGTGTAATAATACGGTGGGTTGGTACTGTTATAATACGGTGGGTAGGTACTGTTATAATACGGTGGGTAGGTACTGTTATAATATGGTGGGTTGGTAGTGTTATAATACGGTGGGTTGGTACTGTTATAGTACGTCTTCGCGGTAGTAGTAGCATACGTTCTACATTCCACGGCGGCATAATTTCCGTATGAACAGGTTTCGTTAGTGTACGAACAGTTAAATAGCGATGATTCTCCGCCATTACAATTAAATCTGTGTGTTCCAATTTGATAACTGAGATATGAATAAGAGGCAGCAGGAAGCACGCGACTGATACCAGAATATCCCATTTCTCTACAAGCCACATCACCTTCAGCTAAATCAAATCCATCCGCACAGACAGCTACTTCTTCATTATAATCTGACTGTACCAAGATGATACCAGATCCATTACCAAATGGAAGATGGAGTTTCACTAAATGATAAATAAAAGTTATTGCAAAACATTATTAATATCAAACAATAACCTCTTAGATTAATTATTCGGTGTAAACAATGACTCGGAGAAGGCTTCATATATTTACCAATCATTAATCCATGAAAACTGATTAGTATTACACGATGACATGGTCTCGATTTTCAGCTGGTTGATTAATTTATAGTATGCCACCACGTACCACTTGATTTTGGGCGACACTCATTTGCATTCTATATACCCTTAGAATTGTAAGATTTTTTCCACCACAGCCATGAAAAAATTGTATAGCGCGGAGTGTCTCGGCCGGGTATGTTTACTAGTCTGAAGGCTCAGTGCGGGAGAAGGGGGTGTCAAATGGGCAATGGGTACAAAACCAAACCCAACTTTTCTAGAGTAAAATCTTGCGTAGAATACGATGCCCAGTGGTAATCACCCTTTCAATAAAAATTCACCGTTCTTCTTTGTGACCCGGAAGTCAAAAAGGTCAAATTTTCCGTTTTAACAGTAAGAAGATTTAAAGCAATCAATGTCAGCGAAAAATATTGAAATGAAAGCGAAACTTGTTATAATTGATAGTAGGAACATTTAAAATTTATCTATGGGTGGTTTAAGCACCGAACTTTCACTTTGGAACGTCGAAAAAGATCTCGCATAAAAGAACCAAAACACTTCGAAACCTGTTTCAAATATACGTGAATTTTTTAAAAAAAAGGAAAGATTTTAAAATTTGTAAGAGTTTTAAGAATACGGTACTCCGAAATAAAGGTGTTCTATATGTTTAGTGCAATCTGAATCTTTCGCAAAGATGGCACGGATACTATTTGATATCGTGGCAACATAAAACAATACCCTGTGCATAAATTTAACAATTTGGTAGAGTTATTCTATATTGTTTATACCTTTTCCATAACAGTAAACCGACATCATATGATAGTTTTCGTTACAATTGGATAACATATAGTTATTCTGTGCTGTACCATATGTCCAATTAGAATTAGCTATACAAGAATCTAATACAGGATAACCACTATAACAAGAAATATCCACTCCCCACCAGTTAGTCCCTGGAAATGAATGATATTATGATAATTATAATAAGTATATATAATACACGATATAAACTGCTATATAGATCACATATAACATACTGTAGGTATACATTGCAATTGTAATAAATGTATACAAAATATTAATGTATGGTGTAACATACGTATAGGATCCCCATCTGATCAAAACATCAATTACTGTTTTTCAGTCAATCCAATTCAAGAAAAGAGAAGAAAGTGGACCAAAACTTATTGAAAAGGTATATTTACCATTATATAAGCGTGGAGATGTATGTTTCTCTCCTCTACTGTATCCTAATGTTTTACAAACTACATTAGCATCCTCATAGTCAACATATCCTGTATCACAGACATAACCTTCTTTATTGTCTTTAGTTCTAATCAATCTTCCATGATTACCATGATCAAGTCTATACTCATTAGCTAGATATATATATATATAAAATCAGATTTACATAATGTTCAACTGTCAACATGTAAATGATCTATCCAGATTTATGATATTTAGAGACAGATTGGAAAGTGAAATATTCTCAGGAATGTTTTCAGTATTTTATTGCCGAAATGCGCGCAACGAGACTAGGCTGGTTCCACATATTTGTTCTAAAGAACTTCAAATAAGTGTACAAATATCCAGTTCAGTATAAAAAAGGCAATACAACAGATTATCTATGGGTTAACCTGCAAACACAAAATTACCTTCAGGCAAACTGTAGCAGTGGACAGCAGCATAACTATAATACCGCGACTCATTTTGTGCGGTTGTTTTGTGAGGGCAATCCAAAATACTCATTTCGCTGCCTTGGCAGTTTACTTCAAACATCCACCTGAAATGATACGAAAACAGTTACTACCTCTTTCAGTGCAGATGACAAAACAAAAGTTCGATATCTCGGGGGAGTAATTGATTAACGTCACATTGTTTAATTTCCCCAATAACATTGACCATACAGTAAACAATGTAATTTGTGAGTCAACTGAATAAAACAATATCATTTCTACCCATCAATTCAACTAAGACTCTTCGGATTGAATTACGTCGCGAGTATCCTAATACCAAGTCATACCATTTCAAATCTACCAAGTTTATCAATCATATCAATTCGGAAAAAAAATCCATTTTCCACTCAGTGTTTACAAAACATTTTTACCTTGGTAGGTCATGGTTCATACCATACTTTGAGCTTCCGGTTCCATACCCGTTCTCTTTACAGATAACCTGCGCATCGACATCATCCCATCTATAACCACTTATACTACCCCACATACCATTTTTACTCACTTGAACAGTACCATCATTTAAAATTCTAGTCAAACCGTCTGAAAACAGAGTAAGAGCAACATTCATTTTGATTGGGAAACAACAAAACATATAATTACCAAATCGCTGGAATGAAGTGTCACTGTTATTAAGTGTTTGTTGACATAACATACAAAATTTTAGTACATGGAATTGGTCTTACCTGTTACCAAAGATTTTCCATCATCACAAGCAACAGCTACCGCCTCTCCAATACAATTGGCATTGTTGTTATATACTGATGTACATTGTTTCATAGATGTGGCACCTTCAGAACATTGTAGATCGAAGAATCTGACAGAATATCCGATATTATATACTGATGCTGGCATTATTAATCTGGCTTTAATAAATCCTAAATCTTTACATACAGCATTAGCTGAGTTCATATTAAACCCATCAGAACAGAAAGCATAGTAATCACGATTCTCTCTTTTTAACAAGATACCACTGCTATTCTCATACTTGGTATGCAGTCTCACTGAAAGTTACAATGAAGATACATCAATAATAACAAAGTTTTAAAACAATAAATTCATTGAATCAACATAAAAATTGTTTTACATTACAACACGCATTCCGAAAGTGATGCTGCACCTATACACGTTATAATTGCGACGTTAGTTTCCAGGGAGACCTCCAAATTTATCCTACAGATGCTCAATTTATAGGGGAATAAGAGGAGGGGGGCTATTCGAGTGCTGCCACAATCTTCTAGTTCTATAGGTCAATGACAACACTTGCCTTATCTCGTTTGAAAGGTGTGGAGATATTGGTCCAACGCAAGGCTATCTGTTCCGTAGTCGAACAAAGTACGCGAAGCTTGTCAGATGTGTTGCCGGCAACTAGTAGACCCCTACTGGTGGTATCCAAACCTTCGGGCATCGGCTATGCTACTCAAGCACTCTTGTATTAACCCAATGGTACATCGTGTACAGGTGCCAACGTTAGAATCTAGTTGCCTATTCTGTAGAATTTAAATTTCAGCGGTTGCGATATGCCGATTACTATACACAGTATAAATACTCACATGTTCCATAACAGAAGACAGATAGTGTATTGTACATACAGTAATTACTACTGTTCATTGATACGTAGTTCCAGTCATTATTACTGCTACAGAGTTGTAAGGCTGGTTCAGAATTATGACAAGAGAGATAACTCTTCCACCAGTTGTTGTTACTAGAATACTCCTGCTGAACAGGATAATTATCTCCATCAGCGAAACCAAGATCTTTGCATGCAGTTTTAGCTTCGTTATCATAGAAACCCCCGTCATCACATATATAACCTGTTTTACCATCTCTAGTGACTTGAACAATACCATAATTAGATCCAGTTCCTACCAGAGAATACTGCACACCTGTAAATAATGAACATTATGTAACGTATGCAAACAAAGGGAGACAAATATAGTATAAATGTGGGGTTCGTGGTGTGTATTTGTTTGTTTGTTTTTTATCATACGAATTAGCCGATAAGAGTAAAAGACAATGAGTAATGTACATACTAGTGACTCTATATTATATCCCATCTTATAAGCATAAAGATGTTGTGAATACCATTTTGTTCATAAAATGTATGTACTTACTGTTTGTATCATTATAACAATACGCCATTGCTGATGCGGAATATCTGCATGTTGAATTGACATCATCGCTATTTCGTAATTGACAGTCCGTTAGTTTGGCTTCGGATCCTGAACAGTCGGTTCCATAGATCCACACAGGCTTGGAGTTAGAATTACCTCCATAGTCATATTTTTCATATGCTTTACCATACATATGGCCTGCTTCCTTACAGACAACGCTAGCATCTTGGTCACCCCAATCTAAGCTACATACCGTACCCCAAATACCATGATACAAAACTAAAACCTGTCCATGTGAATCTACTATGGCATCACCATCGTTACCTGCAATTTAATCCAAATATATATAATTATTACATACAGAGTAACGCGAAATGAAATGGGATTTAAGGTCCTACTGTTCTGCTCGGTTTAGTAGAGTGTATCGGACTACTTTTAATTTGAACATAAACACCCTCTCTACCCCTTTATAATACCATGTACACGTATGCGTCAGGTAATCTTTTAGGTAATGGTCACCACTCCCACCTTGCAAAGTGCTATTTTGCCCACAAAGAGAAAAAAAGCTATGTGGCTTTCCTAAAGGTAGATTACCCATTTCCGGGTTGCGGCCCAGATTCGTCAACGGTCATAACGAATGTGTCTTTTACGCGTTAATTAATCCTAGTAACAACCGCAACACAAGTAAATCATATTTTGTAATTATATGATACTACCTACCTGATATTGGTGCAGCATTGTCGTCAATACACGCTACACTTGCATATGAGTTATTACTAGCACATGCAGAAGCTTGTGTTGAACAGTCTGATAGTCTGCTCTCTGCTCCTGAACAAGTATACGATATGTTTGAAGGAATACTGTAGGTAAGATAGCTGCTGCCGGGTAGTAGTCGTCCACCCGATGGGAATCCAAGTTGTTTGCAAACCACATTGGCTGCATTGGCATTAAACTGAGCAGCACATAAAGATCGGTAATTATTGTCACCATCAAAGACAAGCACCGCACCACTTGAATTAGCATACTTTGTGCTTAGACGAACTGAAGTGGAGATATACATGTTAATTCATTAGAAGCAAAATACATGACAAATTCAAAATCATATTGTGGTGTTGAACATTAAAGGTACACTAGTAAGTATTTTCCATACTTCAATTGATTCCAACAGTATCTAAAACTTACCTTCATTGTAACAATACACAGATGCCGGTTGGGAGTAGGAACATTCTGAATAAGAAGAAGCGTTTTGGTATGTCCACTCACTGTTTTTACAAGCATCCAACAATCTCATACCGTACTCGCACGACGAAAATGAATTCTTCCAGTAATCTCCAGTCATATTGTTTAGATCATTAGCATAGTAAGTTTCTCCGGATTTATATCCCATAGATTTACAAACAATACCAGCTTTTCCTCCACGAAAACCATAGGTATCACACAGCAAAGCCCATTTATTTTGAGTGAAGACCTCAACTCTGCCCATGTTTGGTTTTACACCTCCACTCAACCTATATTGTGCTACTGCAATACACAAAATATACGTTGGTTTTAAATTCTGTGAAAACATACATGTTAAAACTAACTCAAACTCAACAAACATATCAAAAAATGTTTACTAAACATCTGCCAACTAGAAGGTCAACTGACTTAACGTCTTCGTAACTCTTACCAAATTCAACAAATAAATGGTAGAAGAGACACAATTAAAGACTGCCAGTGTGAATACTGTCAAGTAATTCGTAAAAACCTACCCGTTGGTAGCAGCGAATATGAGTTTACATTTAAAACTTTCACAAAACTCATCGTAAACAAGGACAGTCGAATACAATACTTACATTCACTTGTGTTATAACAAAATGCTCCTGCTTCTGGGCCATACGAACACGAACCATTATCGCTTTTCGTATCATACGGACAATCCAGCAAACTTGGTTCGGAGCCTGAGCATCTCACATTGTAACGCCATCGTTTCTTTTGATCATAGCTATAAAGGGATAATGCCATACCAGCCTCGTAGCCCAATTCCTTACAAAATACTGTAGCATCAACGTCGTCCCATCCTTCAAAGCAGATACCTCCCCATATTCCATTTTGTTTAACTGTTACTCGACGATTTCTCATCCAAGCTATGTTATTTGTACTAGCTGAAAGATAATATATATATATTTAAAAATCCACATCCGTGATCATTTGCCGACCCTGAAAGCGGTGGAGAATTTTAAAAGATTTTCATCTTACAAATTTTAATCTTTTCCGCGGGAGTTATGGTTCATAATGAATTAACATTAAATCCACTTACCCAGTGTATCACTGGCGTTAGAGTAGCTGTTATTTGAATAATATGGTGGGTTGGTTGTGTAATAATACGGTGGGTTGGTACTGTTATAATACGGTGGGTAGGTACTGTTATAATACGGTGGGTAGGTACTGTTATAATACGGTGGGTTGGTACTGTTATAGTACGTCTTTGTGGTAGTAGTAGCATAAGTTCTACATTCCACGGCGGCATAATTTCCGTATGAACAGGTTTCGTTAGTGTACGAACAGTTAAATAGCGATGATTCTCCACCATTACAATTAAATCTGTTTGTTCCAATTTGATAATTGAGATATGAATAAGACCCAGCAGGAAGTACGCGACTGATACCAGAATATCCCATTTCTCTACAAGCCACATCACCTTCAGCTAAATCAAATCCATCCGCACAGACAGCTACTTCTTCATTATAATCTGACTGTACCAAGATGATACCAGATCCATTACCAAATGGAAGATGGAGTTTCACTAAATGATAAATAATAAAAGTTATTGCAAAACATTATTAGTATCAAACAATCACCTCTTAGATTAATTATCCGGTGTAAACAATGACTCGGAGAAGGCTTCATATATTTACCAATCATAAATCCATGACAACTGATTAGTATTACACGATGACATGGTCTCGATTTTCAGCTGGTTGATTAATGGGTGCAAAACCAAACCCAACTTTTCTAGAGTAAAAAATTGCGTAGAATACGATGCCCAGTGGTAAGCACCCTTTGAATAAAAATTAAAACTTGTCAAATTCACCTTTGTTCTTTGTGACCCGGAAGTCAAAAGGTCAAATTTTCCGTTTTAGCAGTAAGAAGATTTAAAGAAATAAATTTCAGCGATAAATATTGAAATCAAAGCGAAATTTGTTCAAATTTTAAAAATTTGTAAGAGTTTTAAGAATACGGTACTCTTATAAAACGCCGAAATACAGGTGTTCTAAAATGTTTAGTGCTATCTTGATCTTTCGCAAAGATGACACGGACACTATTTTATATCATGACAACATAAAACAAAACCCTGTGCATAATTTTAACAATTTGGTAGAGTTATTCTGCATTGTTTATACCTTTTCCATAACAGTAAACCGACATCGTATGATAGTTTTCGTTACAATTGGATAACATATAGTTATTCTGTGCTGTACCATATGTCCAATTAGAATTAGTTATACAAGAATCTAATACAGGATAACCACTATAACAAGAAATATCCACTCCCCACCAGTTAGTCCCTGAAAATGAATGATATTATAATAATTATAATAGGTACATGTAAACTCTATTACTTGTTATGGCTGATATATAACATACTCCAGCTATACACTGATCAAATAATCAGTAATTGTTTTGCAATCTCCGATTTCCAATCAATCAAATTCAGGAAAAAAAATTAAAGAAGTATATTTACCATCATATAAGCGTGGAGATGTATATTTCTCTCCTCTACTGTATCCTAATGTTTTACAAACCACATTAGCATCCTCATAGTCAACATATCCTGTATCACAGACATAACCTTCTTTATTGTCTTTAGTTCTAATCAATCTTCCATGATTACCATGTTCCAGTCTATACTCATTAGCTAGATATATATATATACAAAATAAGATTTACATAATGTTCAACTGTCAACATGTAAATGATCTATCCAGATTTATGCTATTTAGAGACAGATTGGAAAGTGAAATATTCTCTGGAATGTTTTCAGTATTTTTTTGCCGAAATGCGCGCAACGAGACTAGGCTGGTTCCACATATTTGTTCTAAAGAACTTCAAATAAGTGTACAAATATCCAGTTCAGTATAAAAAAGGCAATACAACAGATTATCTATGGGTTAACCTGCAAACACAAAATTACCTTCAGGCAAACTGTAGCAGTGGACAGCAGCATAACTATAATACCGCGACTCATTTTGTGCGGTTGTTTTGTGAGGGCAATCCAAAATACTCATTTCGCTGCCTTGGCAGTTTACTTCAAACATCCACCTGAAATAATACGAAAACAGTTACTATCTCTTTCAGTACAGATGACAAAACAAAAGTTCGATATCTCGGGGGAATAATTGACTAACGTCACATTGTTTAATTTCCCCAATAACATTGACCATACAGTAAACAACATAAATTGTGAGTCAACTGAATAAAACAATATCATTTCTACCTATCAACACAACTAAGACTCTTCGGATTGAATTACGTCGCGAGTATCCTAATACCAAGTCATACCAGGTTTATCAATCATATCAATTCGGAAAAAAAAATCCATTTTCCACTCAGTGTTTACAAAACATTTTTACCTTGGTAGGTCATGGTTCATACCAAACTTTGGGCTTCCGGTTCCATACCCCTTCTCTTTACAGATAACCTGCGCATTGACATCATCCCATCTATAACCACTTATACTACCCCACATACCATTTTTGCTCACTTGAACAGTGCCATCATTTAAAATTCTAGTCAAGCCGTCTGAAAACAGAGTTAGAGCAACATTCATTTTGATTGGGAAACAACAAAACATATAGTTACCAAATCGCTGGAATTAAGTGTTACTGTTATTAAGTGTTTATGTTGACATAACATACAAAATTTTAGTATATGGAATTGGTATTACCTGTTACCAAAGATTTTCCATCATCACAAGCAACAGCTACCGCTTCTCCAATACAATTGGCATTGTTGTTATATACTGATGTACATTGTTTCATAGATGTGGCACCTTCAGAACATTGTAGATCGAAGAATCTGACAGAATATCCGATATTATATACTGATGCTGGCATTATTAATCTGGCTTTAATAAATCCTAAATCTTTACATACAGCATTAGCTGAGTTCATGTTAAACCCATCAGAACAGAAAGCATAGTAGTCACGATTCTCTCTTTTTAACAAGATACCACTGCTATTCTCATACTTGGTATGCAGTCTCACTGAAAGTTACAATGAAGATACATCAATAATAACAAAGTTTTAAAACAATAAATTGATTGAATCAACATAAAAATTGTTTTACATTACAACACGCATTCCGAAAGTGATGCTGCACCTATACACGTTATAGTTCCGACGTTAGTGTCCAGGGAGACCTCCAAATTTATCCTACAAATGCTCAATTTATAGGGGAGTATGGGGAGGGGGCTATTCGAGTGCTGCCACAATCTTCTAGTTCTATAGGTCAATGACAACACTTGCCTTATCTCGTTTGAAAGGTGTGGAGATATTGGTCCAACGCAAGGCTATCTGTTACGTAGCTTGTCAGATGTGTTGCCGGCAACTAGTAGACCCCTACTGAAAACTATCGGCTGGTTTCAGAATAGTCATTTGGTGGTATCCAAACCTTCGGGCATCGGCTATGCTACTCAAGCACTCTTGTATTAACCCAATGGTACATCGTGTACAGGTGCCAACGTTAGAATCTAGTTGCTTATTCTGTATAATTTAAATATCAGCGGTTGCGATATGCCAATCACCATACACAGTATAAATACTCACATGTTCCATAACAGAAGACAGATAGTGTATTGTACATACAATAATTACTACTATTCATTGATACGTAGTTCCAGTCATTATTACTGCTACAGAGTTGTAAGGCTGGTTCAAAATTATGACAAGAAAGATAACTCTTCCACCAATTGTTGTTACTAGAATAATCCTGCTGAACAGGATAATTATCTCCATCAGCGAAGCCAAGATCTTTGCATACAGTTTTAGCTTCGTTATCATAGAAACCCCCGTCATCACATATATAGCCTGTTTTACCATCTCTAGTGACTTGAACAATACCATAATTAGATCCAGTTCCTACCAGAGAATACTGCACACCTGTAAATAATAAACATTATGTAAAGTATAGCACAGTGGGATGTCTTGTCCATATATTTGTTTTTGTGTAACATTGTGTGTGGTGCAGTCCCCCTGCACTTACTATAAGAAGGTAAATATATACCAGTCTGTTATTGTGGGATACGCAGTTTGTATTTGTTTGTTTGATGTCATCCCAATTTGTAGATGAGGGTAAAAGACAATGTACAATGTGCAAGATAGTGACGTTATATCCCGCCTCGGCTGGGCCCCTCGGACAAAACTGTCCGATCTTCACGGATACACTTCGGAAAGTGCGCTAATAACTACTATATACATATGCCGCCCAAAAAGCAAATGTACTTACTGTTCGTGTCATTATAACAATACGCCATTGCTGATGCGGAATATCTGCAGGTTGGATTGGCATCATCGCTGTTTCGTAATTGACAGTCCTTTAGTTTGGCTTCGGATCCTGAACAGTCGGTTCCATAGATCCACACAGGCCTCGAGTTAGAATTACCTCCATAGTCATATTTTTCATATGCTTTACCATACATGTGACCTGCTTCCTTACAGACAACGCTAGCATCTTGGTCACCCCAATCTAAGCTACATACCGTACCCCAAATACCATGATACAAAACAAAAACTTGTCCTTGTGAATCTACTATGGAATCACCATCGTTACCTGCAATTTAATCCAAATATATATAATTATTACATACAGAGTAACGCGAGATGAAATGGGAGTTAAGGTCCTACTGTTCTGCTCCATTTAGTAGAGTGTATCGCGACTACTTTTAATTTGAACATAAACACATCTTTCCACCATGTACACGTGTGCGTCAGTTAATCTTTTAGGTAATGGTCACCACTCTCACCTTGCAAAGGGCTATTTAGCCCACAAAGAGAACAAAAGCTGTGTGGCTTTCCTAAAGGGAGATAGCCCCTTTCAGGGTTGCGGCCCAGATTTGTCAACGGTCATTACGAATGTGTCTTTTACGCGTTAATGAATCCTAGTGACAACCGCATAACAAGTAAATCGTATTTTGTAATTATATGATAATACCTACCTGATATTGGTGCAGCATTGTCGTCAATACAGGCTACACTTGCATATGAATTATTACTAGCACATGCAGAAGCTTGTATTGAACATTCTGATAGTCTGCTCTCTGCTCCTGAACAAGTATACGATATGTTTGAAGGAATACTGTAGGTAAGATAGCTGCTGCCGGGTAGTAGTCGTCCACCCGATGAGAATCCAAGTTGTTTGCAAACCACATTGGCTGCATTGGCATTAAACTGAGCAGCACATAAAGATCGGTAATTATTGTCACCATCAAAGACAAGCACCGCACCACTTGAATTAGCATACCGTGTGCTTAGGCGAACTGAAGGAGAAATAAATATTTAAATTAGGCATGGAAAAAGGATAAGTTCAAAATGGTAGTGTTGGAAATTTTTATATAGAATGAGCACATGATGGAAGTTTTTTTTTCCGCGAGTGTGTTTTAATAATCCCTTGGGACGCAATCCAAGGTCTACACACATCCTCGCAAATATTGCATCACCGTTACATTTCGGTTAAATATCAGTGTGTCTTTCTTATTATGTGCTATTTTTGTTCCATACAATATATATATGAACGTCCGTCCATGTATAAAACTGTTATTGTTATTTGTTAAACTGAATATATGACAACAGTCAACCATGTATAAATGAAATGGGCTAGAACGTCCAACTGTTCAGCTCCGAATGGGCAAATGAAGACGGACCTGGTATAAAAAAAATGTTTCTGTTATTATGAACACAAGACATAAGGGTCGTTCCAATGTTGACCTTGTTTGAAATGGATATGTTGTTACAAAGCTATTACCATTATGTTGATTGGTGTGAGATTAGCCGTACCGCTGATTTGTATCAAATTTTGAAATTATTATTTTGAGCACAATCATTAAGGTGAACCGAACGTGGACATTGTTTCCAAATGAATATGTTGTGACATTGTAATGAACATTTATGTTTATTTAGAAATGGATCCATGATTCAGTTTGGAATGAACGTGTTGCTGATTTGTAAATAAAAGTGTGTTTGATTCGAAAATGAAATTGTTTATTGTAACAAAGAGCAGCTTCGTTGAATTTATTCATAATTGCTTGGTTATTAGAGGTTTAGTATTGGTGCCGATGCGGATGCTATGACAAAAAACTATCTGAAACTTACCTTCATCGTAACAATATACAATTGGTTGTTGGGAATAGGAACATTGCGAGTGCGTAGAACCGTCCTGGTATGTCCAGCCATTATTTTCACAAGCTTCCAGTATTCTCATACCGTATTCGCACGAAAATGAATTGCTCCAGTACTTTCCAGTCATATTATTTAGGTTATTACTATAATAGTTTTCTCCGTATTTATAACCCATAGTTTGACAAATAATATTAGCTGTATCACCATAAAAGCCATTCAAATCACATAGCAACGCCCATTTGTTTTGAGTGAAGACTTCAACCCTGCCCATGTTTTGTTTGGAGGATCCCGTTAGCCTGTACTGTGCTACTGCAATACAGAAAGTTTTAAATTCTATGTGAAAACATACCTACTTCAAGTTTAAGTAATACAAAACTAAGTTTACAATATCTTCTCTTTTGCCCGTAAACACATATTCTTATAAGGTTTTGAACGAATCCTTTGACAACTGTCCTTCATTGCGTATTTACATATTTTCGTATAACCTAAGACATGGTCTCGGGAAAAATCGGCCAAGTCGTTTGATAAGTAAATTGTTCATAGGAGGTAAAAAAGGTCCGAGAGATAACTGGTACTCACATACCAAAGCATTGTTTGATATCCTTAAATATTGGTTTGGAATTATTTAATCTAATTATTGAAGAGTGATTTATGCCAATAAAAGTAATGTACACTTACATTCTGCCTGGTTATAACAAAACGCAGCAGCACGACCTGAATATCGACAGGTGCCATTCTGAGAGTCTTGCATATCATGGGGACAATCCATAAAACTTGCTTCTGAACCAGTACATCGTACATTGTAGAACCACAGTGGTCTTTGATCATCACGATAAATGCGTAATGCCATACCCATTTCATAACCAAAGTCTTTACAGAATACCAACGCATCAACGTCATCCCATCCTTCACTACACACTCCGCCCCACATGCCATTTTGTTTGACGGACACAATACGATTTCTTTCCCATGCTGTGTCATTAGTGGAGGCTGTAATAATTCGAATATAAATGACTTTTTTTTTAGCTTAATATGATCAATATCCATTCGATAAAATTTGACACATTCAAATAAAAAAGAATTAGCTTAATATGATCAATATCCATTCGATAAAATTTGACACATTCAAATAAAAAAGAATAAAATGCCTCGATGTATGTCTTGGATCAAAATAATAGTTAAATTACTATTTTTATATTGTTTGGGGGTTTGGCAATTTGTTGTCATTCAAACTTTCATAAAACTGTCGAAACTATAATATATTAATCAAGGCAAAGGAATTCGTGAAATTTTTTCACAACAAATATTTTATCATATAGATCTAGTACCATCACAAATTGAAATACCATAGCCCAATTAAATAATTTATAGAAAATCTAAATGCCTTTACACCATTTTATGACAAATGCTAAAAAGTGGATTCAAAAATATATATTAGTATCATAAATCTTATAGTGCATTTTTGATTAAGAAGAAATGTGAAAAACTAACAAATTATTATTAAATATATATGTAGCCTATAAGAACTAGAACTCCATAAATTCGATAACTCACCTATAGGAACTGAGTAGGATGGTGAAGTGTAAACATATGATGGGGTTGTTGATGGCATTGGCAATGCTGTTGTCGTATGAGGGACGCATGACACGGAAATAAAGTTAGTGGATGAACAGTTCATTCTAGATTCATCAATAGTATACGAACATTCGTTGAAAGATCTTTCATGGCCGAGACAACGTACAGCCATTACCGAAGGATGCCAATTAGAAGTAACAATCGAGTTCTCGTAAGAGTTGTTGGGAAGAACCTGACCCATCCCTGATACAAATCCCATTTCACCACAAACAACCTTAGCAGCATTATCATCAAAGCCATCGTTACATACAGCTATCCACTTTTGATTATGGCGAACCAAAACGGCTCCGGTTGTGTTTAGATACTTGGTGTGCAGCCGGACTGAAAATAAACAAGCCAACAGTGAGTCTGATTTCCCCTGCCGAAATATCAAAAATAAATAGACAACACATATTAATAATCGCACACTTATTTTTTTTTCAAAATTATCGAGCTGATTACCAACTACACGCTAAGCTTCATCACTCTCGTTCTGGTAGAATCATTGAACTTAGTCAATACATTTATCTCATGAACATCTACATCAAGTTTATACATTGTACCTCAATTAAAAGCAGTGCTGTTATATGTTCCAAAGACTTGACCAGCCTTGACAGAAGATTCTCACCATCGAACTTAGTCAAACAAATGATATAATGAATCTATATTCGGAGTTTCCTAGCTCTCGCTTCATTATAACCAAGGTTATCATGCTCCAAAGCATCAACCAATCAGATTGCTTATCTCTGCTTACCGTAAGCAGACAATATCCAGCATCGAACTCCATCAAGGCATTGGCTTAATAAATACCTACACCAAGTCTTAAACATTCTAGCTCAATTAGAAAGAGAGTTATTGTTTCCAAATAGTGTGGCGGACAGACAGACAGACGGGCGAACCCATTTTAATAGTCGCCTGCTTTCTTCGTAAGGCGGGGGACACATATTGCGATACGCTTACACGTTTTATAACGTTATTATCATTAATATAACCATACTCGACATGTCGGGAACATGTATTTAATTAAACGTAAAGTTTATTTTTTTTGAAAATGCAGTTGACGATTTTACCAAAACAATTAAATTGCCAGATCTACGCATGCTACAACCGCTTACTACAATACAGCTTATTTCTAATCGAATTAACATACTCGAACGACTCCAATCAATGGCTTTATTGTATTTGAATCCTCATGGATTAAACATGGTGCTTCAATATATACATAATGCTTAGAAGTTAATATCGCTTTAGCTATGTGATGTTATTCTATGATCTGGCTTGTGGATATGTTATCATTCTTAACAGCAATTTTATAAAATTTGCTTAAAATTACACAAATTAAACACTACCTTGACCATAACAAAACATTGAAGGAATGTGATATCTACAGGTATTCCCATCAAAGGGTCCCTGGTAGTTGTATTTATGCCAGAGTCCTTGCAGGCAAATATCGATTGAAGGTACTTCAGTGTAGCAATCAATGCCATTCTCCCAAAATTCAGTTCCATAACCTGGTTCGAATACGGGCATGTTTAATCTCTCTCCTTCAGTAAAACCAAATTGGCGACACATTACATTAGATTCTGCGTAATCAAAACTATAGTTGGGACTGCAAACGAAGCCCGTTTCATTGTGTCGAGTAACCATCAATCGACCATACCGGATCCCATCCCCATGAACAAGACTGTATTGGTTAGCTAAACAAAAATACATTGTGTTATATTAATTCATACAAATTATAACATTTTATCTCTCAAATATACCGTATTGTGTTTTACGGCTCTTCGTAAGCTCTAAATGGGTTTTCTGTATAACTATTTACAAACTATTGAATACTATTTGATAATGCAATATTAATTTATCTAAGTAGAGTTTCACCTACCTTCAATGCCATTGGAACAATATGCTCCAGCATCAAAGGTATAATAACAATACCCAGTAGTCATTTCTTTATTGCACTCATCTAAAGACGTCTCGGATCCACTACAATTCATATTTTTATAAAATCGTGGTTTATAATTGTCCAGTTGTATCTGTAGTGCTGAACCTTTGTCATATCCCATTTGCTTACAGGCAACTGAAGCATCATTATCATCCCAGCCATCATAACAGATAGTACCCCACATACCATACTGCTTTATTAGGATTCTGCTCTGTTGACCAAATTTGATAGATCCGTCAGGCACTGAAAGAATACAATGGCATAGTGGTCATTAATAGTCTGTACAATGAGGTCTCCGGGTGCTGCTCAGACGCAAGAGGCCCTCTGGTAAACGGACCAAATATAATATGGTTATCTTTAACAATTCTTGCTTTATTTTCCCTTTTACCAAGGTTAATCGTGGCTATCAAGTTTGTCGAAATTTGGGCGATTCGGGTCATTAACTAGTAAAAACTCACGTGAACTATCTGGATCATTTGGATCAAAACAAGACAGGACGACCTTTTCTGAGCAGGAATTGATCTGGTTTTCAGAATACTGGTATGTACATTGATCAAATGATGTCTCCATTCCTGTGCAGGAAACGTTACTAATGCGTATTCCATACGGTGAACCACTGTAGTAGCTATCCCTACCAAGCTGACCACCCTGGAAACCCAAACTGTTACAAACCACATTTATAGCATTTTGATCAAATCCATCAGCACATACTCCACGATATCCTTCCGCATGATATATCCCAAGGACCCCACTGGAGTTTCTGAAAGGAGTGTGAAGCCGTGCTGGAAATAGAAACAAAAATGGTTCTGATTTAGTACATTCAATCGATAGATTATAGTTGTGGTCGGACCCCTCATGTCTTATAGGATAATTACAACATGTTTAATTCCTTATATTGTTGTAGCCTGATAACGTGGGGAGACACACTTTGAAACGTCGCCTAAATAAATCAGTATTTGTTATTCCATAAGTATGTGTTATAGTTTATTGCTCTTTCCAGTTACTAAATACCTCTAAAAGATGTTTGTGGTTGTTTATTATAATTAATTTTATTAGTTAAATTGATTTTAAACTAATAGTTAGTAAATTTGAATTTTCTTACCGATCCCATAACAGAACACGGCAGGGACATTGTAATCACACGTGGTTTGACCATTATTTGTTTCTTTAACCCAAGGCCCGTTTGTACAGGCATCAACAAAATCTACTCGATTTTGACAGTTGACATTATTTGACCAGAAGGGTGCACCATATGGGAACTCATGGGTTTCGATTTCTTTGTACTCTTGTCCACTTATAAAGCCTAGATTTCTACAGACCAGGTTGGCCTCTTGATAGTTGAAATATCCACTTGTGTCACAGAAGTAGCGAGTTTCGCCCTCTATCGTTATTTGAACTTTACCGGCATTGGTAGAATTTCCATCGATGAGAGAAAAACTTGGAACTGAAAATCAAGACTTGATTGATTAAATAGCTAACTTAAATCGTGCATGCAGTGGCGTAGTGGGGATTGCAGCAGCAAAAAGGACAAGATTTGAAAAAGCCAGACAGGCGAGCGACCGTGCGTTGCGATTAAGCCGGGAGGGGACTTGGGTGTGTTTTAGCCTGTAGCTGCCCATTTATCCTTCCGTTCCAAGCTATCAGTTGAAACATCCCTATGCTGTCTAGAAAGAGATTTAGCACTTTGGGATGCAATTTGCTCTAATAACTCATATTTGGTGTCTTGGCCATTTTATCCCTAGCTATTTTTAGGAATCCTTTCCGAGTTTTGAGTTTATTTTTTTGCTATCAAAATACTTGAAATTTAGTTTCCATTGACAGCTCATATTTTGCTGCTTCGGTATTGATGTAAATGTTCCCACGGAACCGTGTATATATGACTTATGGTCGTTTAGCCCTTGAAAATATTGGACTTTCATTGCTTTTAAAATTGTTTACAAGTCTACCTGTAGCTATTAGTAGAAGCATCCTTCATGTATCAATAAAGGGAAGGCTGAGGGAGCGGGGGCACATGCTTATGGTGTTTCAAAATAAGCAAAGAGGCGAGACCTTAAGACCTCCAAAGATGATAGAAACAATATTTTCAAAATCACCATTTGATTAGTAATTACATATCCATCTATAGTATTTCAAAATATATTACGTAAACGCCGAGACACCTCAGTAAGCAGCCCGCTACAGAACTTAAACTTGAAGGAACCTCCGATGTTTTGACCAATGCTTATTGTTGCTAAAACTCTTATCAGTATCCACTCTGATTATTTTACACGTCATCTGCTATCTCCTAAGTAACTTTGGGATCACTTTGATATGTGACAGTAGCATTTTAGTACTTTACTTTAGTATTATGAAAAACTTACCAGATGAGCTAGAATTATAGCAGTAGGCGCCTGAATCAAAGGTATAATAACAATACCCAGAAACTATTTCCCTATTGCACTCATCCAGAGACGTCTCAGATCCACTACAATTCATATTTTTATAAAATCTTGGTTTATTATTGTCCAGCTGTATCTGTAGTGCTGAACCTTTATCATATCCCAGTTGTTTACAGGCAACTTCGGCATCCTTATCATCCCAGCCATCATAACATATTGTACCCCACATACCATACTGCTTTATTAATACCCTGCCCATGTTATCTAATTTTATTGATCCGTCGGGTACTGTTAAAATACAATAAATGGAGTAAGCGTTACAGTACCGCTATATACAATAGCAAGTGTCAGAGTTGAAGGTTGGGCTATGTATGCAACTGTTTTTCAAAAGGTTTCCTAGTTCAAACAAGAATGATCCGAGCAGACGTGTGCAACCATTAAATGTCTACTAGACACCATTGGCTTTACTTTTGGAATTGCTATCAGACTTCATGATATCATGTGCCCTGGGTTACACTCTGCGTCTCTAGTTTCTACACGTCTTGGGGGACGGGAAGTATGAACGTTATGGATAAATATATTTCGAGGCTTAATGATACAAAGTAAGTAGGCATATCATGCATCTAACCTTTACACCTATCAGAATTACCATTCAGAATCATTTAACGAAGGTAATTAATTCAAATATTTTCATTTGCTATAAGTACTGTATTTTCCCCAAGGTAAACAATGCTATAACGGTTGTTAAATTACTCAACTGGAATGTTTCGGGTAATATCTAGTAAAAACTCACGCGAACTATCTGGATCATTTGGATCAAAACAAGACGGGACGACTTTTTCTGTGCAGGAATTGATATGGTTTTCAGAAAACTGGTATGTGCATTGATCAAATGATTTCTCCGTTCCAGTGCAGGAAACGTTGCTAATGTGGATTCCATATGGTGAACCATTGTAGTAGCTATCCCTAGCAAGCTGACCACCTTGGAAACCCAAACTGTTACAAACTACATTTATAGCATTTTGATCAAATCCATCAGCACACACTCCTCGATATTGTTCAGCATGATATATTCCAAGAACGCCACTGGAGTTTCTATAGGGAGTGTGAAGCCGAGCTGAAAAGTAAATTATGACTATTTAACATCAAGAAATTGTCAAAAATTCCTTAAAAAAATTAACCCAAAAAATGATTTCGTATCGATATACTTTCAAAGATTTGATTAATTACACCATTTAAGCATATTGTTCTTTTACCTGTTCCGAAACAGTAAGCTGAGGGTGTATTGTATACACATTGGTCTGAGGCGGACACCGGTCCAGTTCGACTTTCCCAAACTGAACGGATGCATGCTGAGTAGCTGGGCTCCGAACCTCCACAATTGAATGTATTCTTCCACCACGCGGTAACTGAAGTGATTTGAAGTTCACCAGAATATGGGTAGTCTCGTCCACTACGGTATCCCATACCTCTACATAAAACATTTCCAGAAGAATAAGAAAAATATCCGTTAACGCACAAATATCTCTCATATCCATCTTTGGTCACCAGGACTCGTCCATAGTTACCGTGCTCCAGGGAAAATACAACTTCTAAAACAGAATAAACGAAATATATGGGAGATGAATTTGTGTAAGCTACGACTTGTTTTCAAATATATTGTACTCAATCTGATTAAAATACGGATACTATTTCGTTTCGTATTTTATAGTTCAAAATTTCGTTTTGCGTGTTTTTACTACAATATGATCTGGAAGAGTTGTTATATAATCCGCGTTCTTGTTGGCGAAAGGAATTAGCCAATGAAAAGGCTATATACGGTGAGTTCTTGGCGTGTGGTGCACGGAACTGAGAACTATGGGTAACCAACAGATTGGTTAATCAATCTCTGGTGTCATAGGGTCAAAAGCCTCTCAGAGATATAACCTGACACGACCTCCCTCTACAACCCACCAGATCTTCATGTAGTAGTGGTCCAGCGAAGGTATAAAAAACGAAATATAGATCTGTATTTTAATCAGATTGATATTGTACTTTTGCAATATGTAAATATTTATTGAATAATGTTACATTATTGGAAAAAATAAATGGGTGAAGGACAAATTATTGTCGATTTGGTTTCTACAAAAGATGCGTCATTGATTGTGACAATCTATAAGTCGATCCTTACCGTTAATCAATTCAGAATCGAAGAAGATTATAACCAGGGAGTCATGATGGGTCACTAACCTGGACGGACACTGTTTATACATTCTCAGACTTAAGTTGAGAATTTGCTCCACTTTCAATCACTGTTTATAAGTAATATCTTTGATTCAGAAACACAAAAGTGTGCACAGTTTCTTATTGATATATTTGATACATTAAAACAACAAAATTATTATAAAGGGCTATGATTTAGTTAAAATAAGGCGAACAATTTTGAGTAAATTCTCAACTTAAGTCTGAGAATGCTTTGTGAACTCGGAGCCTGGCGTTTGTTGTTATCGGGTTTTGTTATTTTTACAGGGTGTGAAGATTCATATTTAGAATCAAGAAGACCGAAGGAACATATAAACATAATTACCACTGGACTGATTATAACAATAAGCAAAAGCTGAATTGTAGGTACTGCTATAAGGTCTGCACGTGGAACCATTATCGCCAACAACAGTATAACTGCAGTCTTCTAATCTAGCTTCAGATCCTTGACAGTCAAATTCAGTTGCTAGAGTTGGTATATTTGAATCTCCCGAACTATTGTACGCAGCACTGTTGGACCAACCGAATCCTCGACACAGTACCTCTGCATCTTTATCATCCCAGTCTGTAGCACAGATTCTACCTTCAACGCCATTCACTTTAACCTTCACGGAGCCATCATAATCTACTCTGACACTATTTTCTGTGGATGAATAATTAGAAATATTTACACGCATGTAAATACAGACGCATTCCTTTTATTCGGTTTTCCTGCGTGGTTTCCCCTTGTCAGTGATGCAGAAGGAGGGCCTGACAAGGACAGCTGGCTAGTCGTTCGGATGGGACGAAAACCCGAGGTCCCGTGTACACATTGGCGTGCACGTAAAAGATCCCTTGGCAGTTGCAATTCGATATAAGAGTAGGCCGTAGCGCCGCTGCCCGGGCAAACTTTCCCTCATAGCACACTGTATGGCGTATGCCCGTCTTCCATTAGCCCAGGTCAGGTGCAGAGAGCAGGACGTTAACCCCATTTCATTTCATTTCATTTCCTTTTATTCGGGTTATCATTTAGTCAAGTGGTGTGGTTTCCATCCCCGGCTCGCACGTACGTGACAATGAGTAAGGTTGGGTTGGGTTAGTGTTAGGGGCAGGCAGCCCAGCATCGTGCAAACGAAATTTTAAAATAAAATTGTATCATATGTTAGTCCAGAAATGACCTAGTTAGTTCTATCTCTTTTTCTTTATCTAAATCGAAGGGGTATTTCTATTTTATATATAATCTAACCCTCAAAAATGATATGCTTTGACGTATAACTGTTGTAGTTGTGAAATGTCTATGTCAACATCGGGTGATAGACCGGAAAGGTAAAATTTGTAAAATGCGTTGATAATCATCATGAATATGTACATGTATGAGGAAAATATGACATCTTAAATCACTTTCTATTGTCTCGCAACTTCCACTGAATGATTTGTCTATTTTCAATTTAAGCGATCATTAGGTAAGATTAGATACAGGACTAAAAGTTCGCACTATAATAGTTAAAAGAATAAATCATGAAAACAGGATATGTTGAAAATGTCACTCTGAACCGAGATATTAGCGACTCAATTTTAGGCTAGCCTCGAACGTCATTAATTTTGGTACGAAAATAAACCAATTAAACCTCGGTTATACATTTTTACCTTAAATTATCCATCACAAAATACATTCAAAGGATATCACAAGTTAACAATGTCACCGAAAGTTGATTATGGTCTGGGTAAATTAATCAACGTATCATGTAGAAAACAATCCAGGCCTAAAGAAAAACATGCAATGCGCAGATGTAGCTCTTGCATAATATATGTTTAATAAGGATGAACAATTTATTATTCAGAGAACGGCGAAGCAGGTTTTATTTCATTTTTTATCTAATTTATTGTGCGTTTTCATTGCAGAATCCACAATGAATTTTGATTGGAATTTGACTTTTAATGTCTTAGGTTAGCATGCTAGCAGCGAGAATTGTCACTCGGCAAACCTCGGAAGATTTCGGGCAATCTAAACTCGGCTGTATGATGAATTCCGCCATATTGGAACTACTTTAAAGGTCCCGGATGAAACATACCGAACACAAGTTGGCGAACTATTTGGCTAGCGACCTATTCGACCGATCCAGCTGAAAGATAACGACGAAATTACACTTCTATTCTGAGCTAAAGGAATGGATAAAAAATAATATATTCTACTTTCATTTGATAGACATAACGTTGGATTTTATTGGTTGATAAATAGATGAGTTAAGGCGACTGTTGTCTTTATTCTAAATAGGTTTCCAACGAACAGGTTGCAGCTCGATCGGTCGAATAGGTCGCTAGCCGAATAGGTTCCCAATTTGTGTAATAGCGTCAAGTTTTCCTGTTAAAGTAAACCGGTAGCCGCATCGCAAATGTATGGGCGTAGGTACATATCACTTACTGTCATACAGTCGAGGCTAGATGTAGTTTACGAAATCTGCCGAGATTTGCCGAGTGCGAGAATTGAAGGTGGGGGGTTGATAGAATAAGACAGCACTGCGGCTTAATGCGGACGCGGGCGTTATTTCACACATACGTCTATATATCCGGTGTTTTTTGTGTTTACAATAGATATATCCACATTGGTTACGCTTAGTGGTGCAGAACATATGTTCAAGTGATATGCAGTTATAAATGAGACAACAATTTATTACCTCGAACCGGATCCGGTTTGCATCAAGGTGGGTTACTACATGATAGATAAAAGTTGCGCAAAAAGTACAATCATGTGAGAGAGGGTGAACAATAGGATTTAACGTCCACTCGACACAAACCAGGTCATTTCGGGACTAACGTATGGTTTAATTTTATTTCAATAATACGCATGCGCGTAGGGGTCTTTAGCAGTGGGGGGAAATCGGAGGACCCGGAGAAAACTCACGAGGTTGGACAGGAGACCCTATTCCTTGTCACGTACAATCGAGGATTCGAAACCACGCCAGTTGACTCAATGACAGACTTTATGATACAGCACGCACGTGCTAACCATTCAGCCATCCAACACTCCGTACAATCACGTGACTATGTACTTCACAGAATATCATGGATCTTTTCCGCAATATCCCCAAAGATTTTGGCACACTAGCCCACTACTTGAAACTTATAATGCTTTGATGAAGCTTTGCTGAGGCCACATTTTTTGATCGTTTAATGCATACACAATAAATAATGCACGTATCCGATGTGTATTGAACAACATTTTGATTTTTTATTCGCTATTTAAAGTATATCATACGGCGCCATAACTACATGCATAGAGAAAGACCACGGATGTGCAACCCCCCCACCCCCCGTTCAAAAAAAAAACGGCGTTTAATTGAGTTTTACCTTTTCCTTAATTTTTAATATTTTCTTTAAAAAACATGTTTAGTGAATTAAATAAAGTGTTTGCCTTATTTTTATGTTTAATTTGTTGAGAAGACGAAGTGGCAAAATATAACATCCACATAATAAAAGGAAATCGATTAAAAATGCAATGGCTGTTGATCTTGCCTAATTTTGATGACAACGTTCAGAGTTATTGTTCTTTAGTCACTTTATATAATCTTTTGAATGTTCTAGCAACATTTATTACCAGATATCAGTTTGAAATTTACATATAACTATATTCGGTATTAAATGATGAAGCGTTGTGACTCCTGTTCACTTATGCACTGTTCAGATTAATGATACAAGACCGCCTATCTGAAAATTAATCCATTCGTGGCATTAAAATAGATTTAATTTGAGAGAATGTCCTTGAGCCAAATAAAACAAGCGTTAGTTAATGATTTTAAGTGCATGCACTTTATTGTGCTAAGAGTGCTCCAAAATTGCAAGCACTGCACGATAATTAATAGCTATCATATTTCATTTAAAATAAATTATCAGCATGGCAAGGTAATAAAGTATACAGTATCATTCAATCTTATTAATCATTCATAAAAAAAATCTAGTGTGTCGTTGCTAAATACAAATGAACCTTTTCCAACGTGATTGACAACTGATCCTTATTTTGATTGGTTATTATTTCTCAAACCATTTTATTGATTTTATATGATTCCTGGAATCCAAATGCACGCGGTTCTTGGAAAGTCTATCGACGATTAATTTACATATTCGCGTTTATTCCAATATTTCAATCAGTTACTTTTATGCTTCTCGTTTCTTAGAATGTAATTTTTCTGAAAAGACAACTTTTTCTTCTCCAAAGAAACCACAATAAAAATAATCATTAAGCTTTATTCCGAAGACGTTAAATTTAAAAGCCAAATTATTTTCGCCAAACAAGGAAATCAGACCTGGTACATGGAAGTCATTGTCTGATTTGCCGTAAAATTACTACAGAAGAAACGATTGAAACAAAAGTGATACCGTGTCCAATTTTTCTCCTGGCAAAATACAGCAAAAGAAAGGATTGTTGCAATTTCAAGTTTTATCAAAGTCGAATAAAATTTGTGACGTCTAAAGTGTTCACAACATAATCATGTTTTTAGCTTGTGGACACTCTACAGGTCACAGTTTTGTCAAATTTTGATTAATATAAATATAAAAGTATTCGTGTTGTGTGTCGGGGAGGGGGGGGGTGTTGTGTTGTCTGACTGCCCCCCCACCAATCCCACGCATCACGCCCAAATATTTGATACTCATGTATTTATTGATTATGAAGATATTGATGAGTATAATATTTTTGTCTGTGAAAACGGTGAATATTGTTTGTGATAATACCAATTTAAAACTGATATTAAGTGTGAAACTTACCATCTAGAGACTGGAGTGAATTTATTATTGATATTAAGTAAAATATTAATATCGTCGACCAATGCCATTTAATTGTCATGGCTGCTGAAAATAAAATAATAATTAGATCGCCAAACAGTGAATCTATTTGAATATTCAAATTATTAGAAATACATCAATAATGGCATCAAAGATAATAATTCGATCATATTTCCGCGGTTTTAATTTATGAACACATCCACATCCGATTCAGCGCTTTTCCAAAAACATGATACATAAATAAAACAACACTAAAAAATAAATTCGCTACTAAATCGTTCTGCTTTAGCGTGGCTGTCTTGACTTGTAATTTTCCGTTGTTTACCGAATGAGTCCATCCTCTAAAGTAGTATGCTGTGTTTGACCATTTTATATAATGAAGTGATAAGCGTTACTAATAAATAGACGTTGAAATTATGTTTGAAACTATCTAAACAGTAAAACTTTGCGTAGAAAGGGTATGTGAGGTTAGCAGGTATTAAACCTAGAATGATGAAAGGTTGTGTGTACAAGTCAATATAAAGAAGCTACCATCTAAAGATAAAGGTTAAGGTACAATTACCAAATCCAAGCTCACAATAAGATATTATCAAAGAAGCTACCATCTAAGGATTACAGTTAAGGTACAATTACCAACACCAAGCTCACAATAAAATATAAAAACAATTACAATTAATGAAAATAATAAGGATTACGCTTTTCACACGAATAAAACTGTTTGTGTCAACTGTCTGTTACAAAGCAAACAAGACTAATGGCTTCAGTTCTAATCTGTATTAAGCAAATGGATTTCAATTTAAATACGTTATTAAAACAACACGTTCGACCTTTCATCAATTCGTGAATAAATGTGTAAATGGATACTTTAACCAAACAAGGAAGAATACATGCAACAACATGGAAATATATTTTTATATGGTATTTACAGAATATATAAAAATGTCTAGTGGATGTTAAACCCCATTTCTCTCTATATATCCAATATTATTTTAATATGGTATTTACACAGTACATAAAAATGGTCGCTGCAAAAATTGCGCATCCTGTGTTCGAACATACCATGAATGTTACCATGTGTCTACTACTGAACAATATGTTAGTCCCGAAATAACCTAGTATTTGTCTAGTGAACGATAAACCTCATTAAATTTTTTTCTCTCTATTCAATTAAATTTTGTGCACTTTATTTTGCCAATATATGTTTGTTTCACTTTACCCGATTTGCCCGCTATTTCGGAGATCACGGGGTTACCCCGGTGTAGAACGGTTTCACCTTGTTCGTGATGTAAGACGGGGGACCATACTAGGACAGCATGTACACTTGACAACTGGCATTCAATTGCCCGGTCAAAATGTTCCCCTTATCATGTATGACATATACCAATCACCATTAGCCGGGTTGGTGCAGCTAGGTAGGAGGTTATACCCCATTTCATTAATTCAAAATTCTCACATGGCAGTGAAATATTACACGTGGTTATCATTTGAAAAAAAAAATATTTTAAGAAGAAGAAATATTTCAGTAATAAGTTGTAGACTTTAACGCTTGTGCAATTCATTTGGTCGCTGTATGTGTGCGAAGCGGCAGGGAGGCGGGGAAGTGAGGGTCTCAGCACGCTAATTTTACAAACTGCTACAGTATATGTATCTTCAATAACACCATATATATTTTGGGGTTAATTCACATTGTAGGTGACCCATCAATCGAACCGTAACGGTGGTGGATGTGTTCTATTTAGATGTAGATAATAGTAAACATCTACTGTATCTACGATTCGACAAACATATTTTTATGCTTTTTACACATGCTATAACAAAACCTACACATTTACTATATAGGTCAGCGAATCCATCATCTGTATCATGAACTTATGCAGAAAACACAAGCAAAGACAATCAATGACTTCTAATGATCATTAAGCAATGACACGCTTTGTTACACACACACAGATTATTACGCTGAATACATTTAACGGATTTAACACTATAAACAACATGTACTATAGATATACCCTTCACTTACCTGCCACCTGGTTAAATAAGCCGACTAAGCTACACTGTCACATAATATATGCATTTAACGCAGATAAATTTAGACATTAGTAATATCCTAGAACTGATGGCCGTATTGATTGGGCAAACAAAGGATGTCTACGTCACTGGAAAATGTGTACTTATGTTAAAGCGCTTCTTTCTCACGTTTCAAAAGGTCTAGTAAAAGAGGTGTTGCCATACCGACTACTAAATAAAGACTATAGAAACCTTCCCCAGGCAGATTGCGAAATAGCTAATTGATCAGATACAATCTAAATCTAACCTTGGCCGGAATAATTGTGAGTTATAAAGCTGGTGTATATAAATAAATATCCATTTGATATATTAAAAGCTTATTCTGGCTGAATTGAAACCTTATCGCGAGTGACGGGTTAATTCGTCCCTTTTATTCAAGATATATCAACGACATTGTAAACAAGCAATACTTATAAAAAATATGATATACACAGAAGACGCTAAGAAAGGCAAAAGGATAAAAAGCTCCCTTTTTTCATTTGAAACTTGCGTTTAATATCTTGGCAGTCGTGAAAGCTGGTTTTAAATTTCTGTGAACAGTTTTTCATTCTTTAAGAAAAGGACAAATCTCTGGCACCCAGAACTGAAGTGATTTGACGTTTAATACTCTGGGTAATTATTCTTTCAATTAGATGTCTGGGGAAGCCGCCCCAAATCAATTTAAAACATTAGTGTTATGCAAAGGATTATTAGATGACGTTAAACGTTTTGCATATTGTTTATGCATTATGATTCTTAAAAAGATCAGAACACCGGCTGCTTTTCACCTCCTAAAGTTCCCGAGACAATTATTTCAGATATCACGTTGTTGCCATGATAATTATAACCGGAATAGCACCCCCCCTCCACCAAACAAAGAATAAATAAATACAAATAATGAAATAAAATAAAATAAAATAAAATGATAATTTAAAAAAAACCCCACACCACTGTAAATTGGGTAAATCAGTTTATATTAAATTATAAGTAGGTTTCCATCGAGGAGATGTCACAGACAAGAAAAGAATACACCAAAAAGGAGAGTATAAAGTATACACGTGTTTGCATAACGATATTTTGTTTGCTTAGTAATTTTGCTTGGTGGGTGTGGTTGATCTGACACACTTTTCAGAAGTCCGAGGAATATATTTATTTTTAAAAGTGACTGTTCCATTCTTTAGGCCATAACGATGAATAAAATAGTCTTTGTGAATAAACGACAAAGATACATAATATAATAGCACTTGAGTGGCATTTAGCTATTTGATCATACAACCCAGCCGAGACTGGTTTCCTTTTTGCCGATATATTTATCTATAGGTTCTGATTAATAATCAACTGGAAATATATCCAAATTATCAATCGAAGTTGATTAATAGGTTAGAGGCAATCCCGCATAAGGTGATAATTAGCCCCATAGTGTGACCGATATTCATTAATTTGGAGCTTACTCATAATATAATTATTTTCGGTCTATTGTCGTCGGTCATTAGAAATATAATATTTTTAAGGATATATATATAATAACCCACAGCTTTATGGATTACATTCATGTTTATTAACACCGGGGGGGGGGGGTCGCCGAATGGTTAGCACGTGCGTGTTGTATCATAAAGACTGTCATTGAGTCAACTGGCGTGGTTTCAAATCCCCGGTTGTACGTGACAAGGGGTAGGGAGAACACTGGACCTGTGGGATAGCGAGCCAGCGTCTTACTCGCTGAACCGCATAAGAACAAAGCGAGAGGAATTTTGAGAGTTAAAAGCTAATATATCTATGTGCTGTAAAGTATACTCGTGATCCCAATATCGGAAGAAATAATCAAAATGTGCTCGCTTGTAGAGACATTATGTGAAAATATTTTTTAAAGATTCAGGACAAAGTTTTCCCGTCACAAAATGGAATGGCAAACATGTAACCCGGAATGATCAAATGAAACGGGGTTTAACGTCCTATATTTCTGCATCAATTCGGTTATTGAAGAAGGACATACGCCACGGAGTGTGCTATGGGGTGCCTTTTGCTGGGACAGCTACGCTACGGCTTACTCTTGTTTCGAATTCTGGGTGTCTAGGGTTCTCGAACGTGCATATTTACGTGTACACGGGACCTATGACTAGGACACTATCCTTACATCACTAACGAGAGAAATATTGAGACCATATTTCAATTCGTCTGGAACAAGTAATGCCTTTCAACAACCGTTAAATTATACCTGATTAACTGGTTGTTTAAGTTGTTATCTTAACCCATTAATGGGCAGTTTATTGAAATCTTCTGGCATTGGTTCCTTCTTGTCAGGAACGAGGTCGTGTTGAAGATACCCTGGACGTGCATAGCTGTCAGGGCAAGCTTTGCCCCATAGCACACTGTGTAGTGTATGTTTGTCTTCATTAGACCAGATGGAGCAGACCAGTAAGACTTTTACTCCATTTTATTAATGGGCAGAATCCCAAATTGTTCTGATTTTGACGTACACTGCAGATTATAGGCAATTTTGGTGCTAAGTGTTATTTGCATCAGCGTCACAACTAATTTTCCAGACAATTTCCGCATTCATAATCCCATCACAATAATGCGACACTTTGTATTTTTTTGCGACATGGTTCAGGCTTGTGAAAGCTGGCATTTTGGAAAAGGGAGCCAGCTCACCAGAATGAAAATTGCTTTAAATTTATCAAAACCACCCACACACATTCTTATGACTGATAAATTCTCATTATATTACCATATAAAAGGCATAATTTATGTCTTAGATCCATGGCCCTTTAATGAATTAAAATCATAATTATACAGTGCAGCAGAAACTAAAGCCCCCATATTAAGTCCAATCTCTTAATGATATATATCTGATTGTCTGTGGAGTATTCTTACCTGTTTTGTACTTACTTGTTTACCTCAAGTAATTAAAACCCCCATACCTTGTTCAATATAATAATTATATATCTGATTACTATTGTCTGTGTAGTATTCTTACCTTATTGTTTTTTACTTATCGGTTTACACACACCTTAAGTGCCGTCGTGCTATAAATGTGTTTTTTCCAGGCAGATTGCCATCTTTGTGGACACCGATTTTTTTATCGCTTTATCGCTTAAACATAAATTATGCCAGAGCTAAATCTACCCATTGCAGGTCTTTATTTAGGCTTCAGATGTGACGAAAAGGAGGTCCCGTGTATATTTAGGCTTCAGATGTGACGAAAAGGAGGTCCCGTGTATATTTAGGCTTCAGATGTGACGAAAAGGAGGTCCCGTGTACATTGGCGTGCACGTAAAAAATCCCTTGACAGTTGCCGCCTTTCGGACAACATTGACCTCTCTATGGCCTGTGCCCGTCTTCATTAGCCCAGTTCGGAACAGAACACTAGGGCGTTAAACCTCAATTCATTTTATTTTATTTCATTTCATTTAAACAGTCGTCTATTTAAAATTAAATAAAGAAATGACCGACCAAGCTGACATTTACCGTTAGTCACTGGCGTCGCTGCCGGATACTTCTTATGAAATGCCTGCCAAGCAAGTGTATCATAGCCATTCAGAATATTACTCGATAATCGAGAATATGTGAATGTCAATCAAACGATCGACAATTCTTGTAGACGATGCGGACACAGTTATTGCCTATTTCTAGCCCAAACTTCCAACAGTGACAACTCCCTTCAGAATAAAGTAATTTGACTGAAATTTTTAATTTTTTGTCTTTTTTATCGTCCTATTCTGAATTATTATAGCAAGGATAGCCAGCTCGTTAAATGCAAGTTTAATACTTTAAAATATTACAGCATGTGTATTATATTTAACTATCGAAATCAATTTTGACAATCGAATTTACGAAACAATTAACATCCCGTTTCATTTATTTTGATTATTGCCATAGTTACAACATGAACATATGAGGTGGACAATTTACAAGTACTTCCGCGGATAATAAATGTCAAATACAACTCCATTTATATGAAACACGATATGTAGTATTTCCAATACACTACATTTTATAAGAATATAACCAATTCAATATCAGATTAAAGTGGTGTAACATTGTTGGGCGGGGAATTTTAAGGAATCCGAAGCACCAGAGGGTATAAGGGACCCTCGGGGAGAACTCATCATGGCCGACGACAAATTTTGCGCCCAAAATCGTTCTAAATCCTACTTCAAGCGTTCTGTTTAGTTGGAGTAAGTAGTTGATAAGAAAGAATGGGATTTAACGTCCACTCGATACAAAGTAGGTTATTTCGGGACTAACATATGGTTAAATTCACATTTCAATAATTCACTTGCGCGTCGGGGTCTTTAGCAGTGGGTGGGAGGCGGAGGACCCGGAGAAAACTCACGAGGTTGAACAGGCGATCTTCGTCATTGTTACGTACAACCGGGGATTGGGGATTCGAAATCACGCCAGTTGACTCAATAGAGACTTTTGGCAAGTGGCATTTCCCTATCCGTATCACGTATCCGTATCATATACGTGACACGTTGCGTCAGAGTTTTGGCAGATTCTTGCGTCGCGTACGTATGCGTCACTGAGCTGAGCTTAGTTCTGTACAGCATGATGACAGTAATCTACCAAGATCACCATCAATACTAGTCTAGTACCTAGCCTACAATTTCTCGGAGTGAGTGAAGTCGCTGAGCTGTAATAAAAAAAAAAAGTCGCCTCTTTTTACACCCCTTTACCATAGAATCACATTTACAGCTTTGCAAGGTCCCATATCTACCCAAATCTAGCAAATAGAACAACCAGCGTGTAGACAGACAGACGGGAAAAGTATGAAAATTACGAGAAAAACCTGTCATAAATAATGATTAAATTCCAGTCTTTATTATGGTTAAATTCACATCAAATATACACCTCCGTGTTCTATGATAGACATAGATTCATAAAAACGCTATGATACAACATTTCAGCGTCTAAAAAGACGACAATGTTATACGGACCTTCTTCGTATGAATGCTGTTCGATACGGGCTGCCGTATCCGTGTGCTGTATCACGTATGAGAAATGCACACACATTGATGACGTCACACACAAAATCCATACGGATACGTGATACGTACTAAGAATTTACGCTTGCCAAAAGTCTCTAATGACAGACCTTACGATACGTGCTGACCATTTGGCCATCCGACCCCCGAAATAGTCGATCAACGTGTTCCCTAAATTCATATACATGTATCAAGGTAGAACCAGTGCTCATTAAATCAGATTTTTATTATTGTGCATTGTTTTGGGTTGTGAATGCAATACGTTGTGTCTTCCATATACAGGTATGAATGTCCACCTAAGGCATTTTTCGCTCTCGAAAACAGTACCAAAAGCGCATGCTTCCCTTTTGACAATACAGTATGTAACAATTGCCATACTGCCTTTTTATTTTTTTGCTAAGTACATGTATTGTTTTCAGTATTGGAGCATTTTGAAAAGCACATTGTTTCTGGGAATGAAGGTTTTGCAATTCTTATCGATTGGGGAAACAAACTCATATCAAACGATGCGCAGACAGAAATTTTAAAAAGAAACTGGGACTGTTTGATGAAATCACAATGACAACGTGACCAACACAATAATGGGACGGGAAACAGAGAGAATGGTTTACTAAAATATTACCAACACATCTATGTTACCGGATAACATTAATTAGTAAATATAGCTGTGGTGAAATGTGTACTTAGCCTATATTTGTCAATGATGTACATAATATCGCCTAGTGAATTTATTGATGAAACTAAGGTAGCTATTATAGTTTCTGTAATGTATTTGTTATTGTCGTTTATTGTGAGCACACGGTTGTTAGGGGGCGTAATTTCTTTACAAATCGAAGCCTGGCTTCATTGTTTCGTATTTCTTGGAATCGTTTTCTACGAAAGTAGAAGTAATGAATATTTCATGCGCAGAAGCAACTGTTTAAAAAGAAATGCATTTAACACCAGCTTCATCAACCCAGTAAATTTTAGAGGTGTAAAATATTACATTGTCTATAACGACTATCGCTATTGAAGAGACGACCGCTGTCAAGATTGGTCGCAATATCTCTGTTACGTCTCTTTTTGTAAATCAGGTGGATTACGTGGCTAAGTGGGTAAGGCGCTGGCTCGCTAGCCTGGAGGTCGGGTGTTCGATCCCTGTATTGGCCGAGAAAGTTCATCTCGATTTTCTGTTGTGGTTTCCCCTTGTCAGTGATGCAAAGCGGAGGGCTTGACAAGGACTGCTGTCTAGTCGTTCGGATGGGACAAAAAACTGAGGTCCCGTGTACACATTGGCGTGCACGTAAACGATCCCTTGGCAGTTGGAATTCCATATAAGAGAAGGCCGTAGCGCCGCTGCCCGGGCAAAATTTCCCTCATAGCGCACTGTATGGCGTATGCCCGTCTTCCATCAACCAAGGTTAGGTACAGAAGAGTAGGACGTTAAACCCCATTTCATTTCATTTCATTTTGTAAATCATTTTTAGTGAAGCCTGTACCATAACAGGCCCTGGACTGTACAGCGCGGTGGAGGCTTACGACTGGTTCCAGGATCTATTCAATAGATATTTGTTTATTTTTTTGCAATATCTATTTTCTGTCTTGTCCGCAGGTTTATCTTGTAGATTTTGGTTTTGCGTGTAGTGCGATCCTCCTGCACTTACTATTAGAGAATGTACAATTATAAAGCCGAAAATAAGAAGGGAGGTCATGTGGCGTATCAACTGGGAGAAGTTCGGTTTGCAATCATATGTCCCCTCATCACATAAAAGATGACCACCATATAGATCACTATCTATAACGAATACTATTTAAATATATCTATTAGCCAATATTATCGGCAACAAATTGAATCTTTAATTGGTACAGTCTTCGGACATTCTTTTCATGAGATTAATTTAGCAAGACTGTGCTTTCATTTGTGGTTATTATTCATAGAGACGGAAATTCCTACCCAGAAAAATCTCCAAGAAAAATCTACTTTCATTATTCTTTTTATGCCAATGTAAATTTGATTATGTTACGTCAAAATTAGGTTCTGATAAATGATTCCTATTTGCACAAGTTTGAATACATTTTCGAAAAACACAAATTTCCGCCTTTAGAATAGCATGATATTTGGCATATTAAACAACGATTATATTTACTTCTGTAGTTTTTCGACGTAGATTTATAAGTTTTACCAGATAGTTTAATTTTATATTTTTTTTATAATTTTCTACCTACATTTTATCTGTACAAGGATCCTGCTATTTTATCTTTTTAAAATCCTGTTATCGTGTTTTACCAAATAGTGTAATTTAATTCTTTTTATGATTTTCTATTTATATTGTTTTATATTGTGAACTCATATCACATATTTTTTTGTACAAGCGCCACAGAGCAGCTTTAGAAGCTGGAATTTGGCGCCATACAAGTTCAATAAATAATTATCATTATATGTATAATTTATCAGAAGGTTAATAAAGATTAGACATTCAGCACTCAAGATGACCGAAAGAATATGGCTCAGTGAATATGGCTCTGTATCATAAAGCCTGTCATTGAGTCAACTGGTGTGGTTTCGAATCCCCGGAAATAAACTTAAACCATATGTTAGTCCCGAAATGACCTAGTTTGTGTTGAGTGGACGTTAAACCCCATCCCCCTTCTCTCTCCCTCTCCCCCCCTCCCTCTCTCGTCTCACACTTCGTGGTATATTTATTAAAACCAATATGATTTATTATCGTGACCGTAAAATTGTTGTGGTCTAAACCCCGTTGTAAGTGCTATAGGATAGTAGTCACCTCCCTTGAACTAACCCACTATTGCGGTCACACGATGCGGCTCAGTGTAATAAGATCATCGCTGGAAGCTCTAAAGCAAATTGTAGACTTCAGAGTTAAATCCGAGGGGTTTGAATCTTTAATGAAAGGTGTAAGTATATAACATAGGGCATATCTAAACGAATTCGGTTACTATATTGCGTGGTGTGAGAGGAATTTGGGCACATTACGGATGAATCCGCACGGGTGTAAAGGGAAATAACTCTTGTTTTTGAGAGACAAGGGTTCAAACCACGGCACGTTTCTATTTATTGGCCTATTACTTTTTAAAAAAAAAATATTACGTGTATTGTTATTCTGGCTATGTTCGTGAAATAATTCACGACTCTCAAACACTTGTTACTAACATTGCACGAGCAGGGAGGTCTATTTTGTAATAAAATGTTCCTATTTTGTTGCTGTTGAAATTCTTACCCTCCCACCTTTAAATCATGATTAGTAACGACTTTTCAGCTCTTTCATCCCGGTTCAGCGAGAATTCTCTCGACGGAATATGCACCCTAATATACCAGGATGTATACGGTCTCACAGTCAATAGTATTGTAATGTTCAATAACGTTTCGCAATGGTTCGTAATGCAATTGTCACTCCTCTATAAACACTAGTAAATACCGCGTTTATAATTTATTCTGGGTCACGATACACCCGGAAAGTAGGTTATTTCGATTTAAAATTTAAAATCGAATGTTATTATTTAGACCTCCATTTCATGTAGAAGTATTTTGTCACTTAATATTCAGAATTTTAAATGGTTTAAAAGATTGTTGGCCTATCCTCAAGGAAAAATCCTATTGAAATTGACCGATTTTTTTTGGAATTACTAACATTGTAATGTAAATGCTCTAGAGGTTTGGCTATATGTTTTTAAAGGCCCACATGGAAATGTGGTCGTGTATTGCAGTCACGCCCGTCATATGTTCGTCTGTACGTACGACCGTCTGTCGTCCACAATTTATTGTGAACACTCTGCAGACTACTTTTTATCTTCCGAATGTTTTGAAATTACATCAGTGAGACGAAGAGTCTTATTTAATTTCAATAATCGCCGTTTCTTTCTTCTGAAGTTATGGCTATTGTTACTTTTTTGAACCACGTGTACGCTCTTACCGCAAAGGTTATCACCGGATCGGTATGAAATGTTTATGCATCATTTAAATTAATGACACGAAGAATCCTATTGAATTTCAGCAATTTCTTCTTGAGTTATGGCCATTGTTTTACTTTTGCAATCGTGTTAACACTCTAACGACAAGTTATAACCGGATCTGTATAAAATTTATATGTATCATTTAATTTAGTGAAAACACTATTGAATTTCAGCAATTTATGTCAAAGACGTTTAGAGTTATGGGCGTTGTTTTATTTAGTTGAATCTTGCGGACGTTCGAAGAATACAATCTGTATAAAATTTATATGCATTATTTGAATCGGTAAATCGAAAACGTCAGTCGAATTTCGACAATTGCTATGAATTCCCTCCAGAGTTAAGGGCTAAGGCCTTTATTTCACTTTGTAGAACAACGAAAATCACAATCTGGTCTGTATGAAATTGTCTTGTAAATGCTCCCAAGTACCTACAATGAATAAATAAGCGCAACCCTTGACACCACCGGACGATTTAGCTGCTGTGTGGGTATGTTCCGTTGCCTGGTAACTCATCTTTTAAACTTGCTGGGATTGTGGGACTAGTCAAAAAAGAAAGGGTATCTTAATTGATGTTCCTGTCACGTACTAATGTAAATTTACTGGTCTGTTATAGTGTGTCGAATATGTCGATTCAGATAGAGGTTGTCAATAAGCTGTTATACTCCGAATATTGTAAATATGGGGTATTATGTGGCTTCTCTGTCTTTGTAGACTTTTAATAAAGAAACATTCCAAAATAAGATATTTAGTTTTTTAATTTAATATTTTTTCGGTCAATAGCAAACAAGAGCAGGTTGTACAGTTGCGGTGGAAATAGCGATCGCTATTTTTAGAAGTAATTTCTAATATATGTTACAGATTAAGGTTGTGGATGGCGGAAATGGTAGATGTATTTGTGAATTAGCTGTAAAAGAACATGTTTTAAATGGTGTTGGTTCCATGCATGGTGGAATGGCTGCCACTTTAGTTGATGCCGTATCTACATGGGCGGTTATGACTGTGGGAGAAAGTAGGCCGGGTGTCAGTGTTGATTTAAGTGTTTCGTAAGTTTCTGTTATTTTGCATAATCTAATTTTAAACCTTTCGATGCCCCTTTGAAATGAGCCCTTTACCCCAGCATTGCCACACACCCCAAGTCTTCCCAGTCGCACTGTTTAACTGCCCATACTATATTTGCAGTACAAATGAATTTTGGTTTAACGTCCTCCTTTTTGGCATCATTTGTTCTGATGAAGACGGGTTGTTGTACAAGTGATGATGGAGATGTTGGTGGCAGAGTGTAAAAGACGATAGCCAAATAATCATGGAGTCCCGGATCAGATCCCTGTTTTGGCCGGCAAAATCCCCTGATAATTTTCAGCGTGGATGCCTCTCGTCATTGGTGATGCATTGACATGCACGTATATTTTCGTTTGACAGTGACATACAATTTCCTTCGTGTGGTAACCCTATTAGATTTCATTTCCCAATATATGATGCCCCAGTTAAAGTATGAAATAAGCATTTTTATAACATAAACAACATACATCGTATGTTGTATATTGTTTAATTGTTTTCTTGTCTAGTTAGCAGTTGAACAGTTAAACTTGCCCCTGCATCTGTCTGTGGCGCATATTGTATTTCTCCCTCCTTCTTGCATTTACACAACAATAGGATTGTATGTTTTATCTCACCTGATCCATACGCTTTTATGATCACCCGCAGTATGTATCGATATAATATTGTTTATGTGATTTGAAAATTTGCCATTTCTACCTTAACAAACCACCATAAAGACGTCATTGTTTCATGTCGCCACTGCATGCGCAATTGCTGCTCCCATTTAGTAAGAGTTCTTCCTGCTGCCAAAGGTACACACGTTTCATCTTTATTTTGCCCGATCCACCCCACACCCCACACCCCACAGATAACCCTGTTGTTAAAGAGCCCAGCACACAAGTGAAATAAATATATCGCGTAACCTAACAACATTGACTTCATTTATTTCAGATATATGAAACCAGCCCTCCCAAATGAAACCTTGATCATTGATGCTACCACATTAAAAATTGGAAAAACCTTGGCCTTTTTAAGTGTCGATATTAGAAACAAAGAAACAAATAAATTAATTGCACAAGGAAAACATACTAAATTTGTCGGTTAAATAATCGTACTTAATTTATTGTTGTAAACGTTTTGTTATTTTTATATTAAATTATTGAAATGTCATAGAATATGTCTCCTATTTTCTTTATTAAATCTTTGTAAGCGTTACATATTCTACACCATTGATTTGCAACAAATGTACATTTTTCAAGAAACAAAGACCACGTCATTTGAAAGTATAAATATGGATGCTAGAGCATGCTCTTTTGATGATAGACATGTCGAATGACTTTTATTATATGTTGATTGACGATGATGATGTACATTACATGAACTCGACTTAACGAATAATCGACATAAACATAGCATAACATTAACATAGTATGCCATTTCACCCAGAAGTCAAAATAGACTGCATATAGTCAAGCAGCAAAAACGTCTTTATTCCAATTATCATTGATTACTTTTATTTGGTTTATTTTCCATACGGAACCGATCGAACCAACGACCTAATGATCTGTTTATTAACTATTAGGAATTTCGAGGTCTTCCGTGTCTGTTTATTTGTCACATAGAACCGATCGAACCAACGAACTGATGGTATATACCCTTTCTGCCATTTTGTCCATTAACTGCTAGGAATTTCGACATCTTTACAACTACCCACTGAGTATTTTTTAAATAGGCATGGGTAGCTGTAATTAGCTTGATTTGTAGTTATGCGTTGGCATTATTAATAAAACAGGCCCCCATTTGAAGGGTAATAATTAAAAGATTGGAAATTCATGGGTTAATGCTACAGCCGCTGCCCAGAAACGACAACAACAAAATAGATAGGAATGTCCATTAGTACATATATTAATTACCCAGTTTTAGAGCAGAGGGCGTGTTCACACTTGCTAAGAGTACAATCATCATACAATGGAGGGTCGATCACACCTTAAAGGATAAAATGCATCTCCATAGAGGTGTTTAGTCACATCTACACCATATGGAGATTAATATTCGTTATTCTAAGAGCATAAATAAACAGATTGTCTTCATAAACGTAACATTTCTATGGTTAGAATAAGGGAATTTGGCGATTTGCACAGGTAAAACTAGTGCTAGCTAACCAATCTTTAATTGCTGTTTGTCTGGATTTAGTTTCTGAACTAGGACATATAAATTTAGGGAGTTCAATTTTTTGCTCCTTGAGATCTTCAAGATTAATAACATTCACATCCTCTAAAACTGCTTGTTCGGCAATTGGATGTTCCTCGGGAACTTCAGTAACGAGAGGATCTTTGAATTCTACGGTTGGTGGACTGTTAGATTTAGGAACTGGCAATGTGGGATGCTCAGCAGGAGCACCAATGTCGACAATCTGATCGGGTGTTTTCTCAACATTGGTATCAGTAATCTCTTCATTTTCAGCTTCCGCTGGGTTAGAATGTATAGATGGGTCGCTTGAAACTGTGACGTCATCGACCCAACATCGCGGGCGAACTTTCTTCCGTCTCGGTGTTGAAGACGGTTCTACTGGTTTCTTGGGTGTTTTAATAACTTGTTGAGGCGATACCTCCTCTGGGTTTTCTTCGTTTTGTTCCATCGCATGACTGAAACGATATAAGAATTAAACTTCAATGAAGTATATTGTAATCAATAAAATATATTTTACATAGAAACAATACTATATAAATAGAATGAATTCCAGGTTTTGTCAACTTTCCCCAAAATTGAGAAGCTATATCACGTGGCACTTTTCCTTGAGCCCAACACTCCTCGCTTGCTTGAAGGTATATAGCTTCGGAGCACATTACTCAGTCAGACAGGATAAATAGGAATCAGTCTCTGAAATACGATGTTTTGGTTTTAACATCCCACTCTCTGCACCAATCGAGCTAGTGTGCTTGCCTTAAAGTGTTGGTTTAATGTATCCTTCCGCATGCTTCGTCGCCGTGATCCACCCAGCATATGCAGTATCGAATTAATCAGCATGACCATGTGTATGTTTTAGGCCATGGTTTATGACGGCCAATATCGTTTATTAGTTTAACATAACCACAAATATGTGCCTGCAGCCGGTTAACGGGGAGTAACTCTGTTTATTATGGTAAATATTACAGACGATGTTAGATAGCGTATAAAGCGTGCAAGACAGGAAAATCTCTTCTTTTATTTTAAGACTGGTGTGTAAACTGTTTTTGATAGGTTCGCAGAATCAAATTACGATCAAGGGCAGATAATTTGAATACGTGAATACCCCATGGATGAACCCAGGGTATAATGGAGTTGAACGGAATGAGACGACTGGGGATACCGATGGTTGGTATCGAGCTAGTGTTGAATAAAAAAATATTTAAAATCAATATCACAAGCAGCTATAGTTTAGTGGGTGGCCACCCTACTGTATTTAATCTTATTGTATGAGTATACAATTTATAATGAAGCTTAGACGACTTATCTAGCTGATTGATTATTATATATCTAAGGTCAAGATGGGATCATCTAATATACAACACTTATTGTGTTTATCAAAGGTTTAATCAAACACTTCATAAATAACAATTGTTAGATTTATGGCTGACATTGTAATCTTTGGCAAAGTATATAAATTATTGTATATGTCGCCATTTAACTTGAAACTGTTTTATCTATTTTACCACACCAAGACCATGATATTGGTTGACGTAAACTTGAATAAAAGAATTAAAGAATCTATACTATTCAACCGGTTCCATTGTATATTTTATAGGTTTTCGCTTATATTAAAACCATTGGCTGTGATCCGAAGTGACGATCATATTCGCTGACTTCAACGTGGATGAATTTGAATTCTTAGAAATCAACTGGGTCAACGGACATTGAATATCTTATTTCTCCTATTATATTAAGACAGAGAGCCGGGTCTTCAAAACAAATGTACGACATAATTTGTGCTCCTGAAAGAGTAAGCCTAACAAACCCCTTTCTCTCCACTTGTCACTATCACCATCAAAACGTGTCATTTCGGGACTAACATAATGGTGAAGGTGTCTGTAGCAGTGAAAGAAGCGGGAGAACCGGTAGAAAACACACGAGGTTGGACAGGTGACCCTACCCCTTGCCACGTACGAACTGGGCACAAAACCACGCCTCTTGACCTTATGATCTTTAGACTATTCAGCGCCACCCCTGGTAGTCTTAAAATGTTGGTGTCAATGACCGTAAATGGAGGCCGGGCAAACTTTCACCTCATAGTTCACTGCATCTTGTATGTGTGTCGAACGGAAGCTTTGTGTGGCTCAAATAAACTCGAACTCAACTTTGTGTTTTAATAACTTATATTTGATCCGTAGAACGCCAGGAAGCTTTGTCACTCTGTGTATGGTTCAAATAAACTCGAACTGTTAAATGTGTTTAAAATATCTAATATGTGATCTATATATCTTTAAAGGTATTAAAGACAACGGGAACTAAGTGTAAAGGGCGTGGAGCCATGTCTTTTATTCAGATCAAGGGTTGTACGACAATACTGTACACCACTGACCTCTTTGATCTATTGATGAAATCAATCCAGTATATGTCACACCATTGACCTGTTTGATCTTTAGATGGAATCAATACAGTATATGTTACTCTTTTTGTCTATTTGTCTCTCAACGCAATAAAATTGATTATTGGTCTATAGAGAAACTATTTCTCACAACAATTCGGGCTATAAGTATTGATTAATTTCTTCATAGCAATAAAAAGGCAATAAGTCTCATTATTGTTCATGCTAACCAAATTATATTTAATTACTCTGCCATTGATAAATATATTGATATTTTAATTAAAACGTACAATAGATGGCTTGGAAAGAGCCGACATTGAATTGAAATGTTTAACTTGACTGCACCAACTGGATTAATAGGGTGTGAGAGAAAGAGAGAGAGGGGGAGAGAGAGAGTCTTTAGCAGTGAGAGATTACCGGAGGACACAGAGAAAAACCCACGACCTTTATGATGCACCACGCACACGCTACACACTCGGTCACACAACCCTTGGGGTCAATAGGGACTGCAGGGCCAAGGACTGCCTTTACTCGAATTTCCAGATTGTTATCGACCAGCACCGGGATCGAAACCTGTTTGTTAGGATGAGAGATGTATTTTTATCTACTTTTCGTTTTTGTAATATAGCTACCGTATCGACTCTCAGATAAAGAAAACCACGAAATTAGGCATTCAAAGGAAATGGAAGGATCTCTTGGGTCACTATGTCATCCCCTATTACGCCCAACAAAGCACTATGACATATTTCCTGTGACGATAGAGATGTAGAGAATAAGTTTTGAATATTGAAAAGTATGAATAATAAATATACATATTTTCAAATTCTGTACAATAATCAGATTAAGTTATAATCTATAATAGGGGAGAGAGAAATCCTGGTCGATTCGTTACTGCTTGATAAAGTCTTATACATTATACCAGGGATTTATAATATACTATTATAAACGTCTTATCGAGCAATACTTATAATATATTTATGATCCTACTATGTATTACATTATTGGACATTCAGCTCTAGTAGCCGAGTTCAATTAATACAAGCTTATTTGAATAGAAACACTTGACATAGTTTGAAGCAATTTGATCTACCTTTTATGCTTCTGTAATTATATATAATAATCACATAAATTTGATCCGATAACTCGACAAAGTTAAAGTAGCCAAGTCTCTAACGCAATATCATAAACAATCGTCAACATTGAAAACACGAATTATTTGTCAATTTAAATCAACATTGATGCTGTGATCTAACCGGTAAAAGATGGGCTTCTGATATCCAATATTTAGGACAAAATGAACATTTTACCATCGGTACACGAATCGTGTACCATAATGAGTTTCATCTCCAGTTCTAGCAAGAGACTCGAGGAATGAGGCTAGAAACATTGCACCAAATCCAACGGTGTGTGTAGACTGGAATAACCAGACGCTAGAAATTTGGATTCTATTGAGACTGCTGGCATATTTCGCCGAACATAACTGATTTGAAATTAAAAACGGAAACCATTGCTTGTAAATCAGTTTATATACATTCACTTTACAATATTATATGCGTTGCGACCCACTTGTGTCAATTTCTAGGTCCCAAATGTTAGCGATTTAGCTCCTTTAAAGGGGTAATAGAGCGTATGCATTTGATTGAACTTCAAAATTCAGTTTAAGAATATTTATGATGGCTGTTCTGCTGCTAAAATATGTTCCGTATTTTCAATACACGATAGTGCCTTGTCTGGTTTTAAATATCGCTTATATCAAATTTTTTTGGGAAATTCGCTTTGTATTTGATGTAATTTTGGCCGTCTTTAAACTATTACTTCCCAAATATAAGAAGTAATGGTTGTCGTTCCCATAAGCTACGTCTCATTTTACTAAGACGTTAACAAAGATGACATATTTTGTGAACCTTGTTTATGATAATTGTGGTGACTGCTGAAAGCCCCACCACTCCTTATACCATATAGAATGACGTTCGACTATAATAAATATGAGCTATGAGAAATGGGACATCCATTGTTTGAGACATTGCACTTTAATATTGAATAACACAAAAACGAAAACTTTTCTGACTGATTATTTAAAACACAGTTGAAATAAAAAAGAAAGGTAACTCACTCTGTTTGATCCTGAGCTTCGGTGTTTTCTTGTTTTTCAGATCTTGGGCTCAACATTTGTATTGAAGATGATAAGCTGGATGATGACGCTGATGATATTGAAGGAGCTACATATCTCCTCGAATGGCTTCTGATCTGTGATTCCGTTCTCAACTCAGGTATTTCTTCACGTGATAGTATTCCATTTTGTTTCCCAGTTTCGATTAATTCCGACCACTCAAACACACTACCATTTAGACTGTTGTCTGATGGGTTCTTGGGAATTAGCAAATATTCACTTGTAACTGAACGACATGTGGGAGAATTTCTTGGGGATCCAAATTGTGGTTTATTAGTAAATGCTACTTTATAATTACAGTTGCTTTGACTTAAAGTTTTTTTAATATCTGGGTAAGAGGATTGTTGATGTTCTATGGCACCAACATGGGACTTTGGGCGTAATCGAATACTACTCAACAGAGCTGATGTTTTGTTGTACAAGGGACTACCGGTATGAGACGGTCCACTATAGTTCTGTATAGGTAAATAATCACAACTTATTCTACGATTTGTTGGTGGATCCGACTTAACATTCTTCACTACATAATCGAACATTCTTCGACTGTATTGACGTTGGTTTTCACTTTCTGCACATGCTTTTAGTATAGAATGTTCTTTCAGATTCCTTTGTTGCCTCCAGTATTGCGCGAAATTCTGAGTCTCGCCTCTTGAATAATCCATTGGAAACTCATCCAAGGTTCTGCGTCTCTGTAAAGGAGCAGATTGACATCGCATCTTAAACTTTGTATGGAAATCTCGAGTGACCGTTAAAGTCATATTTTCTTTTGAAAATGATCGATATTATTCAGACAAGAATTAATAATAACAACGAGACAAGTGTTGATAAATTCACAAAATAATTATCCATCAATGTGGACTGTTTTCCTACGATACGTAAACAATGTTATCGTCAAAACACACGCTCCATTTTTTTTAAAATGTCTACCGCGTTTGCACAGAAGACTATGATAAATATATGAATGACGATATCCCTTCTCTCGCAAGACAACAGTTATTCCGTCGGTAGTCTATTACCGATAAGGTCTGAATTAATTACACGTTACACCAACCGTATTCTTGTAGCTGGTTGCTAAGATCTATTAACACCGGTTTTGTTGTATTATGAATTCGTCTGCTTTGTATCGGATTATCTACCCCTGTATTTACGGTGGTATGCCTTAATCCTATTGATCGGGTAATATCACCTGGGGTTTGTGACGCGATGTAATAAATCTACATGAAATAAATAGCTATCAATAGAACATTTTTCTACTTATAACTAGATCTTGCCATAGTCATATCATATCGTCCAGCCTTTGTTCTTTATATACGTTTACAGAAGGACGTTAAACCCCATTTCATTTATATACGTTTGATTATCTGCATATACACTGGGATCGTTATTATTCAGTTAATGAGAGAGAGAGGGAGGGGGGGGAGATATGGGGTTTAACGCCCACAAAAACTAGGTTATTTCGGGACTAACATATGGTTCTAGTTATTTCAATAATTTGCTTGTGTGTAGGGGTCTTTAGCAGCGGGAGGAAACCGGAGGAGAGATGGTGTTTTACGTCCACTCGACAAAAAAATAGTTTATTTCGGGACTAACATATGGTTCTAGTTATTTCAATAATTTGCTTGTGCGTAGGGGTCTTTAACAGCGGGAGTAAACCGAAAGATCTGGAGAAAAACTACGAGGATGGAAGGTAACCGCACTCTTGTCACGTGCAAGCGCGGAATCGAAACCATGCCAGATGACTCAAAGACCGACTTTATGATACAGCGCGCACGTCCTACCCATTAGTCCATCACCCCCACCCCCCACTTAATTATAGAAAATGGAGTTAACATAGGTGAATTCAACGAAATGGGGCATATTGTGTGGCTACTATAATGCAAGGAAAGTTGGTTGTTCTATCAGGGCACTAAATGATGCAATACACAGAACACAATTTAAGTTTTGACGCATATAAGTTTAAGCATGTTTTATAATATGATGTTCTGTTTTCTTTTTGTGTAGGTGCAGGTGGTTGTGGTGGTGGGGAAAACCCAAGCGGTACTAAATCTATAGCTGCACCACACCATACAACCATTTCTAATTATATTCTCTCAGGTTAATCTTTAATCCAGAGCTCCTTCAGTATAGACGATTATGATAAGCTTTGTACACCTTGCCCTTGTGAAGGATTTGTATATCTATCATTGCTATAATAGTATAAGAATGGTATTATGATCACAGACAAAGGGACTAGAATGTATTAATATATAAATACCTATTGCAATATAGACAATCTTTTGTTATGCGATCTGGGTATATGATTAGATCAAAAGGTCCCCCCTACTGAAAACCACCAACTAACTTCAGTTGGTTGACGTGTACTGTAAATCTCGATGTAAATGAAATGAAATGAAATGGGGTTTAACGTCCTACTCTTCTGCACCTGACCCGGGCTAATGGAAGACGGTAAATTAAATGAAATGGGGTTTAACGTCCTACTGTCCTGCACCAAGTGGGCTAATGAAGATGGGTTTACGCAGCAAAGTACTATTGTGGATTTTTTACACGGACAGCGGGACTACGTCCTACTTTTATTTCAAATCCCAATTGTCAACGGATCTTTTACGAGCACGCCAAGAAGAAAGACTATAACTTTGTATCAATCCTGAACTTGTTTTTTTAGTAAGCACAAGGCGTTTTTAAGGTGTTATAACTCTTGTCCAATGTTTTAGTATTGTGCCATGGTTTGTCGAGGCAATAATATAAGATTATGTTTAAAATTCATTCATTTATTTTGTAGAAGAAATCTTACAATAAAGGCTATTAATAAATTTCAAGATTTAATATTATGTCCTTGTCCTAGAAACTATGCACAAGTTTGCCGCTACCGCATGCTTAAAGATATGTTTTGGAAATAAGATAAAGAGTTGGCAGTTCTCACAAAAATATTAAACAATAGATAATGTAAAGGGAATGTGCTGAAAATTGCAGTCAAATTGATCCACTCTGAACGATATTTTAGCCTAGCCTCGATCATCATTATTAAAGTCGGTAGGTACGATAAAAAACATAGTCTAGATTGTCCATTTCATGATTAACTCATGGATAGAAGTCAAACTGAAAATCTGATCATAATCCAATTAATATTGAAGGCTAGCGTTGACATCCAGAGTTGATTATTTTCTGGGTGAGTTAATTAATGTCTAATTAATAATTTAGATAACATTTCACGCCTAAAACGAGACCTGCAATAGACATGAAATGAAACGAAATGAAACAGGGCTTAACGTCCTACTATTCTGCACCTAACCTGGGCTAATGAAGACGGCCCGCAATAGACAGATTTAGCTCTTGCATAATGTATGTTTAAATAAAAGAAATGTTGTCATTTGATATACCTGTTAATGAATGCCCTGACGAATCTAAGAGATAAATATTTTGGTTGTTGAATTAAAATCCTGTCCCGCGACATAATATTAATAATCATTAACTGGTCAAATATATGACTTACCAAAACATGTTTTTCTTGGAGATAAATTGCTTTAACATCAACTATTCTTGGTACTAGCTAAATCTTAACCCCTACCTGCAGGTATTACGAACTAATAAATACTTTAAAATGAATTTGTATATCATAATGTGGGATAGAATAACGAGTCGTATAGCAACAACCTTTTCTTATATAAATATTGCACTTTCTAACGTTTGAATTCGATTTGGAGTAAACAAAGCTTTGTATTATATGTCACTTTCCTTGTGGATTAGCGACGATTAAATGAATAATATCTATATACATATCCATATTAGAATTCATATTTTTAAATAATAGCGTTTGACATGCATGTCTTGTTTTTCAATAGGTAAATAATAAGCATAGAATGCGTTGGTCTAAAACCCGTTGATCTCTAGGAAGGCTTTAGTAAAGATATACAATAAATAATATCAATATATCTATATTGGTTAAAGTTACAATACGTCTTAAATTGATTAGATTGACAACATAGATCTATATAAATAAGAGGACACAATATGGCCTCTTATGTAACACCAAACCCATATTCATATCCAAGCTCTATGTACAAAGTTTCCAAAATTCTGATCGATGCTAAGATGCCGTTATTTCTACTAACTGATTTCTTATTCATGACATACATGTGTATTTCTTCGAGGTTTTGACGTTGTCATGGGAAAGCCCTTTGCCCCTTCCCCCAACTGGAAAATCCTGGCTCCCCGGTTCCGCCACTACCCCACCCCACCCCGCCAGACCAAAAAAGAATAAGACCAATTCCAACACAAGCTCCTCATTCACTTCGGGACTAAAATACAGTAATATCATCAACCAATAAAGTTTACTGTTGACAATGTAATAGCAGATAAACAATAACACATGCTTACTGAAAACAGCCACTCATCATTTCGGCGATGTTTCGAAGAGTATTCTCTAAAGCTTGAAAACGTGGAGAGAATACTCTTCGAAACGCCGCCTAAATAAATCCGTAGCTGTTTCCATAAGTATGTTTTATAGTTTATTTATCAACTCAGTTATTAAATGTCACGTAAAGACAATAATGTAATAGAAGGTATTCAATGAAAGGATATTTACACACTAATAAAATATTGCTTACCATTTCACAGGTTATCTTTGAAACACGCTTACAATAACCAATGGCACTTTAGGCGGCTCTGGTTGCTTTTAGACCTGTTATGTATTAAAAACCCCATCAATTAACTGATGATAATGATCTACATATTTCTCAGTCTAACTATCGGTCGTTATAAACTCATTGATTTCTGCTTAGTTCTGATGGAAGTCCTATGTTATATTCCTATTAAAAACCAATCCATTACAGAAAAGACCTACTTGACCATGTGTAGGCCTTTACTCTAAATAATTAATAATCACGTAAAGCAAACGGAATATTACAAACCACAATAAATCATTGTATAAGAGTTGGAATCACTTACGTTCCAATGGCTGAAGTTAATATTTGATTTTAAATCATTGTGAATGGTAAAATAATGATATTGATATAACATTAAGAATTGTTAGCACAATGAATAAATGCGTCGTGTTAAAAGGCTATTTTAGAATCGTGATTCTAATTAAATGGGAGAAATGTCATAATTGAAAAAATAATGATATTATGTTTATTGGTAACCACAAATAGTGATCCAAACTGGGTGGGGCAGACGATATCTCAATAATTGAAGGGAGATAACTCGAAAATTATATTCACTCCAAACCAAGCAAGAAATGTAAATTCAAACCCTTTACTTCGTTTTTACTCCAATACGAAGAAACCTAGTTTATTTACTTACTTCTTTACTTGAGAAGGAATGGGAGGTGGAGAGAGGTGGAGGGGGTGGGTGGGCTACCGTCCAACTATCTTTCCATTTTATTGTTGCTTTTAAACATTTGTTTTTATAAACGACTCTTTATTTAACATTTCTGAATGGGGTTGGGGACCATCATTCTCAGTGTACATGTGTAAATATATTTCCGGTGTGATTTCCCCTTGCCAGTGTTGTGGAATGAATGTCCTGCAAAAAGAACACATGACAGTTGGAATTCGACATAAGGGAAGTCCGTAGCCCTGCTGTCCGGGCAAAATGTCCCTCATAGCATACTGCATGGCACATGACCTTCTTCATTAGTACAGTCGAAGCAGAACAGTAGCATGTTAAGTAGCATTTCATTTCATAAAGGCAAGTTGCCTAGCTACTGGCGGAAGGCAGGCCATTGCAGAATTTAATTGTTTTGTTTAGATCAATATATTTTTTGGGGAAGGAGAACTATTGTTTTTATGTATTTCACTTTTATTGGCAGATATTGACTGCAAAGCCCACATCACATGCAATAAGTCCACAAATGCATTAGTGTACATTATTTCAGAGGGGAATGGCCACCGTTCAATACATATTAAAATATACAAGACACCATTAATTCAACAGACACCGTTACAAATTATATGAAAGCTATATTAATTAATTCTGATTTGATTACCGGATCTGTTGTCAGATGGAAAAATAAACTGAATGAAAATTAATGAAATTTTGTTAATAAAGGAAAGATAATTTGACAACTGATATACGTTTTGACATCTAATCATAGTTATTAACTTAATACGTAAAAAATATCAGACAATATACACCAGTATATGATCTCTAATGACAACAGTGTAGCGAGTTTCTATATTTCTATTTCAGAAGGGAAACAGGGATCAAGTTTAATAATATATATCTTGTAACGAATTTAACAATGCTCACTAAGGAACAGACTTTGACAAAGGTAGGGAGTCTTTCTTTCTCTTGCTTTGGGAAGTATGTCGGAGTTGGGAGAGATATGTGTGTACAGACTATGTTTCATAGAAACCCCAACAGGATAATTCCAAACGTCTGTGTGTTTACTGTTTATTGTTCTTTAAAGTTACCGGAAATGCGTAGATGTTACCTGCTGCAGGCACTAATTCAGTGATTTCCGCCGTTCTCCTTTAGTAACGCTCGGCCAATACACAAGCCGTGACGTAATTTAAAGGAATATAGACAAGGATCTAAGCAGAAAGACTAAAATTACGTTACGGAGAACGACGGAAATCTACCTGTTGTAGATGATATTGCCATTCGGGGTCGTGAAGGATATGCTGACATTATTCCTTACATTATTTTAAAAAGATTATGAATCTTTTCCGGTGATCTTTAAGGAGACAATTTTCGATTTAATAGATTTGCATTATAGATGCTAAATTTAAGGTAGGCTACTACTGAGCATTTAAATGTATTTAGACGCCCTCGTGTCAAAACACACTATCAAGTGTCAGTCGGAAGAGGAAGAAAAGGGATAAACATTTAATTTCGAAACATAAAATAAATCTATCTTATCGATTTACTTAAAACAGCGACATTTTCGTTCACTAAAAGAATAGTTAATATTGATGTTGTCACTGTGTCATTAAAGATCGCTCCTATATGGAGGCACCCAGACGAATTTTTCAGTTAACCCAAGTAGATGCCATCATTAGCTATTAATTTTGTTACAGTAAAGGAATAAATGGACGATCTCCATTAATTATGAATTTGAAAGTTAGAGGAATGAAGGAATGCATTTTGTTTAAAACGAAATGCTCACCAAAAGTTTGTTAGCTACGAAAGAATGTCCCCAAACCAAACTCTGAAGCTATTACAGTGACTATACAATTGATTGGTAGTTATTGCACAATACATAAAGATAACTGCTTCAAAAATTGAAAAGCACAATTTCTAATTCATTGTTTTTACAGATGGCCTATGAAGGACTACAGCTTAACAATGTGCACGTAATGCAGAGTAACATTTGTAGATCGGCTGCTTGCTGTTATAGCTTTCCGGATAAGGTAAATCATATAATACAGGTTTTGAAGATTTTTTTTTTCTTTAACTTACTGGGATTGTTTCGCTTTGAAAAATCTTCACAAAGTTGCTGCCCTTGTTAACGAAATATTTTAAGCACTCTACATGTCTTTGAGATCATGTTTTCCAAATTGCTGGGATTGCTATGGACTTTTCTCCAAGTTAGCATTTCTATCACCGAAACCTTGCAAACGCTTTTCGGATGTAAGTATTCAGATTTTTGGCGAGATTAATTGTTGCAAATGTCCTTGGGCAACGAAAACCTTGAAAACGCGGTAGTAGCGCTGAAAAATAACTGATTTGAAATTAGAGTAAAAACGGAAACGATTGAATGTAAATCAGTTTATTTACATCCATAGGCTATTACAGTATATGCTTTGCGACCCTTTTGTGTCAATTCCTAGGTCTCAAATATTAGCGATTTAGCCCCTTTATTGACATTATTTTAATATTCGCGGTTAAGTAATGAAACAAGTTACATAGTTGTGCCAGAAAACAAATATACACCCTACAGATAAATTGTAAAGTCGGTTTTTACGTTTTTTGTTGTTTTTTACGCCCAATGGCAACAAATAACGAAGAACCCTGAATTTCCAAAAAACACTCTTTGCGACATGCAAAGCAATTCCAGTTGGAGAAATAAATCTGTGAGCAGACGCGATAACTCTGTGTAAAATTAAAGCACAATTTTAAATGTCAATAGGATTTCTCGATGTGGCTAATTCCAATCGCGTTCCAATCGCGTCTCCGGCATGGTAAAATTTTTATTTTGTCTTAAATATTGGATATTAGAAGGCCACCTTTTCCCATTTAAAATGACATATAATTCGTGTTTTCAATTTTGGATGATACTGAGATAGAGACTTTAAATATCACACGCCCCTCTTCATGTAAACGTAAACAAAAACACATTGCTATATACGAATATCTTGTTTCAATGGCGGTTGAACATCCAAATCTTCCAGACATTCAAAGTTGGTGGAGAGGAATATTGACTATTATATTGATTTACACGAATTAAACTTTTAGCAGATTTGATTTGAAAATTCATCAGAACACCGTATATTTTTTTCTATTTTCAGAAGAGACAACGGACGACATTTTCCCCGGTACAAGTCTCGGTCTTAGAAGAACTTTTCACGCAAACCCAATATCCGGATATATTTCTCCGCGAAAAAATTTCACAGAAGATATCACTTTGTGAAGCTAGAATTCAGGTACTGTAGAGTTTTTATATTTGTCCTTGGCGATTGACTATGCGTTCCCTCTCTTCATTATCGGATGTGAGGGAAGTCGCGCATGTGAGTTGGGTTCCAAAAGTCGTTAGGAGTACGAATAGAAACAAAAACGTTGAAATTAGATTGGAATTCTATATTTCAAAGTATTAGATAGTTGAGAGCCGTAATTGTCAACGTCCTATGAGACATACTTGACATTATTTGTTTTTCAATTGCTTTAACCTTCTCATGCGGGCACGTCCGATATCCGCCATATCATCATTAACGGATATTCCATATTTATTCCAGGTCTGGTTTCAAAATCGAAGAGCAAGATGGCGTCGGGAATTTAGAAAAAAGTATGGAAATTTCCCTTGGCCAAGAGGCCGAGTTAGCTCTGTATATCATGGCACCCAATCAACGGATATTGTTCTGTCACCTACTGCGGCGACCAACTCAGAAGAAAGTCTTTATTCTAGAACGTTATTGGATTTATATGCCAGACATAAAAATGAGTAGGTCATTTTATAAAACTCTTATGTTATGTAGATTACCAAACATTTTTGGACCAAACTGGTGTACTGCAAAAAATGTCATGCCTGCAATACTTCCCGACTAAAAAAGAATATCCGGAGATCTGCACATTTTCCGTCCCCGGTTTCTTATTGATATATTATGTGTCTTCACATATTGACGACAAAACGGCTAGAAAATTCAAACGTGACTGCTTTAGATTATGCCATGTACTTACCATGATGATTCCGACACATTTGTCTCTATATTATGAAAACAGCATGACGTTAAACCGGATTTCATTTAACATCATATTATGAAAAGAGCTTTTTGATTAAGCAAATGGTGCTTTCAATGCCGCAAACACTTGTGGATTTTCTTCCTACCACTGTTCTGAAATTTGACATTTCAAATAGTTTGTTGGGTAAATTACTAAAATTTCTCATGTTATCGACCAATTGTGTTGTTTCCATATTACTAAAAATATGCCATGTTCTTTCCATATTACTAATAAAACATATTATCTTGATATGTCTGAAGTGACATGATGGAATTAGGCTTGCTTTCTCTATTGGTATGTTGATCTTCAGCATTCATGGTACTATATATTTGTGTGGGTTGTAAATTCAATCATTCAGGTGGTGACACCCTGACTAAATGATTTAACTTTTCAATCTTCAGATCTATGTACAGTGCAGCCAGTTTCAGCATCCAAGGATCCCCGTCACTGATACCTTTTGTATTGCCAGTAGGATCAGCATTGCTACCAGCCACTACCACATCTACCACCAGCAGTCAACCTGCAAAACAAACCTGATGACTGAATTGTCATCTGTATCTTAAATGACAGTGTATATTGTGTTTATTTGACGTGCTGTTTGTAATTATGTAATGTCGAACCTAGAGACAATAATTTGATATCGTCGTCTATTTTCATAGTGGTGTACATCAGTATTACATCAAGACCTTGGATGGAGGCAGTTGTCACTGTGGCTCAGAGAGAAGGGCGTTGTATTCTCTTTGTAGCGGTGCAAGGGTGTCTAATCACTTGGATGGGACCCCGCATATCCGTGGACGAGCGCATAGACGTGCCCTTGACTATTGGAATTTGAAATACGACTAGGCCATAGCGCCGCTGCCCGGGCAAAATTTACCATGTTGCACACTTCAATAGCCAGTTTGGTGCAGAAAAGTAGGACGTTTAAATTCAATTGTAAATTTGTAATCAACCAGACGCTGCAAAATCACATTATTGCTATGGAAAACTAACAACCATTCAGACATGTTAGACTTTATAATATTCAAAAATCATCAATATTCGGGAACTAAAAAGTTGGGACCAAATGCATTTAAGATTTTAAACTCTTAAGTGGACCGAGCTGTTAACAACAAAAAATGCCCCTTTCCCGCCACTTGCTGGGTGGTTGTTTGGGAATTCAAATGCATCAGTCACAACTTGATATTAAAAAAATATGATTTGGATGAAATGATTATTAAATCTGACTTTAATTCTAAATATTCTACAATCTTTAATATTCAATTTGTTACGGTGCATTATTTTTTTTAACATCTATTTAAATTTTGAGAATTGACTTTCACGTAGAGTCCATGGCTACACAAAAACCTAGATGTAATTGTGAAACCACCGCATAAAAAATATTTCTCATTGATTTTATGTTTCTGTGGGTTTTATTTCCAATGTGTAACAAAACCTTAAAAGATAACATTACAAATTTTTTGGGATTTTTTCAGTATTTCTAAGGTATCGATTGTGATATTGTTAAAATTTGACTATCAATAAAAAAAATTCTTCACTCACATTTCTGGAATCTCAATTTTATCCAACTAATTAATATGAAATTAAAATTTCTCTGGGGATCAAATTAGATTAATTTTGTTAGATATAATTTTTAATTTACATTATAGGTATTAGATAAAATTTGTGTTAGGTTTACTGTTACTGTGAGCTGTTTATAAGGTTCATGGCATTATTGCATGGGGGAGTGGGCGGGGGGAAACGGTGGCTAAGTGTGTAAAATGCTGACTCTTTAGCCTGAAGTGTTGGCATTGGCCGAGAAAGTTCATCCAGATTTTCCGGCGTGGTTTCCTGTTGTCAGTGATGCAGGACGGAGAGTCTGACAGCTGTCTAGTCGTTAGGATGGGACGGAAACCCAGGGTCCCCTTTACACACTGGCGTACACGTAAAAGATTCCTTGGCAGTTGGAATTCGATATAATAGTAGGCCTGGGCAAAATCTCCACCAAAATACACTGTATGGTGTGTGCACGTCTTTATTACCCCAGTTCGGGCAGAACAGTAGGACGTTAAACCCCATTTCATTTCCTTTCATTTCGGTATACCGTAATAGCTAGTTCTAAACTTATATAAACGAAGTTCTGTTTATAAGCACGGCCCATTACATTAAAAGGGTGGGCGTGATGTATGGTCGAGTAGTCTTACACATTAGATCACAATGTGTGATGTGGTTTCGATCCCAGATTTGAACGTGCCAAAGAGTAGAGTGCCTAGTGTTTTCTCCAAGTTCTCGATATCTTCCCACTGCTTAAGGCCTCTATGCGTTAACGAATTATTGAAATAAAATTGTACCATGTGTTTATCCTGAAATGACTTGATTTCTAGCAAGTGAACGTTAAACCGCATTTCTTCGGCTACATTAAAATTCAAAGTGTTTTGGCTGTCGACAGCTTATATCATCTGCGCTCTTTTCATATGGATCCAAACAATATAAGTTACATGCACTGGATATGAAATCTTCTTGCTTGAATTCTTTATACCGTCTGCAGTGAGTAAGGAGGTCGGGTGTTCGATCCCTGTATAAGTTCATCCAGATTTTCCGGCGTGGTTTTTCCTTGTCAGTGATAGGGGGCAGTTGGAAATTCGATATAAGAGTAGGCCGTAACGCCGCTGCCCGGGCAAAATTTCCTTCATAGCACACGTTGTGGCGTATATCCGTTTTGAGTAGTTCAGTTTAGGAATAGAACAGTAGGAATTTAAACCCCATTTCTTTTACATGTATATCGTCTGCAGATGACGCGTAATGTTGTGACATTTTAAAGTCGTAATCTATGTGTAAATAGTGAACTGACTGGCCCATTTTTGATCTGATATTCCTTTTAGAGATTTAGCTTGCATAGCGGATTTAAGGACTATATACGAAGAGTAATTACTCTCAAGTTTTTATATATATTTTTAAAGATATAAAATAGTTCCCTGATCCGTTAAGATTAAATATTTTTCTTGTTAATTCATATATTACAGTTTAACACTATATACATCAGTTACTATAACATAAGCCATGTGAACGTGACTTGGTGAATTCCTTTATGCTGAAAGCGTTCATTCATTACCGGTTAGCCTCGCGTCAATGCTATTCAAATATCCTTTAAGGTCATACGATTTATAATTAGAACAGTTCACATAGATTTTGTAATCCAAATCGTGAACAGGATGTTGACAAATGCAAACATGACATTGTAACGGGAGTGCGCATGTCGGATATTTCATCAGTTTTATCTTTTAGTTTATAAAGAAATCGCCAAGACCATATTACTGTTTGTCAACAACTTGACATATCTTCATAACTGCGCATGCACCATTTATAAGCTACGACGAGGTAAGTGTGTTATCTGTATGCATTATATTCATACATGAAACAATAATTATTGAACTACGATGTGTACTTCGACCGATAACCGCCCCTGGGTAGAATTCATAGTATTATTCACTGATGTGTTTCATAAATCATTAAGACGCCCAATTATATTTAATCCATTTACGCTATATCATATAAAGGTCCATGCACAAAGCATTATTTAATGGTTAATATCGAACATTTTTCGGTGTGGTTAATTTTTCTAAGCGTTGCAAGACAGATGACTTGACAATGAAAAGAGCTTAGTCATTTGGATGTTGAAAAAAAAAGAAAAAATAAAAGAAAAAAAAGAAGCACCTCGAGTGTACACGCTGAAACGCAAAAGTTTCCCCATAGCGCAGTGCATAGCGTATATCTTGAACAATAAGACGTTATTTTAATGTGTCATTCCTTGTTTCACAGGTAATAACTAATGCCTGGCCTCATACAATCCATGGCTGGTGACATCTAGGTCTAAATTGTAAGAGCAATGCTGTTTTATGTTCATCCAAAGTTATATATTTTTTAAATAAGAACGGGACATCGCGACATGGATTTAGCGCCGTGGGTTCACCTTGTCAGTGGTGCAGGACGGCGGTTCTAACGAGGTACAGTGTTTAGTCGTTAGGATTGGACTAAAAGCCCCGTGTACACAATGGTGTGTACGTATATGTAGACGAACACTTGCCAGATTGAATTCGAACCTATAGTAGCTCGTTGCGCTGCAGCTGACACTACATGGCCGTCTTCCTCAGCCCGCATGGTGATTTCAGTACAGTTGTTATTGTATATTAGTGTTACATTTTGTTTTCATTATACTATTAACATCGGTGCAGAAAGGTTGAAGATTTTGATAAATCCATTTCATGGACAGTATCACTACGCGTAATATGACAATGATATGGCCTCTATAACTATAATCTAAATCAATGTAGTGTTGTCCATAATTATGTATTGTACAAATCAATTCCTATATTGGGATTAATTCTTATTAAATATAGATGCAGCTTTAGTCAGATATGGTTTGGCTGCTTTTCTACAAGTTGAATTATAAATAAATGATATATTTCATTAGCCCCATGTTAACTCGCTGATGTTAACAACATACATTTTTAATAAATAGCATTGTTTTGATGTTATATAGACGGCAAGGGACGGAAGCTTGTTATACCAGTCGAGTTATATAATATAAATAATCCCGCATATAGATATAGTTGTACTTATATAAATTGACAATACAGTGATAATTAACCTCGTTCGACTAACATAATGGGATGTGGTTCTAGTAGGCAGTTTGAAAATGATTTCAATACTAGGTTAAAGAAACGGTTTGATGAAGAAGAAACGACTTTTACTCATTTTAGTGATTCGTCAGAATTTGCAGGTAAATGTCTGTGTTAAGAAGTGAATTGCAAGTAGTTAATTGTGGAGCGAAAGAGTGTATCTATTTTGTTTTATCACGTAGCATGGAGAGGGATTATACGCATCTCCAACGTAAATGCTTCCCGGAAGTCCAAACTGATCGTTCTTTGAGCTGATCGGATAAACATACAAATTGGCAGCAATGGACTATGACCAACCAGCGTAAAATGCAGGGTTATAATTGCTTTTTTTATTATTATAAACAATATTTCATTCAGGATGTCTGAGTGGGATTGGGGAACGGGCTTAGCCTATCTAAAACCGCTTTCCCTAATTGTTAGGATGTGGGTTACGACCAATGTGCAATATATTTTTGATGGATCATTTATGAAATATTACTTCTAAATATAACTTTGTTTGTTGTTTAGATCTCCAGAAGGAAGATATGGAAACACACGTGGAAAAAATAAATCAATTTGGTGACCATAAAGATGTTGCTAATATGTCTGTTGGAGATTGGGAAGAGAGATGGGAACTTGGTCAAACACATTTCCATAATGAGGATGTCCATCCGTAAGTTGATCTTGAAGCCATTTGAGACATTTTGAATTGTTTCTAAACGACAGTATTATGACTGGGCCATAACTAGCTCAGAGCAATGGGGGAGGGGGGGCTGTGTTCTCAGATGTGCTGTAAAATTGAGGGACAATGTACGTTTGTAGTTTTTATGGTCGACAAATTTTTCACGGGAGGTGGGGGTGGACTTTTTGGAGGGAAGTCCCCCCTCCCCTGCACAACCCTAGTTTTGGGCCTGATTATGAAAGTTTAATAGATTATTTCGTTCCGCCTCACAAATCTATTCAAGCCAGTACCACTTGTATTAGTGTCGTGTGACATCTTTTGATGGGCCTCTTTCAATCCGATTGAATCCGAACCGGGAAATTACTTTAACATACATTTTGCAAGAGCTTAATCTGCCTATTGCAAATCTTACTTTAAGCCTGAAATATTATCAACATTATTAATTAGACATCAACTCTCGATGTCATCGCCAGCCTGTGATATTTACTGGATTGGGATCCGATTTGCTGCTAAACTTTCATTCATGATTAAATCATGAAATAGACAATCGAGACTATGTTGTCATCGTAGGCCTATCAGTTATAATGATATAAATTATCTCTAACAGATCGAACAACAAGATTGTTGTTTTGTTATCTTAGCATCTAGCCATTCTTCTTCGTTTCAGAACTCTACGGAAATATTACAAACATTTAACAAGGGGTCGAGATAAACTGAGATTTTATGTGCCTCTATGTGGAAAATCAGTTGATATGATATGGTAAGTGTAGTCCATGAATTAAATAGATATGATACAGGGTTTCTGGTAATGCGAGGTGTAATCAAAAGGGGGATAACTCTTGATAGCTTAGTGGCAATCGATATCAAAGTATGCGATTTCAATTGAAGTCAGTAATACTTATATGGCTAAAGATTTGACATTTACTTTAATTTTTATGCCCGTCTCTTTGCCGGGTTCTAACGTTTTATTCTTAATTGAAACTGTGTTGAATTCTTTTCCCAACAGTTGAAACAACATGTGTCAAAAACCGGCCCTGATGACAACGTCATGCTCAAACGCATGTATGATAGTTTGACCTGTGAGAGTATGCATGTAACTTGCTTAACATTTGTATCCTTCCCATAAATCCGAACTATTCACTTAAATCACAAGCGCCAAGCAAAAGAGGGAAATGGAAAGGGGGTCTATAGAAAGGACTAATTTCTAACTAAGACGGGTTTAGTTATTGGATTTGTCTCCCTTTTATACAAATTGGAAACGCCCAGCAACACTGTTACCAAACTGTTTCAATGGCATTTAGTAATTGAACTAGAGTATACAGGTCACAATTCTATGGAATACAATTACTGCTTATTACTGAGCGACGTTTCGACTAGGCTTCTTGATAACGACTAGAGAAGCCTAGTCGAAACGTCGCTCAGTAATAAGCAGTAATTGTATTCCATAGAATTGTGACCTGTATAACACTGTTACTAGCCTTATGATTGAGAAGGCCACAAAACTATTCATCCAATAATGGTTTTTTTGGGGGGTTTTTTGGTGACTTTTAATAATTATACACGTTCCGGGATCCCTGCAAATGTTCTAGTTATTTTATATTTGTAACTTTCCCACCAAAGTTTTAATAAAGCTTCCATTAGAACAACTAATGCCACGTCATATATTTTGTAAAGCTCCCATAGCTCACAATCTCACAATTTTATGTTTTATGATTTGGAAACCACACGATATTGGCGAATATTGCTGTAACTCACTGGGTTCCACCCCAATGTTGGAAAAGTTCTTCGGGATTTTCCAGCTTGTTCTCCCAGATGTCTGTTATATTCTTGGGGGGGGGGGGGGTGTGACCGAATGTTAGCGTGCGCGCGCTGTATCATACGGCCTGCCATTGAGTCAACTCGTGTGGTTTTAAATCCCCGATTGAACGTGGCAAGGAGTAGGGTCGCCTGTCCAACCTCGTGGGTTTTCTCCGGGTACTCCGGTTTCCTCCCACTGCTAAAGTCCGGTTTCTTCCCACTGCTAAAGACCCCTACGCGCAATCGAATTATTGAAATAAAATTAAAAACCATATGTTAGTTCCGAAATGACCTAGTTTGTGTCGAGTGGACGTTAAACCCCATTTCTCTCTCTCTCTCTCTGTTATATTCTCCAATAATTGCTAATCATTGTATCAGGAATTTTGAATAGCTAAAATACATGATTACAACATGAATTTACAGCGCTGTAAATTCACAAATAAATGCGGTGGCTTTGATGGCCGAATGGAGAACGCGTACGCGTTTATTCAGATGGTTGTCATTGAGTCATGGTCTGTCACTACGATTTCCCGCTTGTACGTGTCAAAGAACTTGGGCGTATTCCAACGTCGTGAGATTTCTCCGGGTTCTTCAGTTACCTCAAATAGCCAAAGACCCCTTCGCGAAAGCGAATTATTGAAATAAAATGGAACCATATGTTAGTCCCGAAATTAGGCCTGCCTAATTTGTGTCGAGTGGACGTTAAACCCAAACTGTCGGTCAAGGTCCGTGATATATGGTATTATACGGGCAATGTCTCTAAACTGTGTCACCCACGTTTAGTTAAGATCAACTCTAATTACCCTAAAAGATAAGAATTGGTTAAATAAATGCCTTACCTGTTTACTTGGTTAAGCCAAGATCAGTGGCTCGACTTTTTACATCATTAATCCAAGTTTCTATAAAGTGACACTGAAAAGAACCACGAATCTCTAAGTATACGACAATCTTATAACTGTACATATCCACAAAGTCTTAAGGCAAATAAATGACTGTTTTTACATTTATTGATATAGAGGACATTATCTGGGCATTGTCAACTGGTTTTAAAATGATGTAAAATAGCCTTCAGTTGTCGATTTAGCGGCCCCGTATCTTGGTTTAAAAAAGTCGTGAATTGAAAACACCATGATGCATCACCCACGTTTTTTTCATGTATAGAAATCTATCGAATATAGCAAAAATTATCTATCCTGGAATTGTTTTTCTTGACTTTTATTTAATTCTATTGAGTGACAAAAACTAAATTGTTTTTCTAATGAATTATAGCAGGTTTAAGCAAAGAAGCATGGAATGTAAAAAGTACATAAAAACTTGTTTACCGCTTGAATTGTCAATATCATTGGTTTGCATAATTTTAAAGGGCGTATGGCTCTGGTTTTTTTACATTGAAATAGACAAAAATGGTTCTAAAAGCATATATTAATGTAATATGAATTGTTTAAATTGATTTTTATTCTATTTTTGAAAAACAAGACACTGTAATTTCTAATCAATTATGTTTGGTGAAATACGTGAACAGTTCAAATTGAACGACAGTCATTTACGCCTGCTTAGTGCATTCTACTTGTTTTTTTTTAAAAATTGATCATTTTGTTTCTTGTGATTGTGAATCAGCCTTTGCTAATTACTTCTACATTGTGTTGTAGGATATGTTTTTATTTGTTCATTGTAAAATGGCAAAAAACCATATGGTACACGACTCGTGTTTTGATTATGTACGGCTGTCTGTCTGTCTGTCTGCCTTTCTTGTGAATACTCTACAGACTACACTGATCATCTGGTTGTATTGAAATTGATATATGTTGTTTACATTAGTGAGATGAAGCTTATTTAATTTAAATAATTTTCGTTAATTCCTTCTTGAGATATGTCCCCTTTCACTTTGTTGAACCTTAGGCACGCTCGAATGATGAAAGTTATTCTCTAATCTGTATGAAATATATATGCATCATTTGAATTAGTAAACCAAAGAATCTATTGAATCTCAGCAATTTCCGTTAATTTTTCTGGAGTTATGACCATTATTTCACGTTGTTGCACCTTGTGAATACTCTTACGACAAAAGTTGTCATCCGATATGTATGAAGTTTATATAGATCACTTAGATTAGTGACTCCTATTGAATTTCAGCAATTTTCAATAATTACGTCGAGAGCTATCGCCCTTATTTAACTTTGTTAAACATTCTGAACATTCGAAGAACGACAGTTATAATCTGATCTGAACGAAATTTAAATCCGTGAAACGAAGATTCCTATAGCTTTTCAGTAATTTCAAATAATTATTTGTAGAGTGATGACCCTTGTATCGCCTTGTTGAAACATGTGAACGCGCAAAGGATGAAAGCTATCACACGATCTGTATGAAATTTATATGCATTATTTAAATTAGTGAGGTGAAGAACCCTATAGAATTTCAGCAATTTCTGTTAAATCCTTCTGAATTTGTGGTCCCTGTTTTACTTTTTTGAACTTGTGAACGTTCAAATGGCAAATTTAAAATCCGATCTGCAATGAAATTTATATGCATTATTTGAATTTGTAAAATGAAAAAGCCGGTGGAATTTCAACAATTTCTGTACATTACTTTCAGAAGCCCTTGTTTCAGCTCGTAGAACTTTGAAATTAATTCTTTTAGAAGATATAGCGATTAATCATTACATATTCCTGCCTTTTTTCAAATACACGGGCAGCAACCTGATATGGAAGTAGTTTATCTCCAAACCAGGCGTAGCAGTGCCGCCGGGCCTACGTCACCCCCGACTCTAGCAGCCTGTATAATTCAAATTTCAGCCTGAATGAATGAATGAAATGGGGTTTATCGTCTTACATTACTGCATCAACAAGGCTAATGCAGACGGGCACACGCTATACCGTGTGCTATGGTTGTTCCAGTTGTGAAGCGTTCTTCTTGTCAGGAAGTCTTTCCTACAACAAACACACTGGGTCTTGCCAGGATTTCTTTCCTGCAACAAGGGGAATCTCGCTGGAAAATCCAAACATCAGGATATATGTATATTATAACTTAAAGCATTAATCAAAGAGTAAGTCTACCATGTCTTGCACGCTACTCGTCAAGATTCTACGTTATAATGATATAACAAATCTTACATTTCAGGTTAGCGGACAAAGGTCATACTGTCATAGGATGTGAAGGTTCCGATTTAGCCTGCCATCAATTCTTTGAGGAGAATACAATACCATACGTCACATCAAAAATCCCTGGAATTGATGGAATAGCTTATGTGGTAAATATTTGTGTTATTAAGGTCAATAAATGGTGGAAAACTGGATAGAATATATTAAAAATGACAGACTTAAATGTCAAGACGAACTCGCTCTCCATATAGGACATTTCGGTCTTCAGTGACTCACTTATTTCGGGAAGTACCAGTCCCGAATCTTGTGCACAATACAACACTTTTGTGGATAAGATGCACCCGGATACGATTCGTTTCGTCATACTGTAATATTTAGCATTGGGTCTACTGATATTGACGGCTTTATGACTACATATTTGTTATATATAATTTTCGATAATGGAACTTCCGACTTCCGGTGTGTTATTATTTGTATTTGTATTTCTAGGCTGGGAATAGAGCATCTATAGGTATTTATAGATGTGACTTCTTTCAACTGTCAGTAGAAATACTTGAACCATTTGATTGTATATGGGATAGAGGATCTTTCGTAGCAATACCAGTAACCATGAGGCAACAGTAAGTATACACAAAATATAATCTGAATTAGCAAAATATAGAATATATAATTAGCGATTTTCGGAAGGAATTGAAATGAAATGAATTGAAATTGGGTTTAACTTTTACTTTACGGCACCGATCTGAGTAATTAACTGTCACGGGTTCTGTTATAATAGAATAATAGAAACACTTCAATGTCTACGCCGGAAGACCTTGGTTTTTCGTCCCACCCGAAGACCAAGGCATACTTAAATGGTCGTTCGTGGGCAGTCGTTCTGTGCCAGTGATGTAACCTTTAATGACAGCCATCGTGGAAATTGGGACGCCAATTAACGTACACAAAACTCATATAACTATTACATGTACATCTGTATTTTGATTGTGAATAATTGTAAATTGGTTTGTTTTAGATATGCAGACAGTATCATACCTACATTAAAGAAAGATGGGTCTTATTTGTTAGATACTTTTCAACTTTCCAATGATATATTCGCAGGTTGGTCATTTACTCCAATCAATATACAGTAATAATAGTCCTCTAACTGATACCAGCAACTGTCTTGGTAGCGGGATTTCAAGTATCCTCGTCGAAAGGTCGTTTAGTATTACACTCAGTAATTGTGTATCCATAAAATTGTACCTAGTATTATTATTTCATGGTTTTAGTAGAAGAAGAATGCATGATTTTTTTTTCTGTTTTTTTTTTCTTACTAAACCTTTTTCAATAAATAAATTGCAGGTCCACCGTTTAACTGTACAGAGGATGATGTATATAAATATTTTGGTAAGTAAAATGCGACATTAGACCTATAGTCCGGATCAACCATGTAGAGCAATTGTCCACTACATGTAGTTACTAATACTAAAGTACAATCAATTTTGGTATGTTTTATACTTCCACGGTGTCCAAAAATTTGAAATACATTTGAAGTAGGCCAAGACGTTGTAGAAAGAATACGGAAACACTGCATCCACACCTCCTTTTACATCGTAGTACTGATTTTATAAAGATGAGATTGTATGGTCGTTATCTGTGCTAGCAGTAATCAAATAATTACTAATGTTCAAATACGATAGTATTAAGCAGGAAAATATTAACATTAACTGATCAAGAAGTAGAGAAAGTATAACATTAACTAATTAGGAACATTGAGAAAAACAGTATTAACTAGTACAGTAAATGGAGATAAAATGGTACTAATTTAAATAAATGTAGAAAACAGCGGAAAGTAGTATTAACTGACCAAGAACTCAACGGAAATTAGTGATCTGATCTCGAAATCAGAAGAAATTATTAATACATTGTAACTGATGTAATAACTATTAAAGAAACATTATTTACGATCTTATTATTTTGACAATTATTCACATGACAAGTCTCCAGATCATGCATGGGGTGGCTGAGATATTGAATGTATCAGACCACCAGCCCAGTGCAATATAGCTAGATAATGTTTAAATGGACGACACCAAAAACAAGACCTTCATTTATTATCATGGCCATGATACTGGACAATCGGCTATTTCTTCAAAACTTCAAACATCCATAACTTCGCTCAAATTAAAGTAACTGAACTCAAAATTTCAATCGTACCGACTTAAGTAATGATAATCGAGGCAAGGCCCAAAATTCAATCCCTAAATACTCGGTTCAGGGTGGCTCAATTTGACTGAAATTTTCAGCAAATTCCCTTTACATTATGTAGTTTTTAACTATTATAGTGAGAACTGCCAGCTCTTTCTCTAACCGCCCATTAAAATACTTAGAAAAAATAAAAAAGCAGTATCTGAAATTATAAATATTATCATGTCAACCCCTATTCATGTTCTTTTTATGTTTTATTTTAATTGTTCAATTCCAGGTCATGTGTGTAATATAGAAAAATTAGAATCTACAGACATATGTGGCGATGTGCACAGAAAAGAGTGGGGTTTACAATCATTTGATGAAGTAGTTTATTTGCTGACACTCAAGTGATGCAAAAACTAGTAGTGAAACAGAAAATGTGTTTTAGGGTATTCAATTGTTAACAGTCAATATGCACAAGATAATAGAATGAACAACCAAAAAACAGGCAGCCCAAAAAACCTGAAAACAGTATGTGTTTTATCACAGAAGAAATTAAATAAGACGGGGATCCATTGTCAGAATACGCCGGTCAATGTTATTACATAGTATATACATTGTATATTACACACTGTTGTTTAAATATATTATTATATCATACAATGTTGTTTAAATATATTAGTATAGTATACAATGTTGTTTAAATATATTATTATATCTTACAATGATGTTTACATTATTATATCATACAATTACATATCATGTTAAATATTATTACATCAAGCAATGATGTTTTTGTATTATACAATGATGTTTTATAAATTATCATATCATACAATGATGATTAATATTATTATATCATACAATGATGTTTAAATATGGTTTACATAATTCATTTGCATAATTATTGATTCATTATATTGATGAAAGATTTAAATTGTAGTGACAATAAATATAATTTATATTTTGTTTTATTAAAATCGTGATTTTGTCCTTAAGTTTTATAGTACTAAGATACCAATTCTGATATCATCGAGTGTATATTAATTCAAATATGCACAATTGTTTGGTGGTTGTTTCCAATCGGTAAAACATTTTAGTTTGACATAATCTGTCCAAACTATAAAATCGGGACATGTATGTCAATCCACATTGCTTAGGATCCAGATGGGGGAGGGGCGTGATACGTTGCCGAATGGTGACAAGGGACGGTTGCCAAACCATATGTTTTATCTAGAGATTCGTCCTATTGCTAAAGACCTTTGCACTTTTCTTAGTCCCGAAATGACATACGTTTCGTAGAGTGGATATTCTCTCTCTCTCTCTCTCTCTCTCTCTCTCTCTCTCTCTCTCTCTCTCTCTCTCTCTCAGTTTTGTTGAGGTACAGTTCAGGTCGTACATACAATGTTCAATCATTTGTGAGTTTCTCAATATATTATACTTAGATCAATGCATCGGATTTTCATCGACCCGTGTTATTTAATACAATTATGATATCGAGCTATTATTAGGTTATTTATTGTTATATGGAGAAGTGGTAATGCCACTTTTAAATATTAAATGAACATTTCTCATCAAGGAAAACACCAGATTTCATTTGTCACGTTATGTCAGGCCTTTATTTACTTAGTAAACCTATCAAAGAGTCAGACCATATTCATCACTTGAGTCATCAATGCTCATATCACTTGTGATGAATTAACTCTTCCCATATGAAATCTTGATGAATTAACAAACAGTTACTGGATGTACGGTGATCATATCCTCGTCATTCTATTCATGTCCCCATCTGGTGTGAAATATCACCACCAACAAACTCCCCGCTTTCGCAAAAGCGCAATTACGCAGTCTTAATTACGTGTTTCGCGCGTGCAGTTTTGATATCTCGGTATTTACTTAATTCTCGCGAGATGTGTCGATTTCATGACCAAGACAAACTACAACACCCATTCCATTGACCCTCAAGGTCGAATTCAGTTTCAATTTTAATCAAAACGCGCACAATATTGCTTATCTCTGTTAGTAAAATGCATTGAATGGATGCAACAATATGGCGACGAGTTTTGAATGACACTGACAGGTGGCACTGCAAAGAAATTGTCTGCTCTTTACAAAAGAAGTCGACAATTGCCGCTCATATCCATGACGACATATTTAGCATCTTAGTTTACTTTCCATCTTGAAGCGAAGAAAAGAAGAGACAGTTAATTTAGAAGTTGATGGCTCTTATGGTGGGCTTCCAATAACCAGCCAAGCGTGTAGTGGAAATGGGAACTAAAATGACAAGAAACAGACAGATAAGGGGAGATTGAAATTAGGATGGCACCCGCTAATCCTCTAGCATAAGTCAATTTACTGGGATATAGAAAGAGCATTAGTCTAAATGTAATTTGTAGCACTTTGTCTGTTTTAGGTTATAAATCCGATGAAGGAATAATTCTAGCTATATTGCTTTTTAAGTAGCCTTTCTAGTTCGTCTCGAGGGAATGGCAAAGCTGAATGTGCCATTCGAGAATTTATCGCCATTGAACAAATGGGCATAAAACGTAACTATTGAGTTAGTCTTATGGGTGCGATTTACTTAGCAACAGACGTAAATGTCAACGGGGTCCTAGAAATTTCTTTTCCAGCTTTTTTCAAAATTGAATTTTCTAGTAAAAGCCATTACAATATGGTCGTGTTGGTTATAAATTCGACAAACTCTTTGAATTAGATTTTTTTCCTTTACAACATATTGCGTGTTTACTACTTTTCAGGGCCAAACGTAATTTAAATAATGAGTGTGGTGATTTAGTAGTATTTTAACATCTTCATTGGTTAAAAAAAATCAAATCTAATAGACGTTCAACCTAACTAATAGTTAAAGATTTTCCGAGATTAATTAACAACACTTTTGTTTTGGGGCAAGGAGGGAGGGGGGTCAAATCTGACGAAGAACATTACAAGAGCATATCAAACTTAAATGCATCTTAAGATAATAACCAGGAAAACATGATTAATTATTTGCACTGAACTTTAAAAATGTTATTTATTTGGTGCTGTAGAATAATAAAGGGTTAGATAATGTCATGGCCCTGATGTTAGTGGAAAAATACAAGTTTACAGTCTTTATGTGCCGACTGTAAAACAATACTTACTAATGTTAACTGCAAAATCGCTGTAACTTACTTTAGATTAATCTGGAAAAGAAAATTGGACCAATGTACCGTTTATTAAGTAATATTATTTTTGTAATAAAGAAAATGTCTCAAAATACTGATTTTTCGAAGCGACGTGTTTTCATAGTTGACTAACCTTACGAAATGTTTCCTATCAAAGAAGGTTTAGTAGTTTAATGTAACATATGTCACGCTTTCTGATGCTTGTGAAATGTGTTCGGATGACAGCAGATTAACGAGATTAGTATGGATTTCTTCCAATATTTTAGATGAGTGTAAAAGACTGTAAGAATTAAAATATGTTAGATCTCTGAACACTGTTTAATGTCAAACCATAATTGAATAAAATTGAAGGTAATTGTCATGAAATGGGAGCTTAATTAGCTTAGAGAAATTAGATCTATTGGCAACATAGTCCATAAACTTTCATTTCATCAATCCTCATTAGGTTTTAAGTCCATGCGGCAAATCGACGGGTATTATATGTTCTGGCTAGGGATTCCACATTAGAAACAAGTTCTCAGAGGACGAGATTTACACCAACAACTCTTTATTGAAAACGTCTCATAAATGTCTTGTTCGTTGCCCATTTAGGATGAGCTACTAAGCTGCCGGATTTATTCCCTGACATTCGGTCACTTAAAGATCCATTGTCTTCTTCCATTTCGGGATGGGCGAAAGCTAATAAAACGGAACGAATAAATTCATTTTATGAGTAAACAGTTAAGATGGCTCATGTCAACAATCTATTGAGACGAATAATGACTTGTGTACAATGTCCGTCTTAGTGATCTGTTTGGATGCGGACATCGGCATTAATAGAACTATAGCATATTTAAATGATCAAATGTATTATAGCTTCTATCACACCTGCTCAAATGCTTCACAACAGACTTTCTTTGATTGAATTATTCTTTCAAGTGTTACTGCGGTGTTTAAATCATATTTGTTTTGGACATATAGCGCGTTGTATACAGATGACTTATTTGACGATAATCTGTATATACCAGTGAAGTCAATGTCCCATCGCATCAATATCGGCGGATTTAAGCTTCATTTTATTCTAAAGACCAAATCTTTATCAGTAAAGCGAATGTCCCGTCCTGTCAACATTAGATGATTTAGGCGCCGTTTCTTCCTAAAGAATATTAAACTTACTGAATCTGATCAAAATGACCCTTGCCCCTGATTTTTTGTTTTTATTTTCGATTATTGGGGAACAGTATATGCCTATGTGTAACTTCTCTCGCGGAAGAGTAGCTGGTATCTGACTGGTAGTTTAATCTCTACTCCCACAGCAGTAGTATCCGTACAATTTACATAATATTACGTATCCGATAAACAAATCAGCAAAGCCTCGTTAGATCTGAGATGTGATACCGAATGTCCCAATAAATCCCCGCAATTTTAAACTTTCCGCGATCTGAAGCGCGTTCACAAGAGATCCTTCCATAGGCGTAGGAGCTCAAAGTAATTCAGGGGGGCATAAGAGAAAATTGCCCGAAATCAATATAATATAATTAATATAGTATATATATATCGAAATCAATATGATCAATATATAGTATATTATATTGATTATATATAATCAATATAATATAATATAAATCAATATAATTCTAAAAAATTAAACAATATTTTGATATTCAGAGATCATCGTCTCACCAAATTGATCGTACAAATCAGGACTCAGGAACAAAAGTAAAACATTTTAGAAATATGAGAGGCACGTCCATACGGCAGAATGTTCACAATTTCGTACAGTTTCTCAAGTAGTCCAATAGTCTTTTTAGAAAAAGTGAGAGGCGCGGCCATGACGTCCAGCAAACATGACGTCCGAAAACGGGTGAATCCACCCTGGCAACTGGCTGTTTCCTAGCAGTTTTCCATTTGGATCGTTTCCTCTGCCGTTTTCCGGCCCGATGCCCGTTTTTCGGGCAATACCGTTTTTTCGGGCATACCTATCATAAGAGAGCTTCGGGCATATTTTCGGGCATGCAGTGGACAAGAAAAAGACGAGAAAATACTTTTCGGGCATTGTGGATCTCACAGAAATAAGTTATATTTTTTCTCTAAACATTAATAGAAAAAAAAGGTCGCCGAATTTTTCATTTCGGGCAATACCGTTTTTTCGGGCATACCTATCATAAGAGAGCTTCGGGCATATTTTCGGGCATGCAGTGGACAAGAAAAAGACGAGAAAATACTTTTCGGGCATTGTGGATCTCATAGAAATAAGTTAGTTATATTTTTTCTCTAAACATTAATAGAAAAAAAAGGTAGTCGAATTTTTCATTGCCCGAAAATAAATTTCTGGGGGGGGCCCCCCCTGCCCCCCCCCCCCCGGCTCCTACGCCTATGGATCCTTCAGCATGCTGTTGTCGACATATCCGGATAGTAACTAATTACCATTTGCGCTTTATATCGTTTTACCATCTACCATAAAAATACTTATGTGATGACGATACTTATATAAATAATCTATAGATTGCAAAAGACCCAAAACGAAACAAAATTGACAAATTTGAGACAACAGTAGCTAATCTATGAAATGGGATTTTACTTCAACTGCCGAAAACATACATTAGGCAACTATTAAGCGTTTCCGAATCATAAAATATCGTCCCGTGGTCATTTATCAAACGGTTGCCAATACGTGTATATAACACTTCGACATTATTAACGAAAACTTTTAAATGAATGAGACATAGTTTAAAGGTAGCATGAATGACAGTTATTTTACGGCCCTTTCTACACTGACTAACCCCTTTTAGATAGAGGTCAACAGTATTATTGGGATTTGTCAGAACATAAAACGACAATATGGCCCATGAATCTTGGTGAGCACTTACAAGACTTGCTACTTGAACAATCTGCTGGATTAGATGATTAATAACAAAATTATGAACGATCGTTATACGCTTCAAGTCAGTCAACTGCTTTTAGATGTTTTGAAACTTCGAGGAACTTGTTCAAATGATGTCCACGGGGAGGCTCGTTAACACACAAAAGTGCCGATTTCCATTTTCGGAAAGAATAACTAACGAACTGTAAAATAACTTCTAAAAGAACAATGGAATTTTCCAATTGAGCCCTTTAAAAGTTAGTAGTTGTAGCATCACTTTAATTTCATTCTTATATTGGTCTCGGAATTTAGTGTTAAACTTGAATTATAGTTTTGACAAATTTAATAAATATCGAACATTTCTGCTAGTTTTATTAAAAAATAAAAATCAATAAAAATAACTCATTCATATAGATATATTTATTCCTTTGTAAAATATATATTTTCACACCCGATGTTAACCAGCAAATCACCAGTAAACATATTTAAATATACATTATGCAAGAGCCTATCGTGGGTCAGTCTTTAGGCCTGAAATGCTATCCAAACTATTAATTAGACAGTAATTAACTTATCCATACCATAATTAAATCCCGATGGCATCGCTAACCTGTGATATTTACTGGATTAGGATCCGATTAGCTGTTCAACTTTAACTCATGTTGAAATCATCATTGGATAATCGAGACTACAGTTCAGAGTGAAGCAATCTGACTGAAATTGTCATCAAATTCCCTTTACATTATCTTGTTTTTAACTATGATAGTGAGAACTACCAGGTCGTTATTTAATCCCCCATAATGTATCTTTAAGCGTCTAGTATATACAATCATTAGGTATAGTTGTCATTAACATTCAAGTTTATTAACTCCGGCATAAGAAACCTACAAGAAAAAACACTGACAGGGAATACCAAGGAAATAGATAGCATTACATCATGATTCAAGAGCACAATGTATCATAGATTATAGATACATTATGTAAGATTTAGCTAAGATAATGAAAAATGAATAATCTGAAAAATTTCATTCAAATAACTCTATTGCGAGCGAATATATTACCCTTTGAAGGTTTGACAAGGCATGTCACAGTGTAATAATTTCAAACCACCTGGTTGTTCGAATCGAAGTTTCGCTCCTCCATTTTTAAATTAAATCAAAATATGGCTAAATTGTTCTAATCTATTTAATATCTGAGAAACCCGATGCCATCGAGAGTCGATTTGAGGCCTAAAGAAAGACCTGCAATAGACAGATTTAGCTCTTGCATAATTCTAAAATACCTTTGTCTAATACACCACACATCACCGACGGAACGGAAAAGAAAACATTAAAATAAAGAAATAAAATATATTTAAAAATTAGCTATACCAAAACATTTATTTGTAGTGTCGAATATGTTTATTTTTAAGGCACTGTGGGATTTAAATTATTCATATTTGATCTCTACCAGAGCCAAACAGGTTTTCATTGTTAAAATGAAACAATTATCCCAATGACAGAAGAAAGATACCCGACATTATTAGCATTATATCGGTCATTTATTGTATTTAATCATACGGGTGTATAGAGGTAACTGTAACCATCCCGACCTTTTGCATCTGTCCAGATAAACGTTTTGATATTAATCACGGGAAGGTACCAAGACGAGACAAATTACAATGAAGTGTTCGCACTAACGATGATATAATAGAAGCCTGTTATTGTCCTGACCGTCCCCTGAACTTATCCAAAACAATATAAAGAACAAATGTTGTTTTACGCTCGATTAAACACTGTAATAAAGTCACAAGATTCGCCCAGAATAATCACTTGATGGATTATCGGACCGCATGACCTTATAACGAGGCTCTGACCTCACGCGCGATCTCTCACCTTTTTGTGGTCCTATAAACCAAAACCGCAGAAACAATTCATTTCTGAAAGTATCAATTTCATTAATCTTTGCACTTCGAATGACCATTAATAATCGAAGGCGTCTCCCTTGGGCTTTTTTCGCCTAACCATATGGCCCTTAAAGGGTCATTTTGGCCGCTTTGTGAACGGACAATGGTCACTCAGTATACACAAAACAACTGACGGATATAGTTTTGCTCTAAAATTTACATTGGATCAAGATACCTGGAGATAAGATCAAGGGAACTCAACCAACCATTGAAGATACACGAGAGGGCAGAACTTCATTAAGTTGTGACCTCACCATAGTGTGCCCTTCAAAGACAGATTTTGTTCCTGAATTAAAAATCTGCTTTTAGTAATCCCCGTATTCTGTATTTCTGACAATTTATTAATGGGTTTAGAAATATACCCATCAATAATATTTGAAAGAATCATTCTTTTTGAAGAATCTTTTTAAAACCTGCCGCTTAGTGTTATCAGAAAACAATGGACGCGTGTCGGTGCACAAAACAACCAAGATTACCAGGCAATTATAGGTTGATTTCTTTTTAAATCCTGTTCTGATCATCTTATTAAAAGCAATCTGCGAGGGAGTAAACGGCTAATTACAGTATTTACCAAATAAAGAAGTTTGATGTGCATATGGTTCATGCAGTGAATGACGTCTTTTGTTTAGATTGTTTAATGTCAGAATCATTTCCGATTCAAATTTATGTATTTGTTAAAATTAAACCTCTGAAAAGTAATAAATTAATAATGTCTATATTTGATTTAAATTTGGCGTATTTATTCTGGTCACGTATTTTGAAAGTATAAGTATACTTTATAGGACCACAAAAAGGTGAGAGATCGCGCGTGAGGTCATAAGAAACGTAAACCGTGTGCCTGTTATAACTAGGTATATTCAATGGGATTAGCATTAGAAACAATAATGATACATGTATATATAAACAGGAAATATCAGTGATAAATGTATATCTGAATTAAAAGAAAAACTTATATACCCCACCAAAACCGAAGACAGATCACATGCTTTTACTTTTTTTCTGAATTTATTCCATTCTTTCTATTTGAAGATGTTCTTTGAGAATATACATCTATTTGGTTTGATTGTACTGCGCTATTGTTTAGTTTATCTGTGTTTTCTTGTATCGTCTGTAGCGAAACAGCTTTTCTGGAAGTCCGGTCGTACTTTATTGATGCCGGTGTGACTATCAACAATACCCAGCGGAATCAAAGGAAGGCCATATAGTAATCACCCGTAACATACTTCAACCTCTGTATTGTTTCTTTACAAGTAAAAAGAAGGCTACAGATTTGTTGACAAGTACTTTTTGTTGTATGTCGCTCATAAATATTCTTGTATGGCGATCGTTGTCCGCGGGCAAAGACCAGAAGACTATTGTACTTAAGAGAAAATGAATGCTAACCAGTTGACACAGTGAATCATATTTGACAGATATTGAAAATAAACGAATGGTTAACAATATTTCCGATGTAATATTGGATGACAAATTTATCAAGTTGTCAATGATTATCATTTTGAATAGCTGCTGCGGCCGATTCTAATATTTTGTACCTTTTAAAAGATAATTTATTTCTTGTATACAAGGTTCTGAACGACTGGTCTAACAATGATCGACAAGATTATTATTTATTAATGTAGCATTAAAATACTTTATTTAACGTTGAATGAACCGGAAGTAAACAATACGAATATAATAGCAGTATTTCGATTTACATGCAAATGATTAATAAGGGTAGTTTGTCGCGCTGTTCTTTGTGAAATTAGTATTACATTTATTATCGATAATGACTATGTGATTTCATATGGTCTGTTTCCTTTTAATCAATCGTACATATTTCTCCATGTGTGACCTTTCACGACACCCGTCAAGATATGCTTTCAGTTTACGAGGTGTTGTTCACCCTAGTATCGAAACAAAAGGATCTTGTCTGTGATATCACCCCAGTCAGACAATATTTAAACCACTTTGAAGTTGTTGTATTCATGATGTGGAATAGCAGGAAAACGCGTTTGTGGCGGTTAAATTTTTCAAATTTTATTTGGGGGGGAAGGGAGAGGAAGGGGGGAGGGGACGAGTCGTACACGGTACGCTCCGCTCTTTCGCCTGTCGCAGACGACCGCCACCGCCGTATGAAACCCGAAATAATTCAAGTCTTGCCCTCACCTCCTAACATCTTTGATGTTATCGTAAACAATTTCACACTCCGTCTTCTTTATATTATTATTGGCTGGCTATTCACGATAGAAATAGAATATTTTAATACGATCGTCTTAATATGGATTACAAATATAATAGTTTTTAATTATGAATTAGTATCAACTCTTTTATATACATGTAACGTAGATGACCAATCGGATTAAAATATAGATTTATATTTCGTTTCGGTTTTTTATACTTTCGATGTCTTCCACTACATGAAGATCTGGCCGGTTGTTGTGAAAGGTCGCGTCAGGTGTCGTACGGGCGGCTTTTGGCCAATCAGCGTTGATGTTTCAAGTGGGTATTTGGAAATACAACTCTCTCTCGCTCCAAATTCAATGTTTAAACCCTAGTTTGATCTGATTAAAATACCTGTTCTGGTCATTCGAAGCTACATTATAATAATACTTCCGGTTTTCGAAGTCACAATATTTCCGGTTTTGACAAAACTGGGTATTCTGACACTCTGTGAATTCCGACATATTGTAACGATCCCGAACGATGTCGGATTTGAAAGAGTGCACTGTAGATCTGCCAGGTCATGTCCAAGGTCATATATGTGAACAGTGATTGAATGACGTAAATATTTGCAATAAATTGTGGTTTGGCTTTGTGGCCAACGGTTCTTTATGCGTCTCCCAGAATACCGTACAAAAGTCCCCCGAAGTTCGACTAAAAAACTATTCCACTGGTTAATTCCCCGCATCACACAGAAAACGTTTTATTTCATATGAAAAAAGAACTTTTCCAAACACTACCTTCGTGTAGACAAATAAATCGAACTGTAAAAAAAGAAAGAAATATTATCTTAGTTTTAATTACTTTGAGAATTTTATGATTATATTCTTAAAGTTTTAAATGAACTAAAATTAATAAAGCTGGAGTTAACAATACAATCATACTGCCCTGAACACAGCGACAATATCAATATTAATAACAAATAAAGCCATTCAAACACAAAAGGATTCCATTTCGTATCTATATCATCTCTAGACGCTCAACCTTTGGATTCCAACGATACCATTTGATGATAATTTAATCCGTATTACTTTGGCCTTATGTAGTTTTCTTTAAAATGCTTTGATACTTTATGACAAATGTATGAATATATTGTTTTAATCCGGAAAATAGAAAAACAACATATATCATTATTGTCTTAGGTTTATTTCATACGGATTTCTATTAACACGACAGTCTGAGTCATATAACTTCAACTTAGAAACATATTTAGCTAAATTGATTGTTTTTCTGTTGGGGTTTATGGGTTACTCGCGAAATAAAGATCGCTGTGTTTCATAGTTTTTGGACATTTCTAATTGAGCTGAGTAATATCTAACCACTCAAATGATCATAAGTCTTGAAACAGATCACCAGAAAGAAAAGAAAAAGTAAATTGTAATAATGATATATGACGGTGCCTGCCAAACCCGTCCCGGAACTCCAAAATACCATTAGGGAATTTCTATATTGTTGGTAATTTGTCTGTGTGTATGATCGTGTCCATCTAGACCTATTATTCGTTTAATCAATAACATAAAGTCTTATAGCACAACTGGTGTGTGTTGGTGGTTCCCTATAGTAATTAAACTCAACAGGCTTTGTATATCAACTCTAACTAAATTCCCATAATCGTTGATTAGATCAATGCAAATTGTATCAGTCGCGATGGAAACTGATTATATTAAGAAATCTACGACTAAAGAGATATGTTTATAACCGATCGCCCTGTCCCAAGACATATTCCAGCTTTTAATTGTATGAACGACTTTGTGAAACGACGGACAGCAGACAATAAATAGGTTACTGAATATGCCAGTATTTACAGTATTGTATTCTAATGGCTAATATAATGAAAAATCTGGAACAACTCTTTGAAGAATATTTCTTGCGCTTCAAAGTAAGTCATATGAGTAGAAAATTTAAACTAATTTGAATTGGCAAATGTACTAACTGCCAGATTCTGTAACAAACGTTGCAAAGGTATGTTCAGAATGTACTTTCAGTGATATTGTCTCCTTTCGATATTCTGGGCGGCTGCTCCATGTTTCTGTTGGGAAGCACGTGACGCACAGTGAATAAGTAGCCAACTCACTGACCAGGAGATCCCAGGTTCATCCCTGGAGGTGAATGAGAAACTACCTCTTTTACGTGGTTGAATATGAAGGACCTTGCAAGGATATTCTATAGTCGTTCGGACAATACTATAAACAAGTGGCCCCGTGACGCGCACAAAACGGAACCCGGTGAAGAGCATGGACGGAAACGCCACTGTTCCGGAAACACTGTTCCTTTAGCACATTTTCATTAGCCGGGATGGTGCGGATAAGTGTAACCTGAACCCCAATTTTATTTCTTTTCCGATATTCCTGTATTATAAATACTCCATGCCAGTTCAAGTTCAAAAAGTAAAAAATAACTAACAAGATGTCATGCAGTTTACTGTCGAAGTTTACGGGGAGAAAAGGTCAAGGTTTGTTTCGCGCATGCGCAGATATCCGTACTGAAATCATACTGAGACCGGATACCGTTTACACTAAGAAAATTTAACCGCGCCGCGCCTGGTTCGGGACCGAGATCACCTCATTTCAGTGGGCCAGATTGGCACGGTACGTAGTATGACACGCTTATGTTTGACCCGTTTACACAACAAAAAATTAATCGCGTCGTGTCAGGAACCGTTCCTGGCGAACTTAAAATTTGTAATGTAAACGGGGTTTATGATACAGCGCGCACGTGTTAACAATTCGGCCATCCAACCCCTTATTATATATAAAGCTAGTTACAAGTAGAAATCAATTAAATAGCAAGGGTGGGGGGAGGGGGTCATAGGCATGTGCTTCCTTTAGGACAGTTTTGTTTCGGAGTCAGCGATGTTAATTATTGAAAATAAAGCAGAAGGTGTAGCAGATACTGCATCACTTCCTGTTTTTAAAAGCATAAACTTTACAACTGGTGAGGGTGGGTCACTAGCAGTATGAAGACGACAAATAACATTTAACGTAGAACTTTATGTTCTGGAAAATATGGGACAATGTATTAAAAGTCAATTGACCAAATAAAAGTTATTTTGCATTCTTACGACTGAATATTCGTAGCTTTAGAATCGAGAACTCGAATTATGCAAAGTTATTTCTATTATGAAATGAAATACGCCTGGATTGGTAGGGAATGGCCAAATAACCACAGTTTAGGTTGCGTAGACATACAATCCAGTATAAATGTACTTGGTATGTACAAGTTAATTAGTCGTTTTGATAAAGACGCCACCTGACTATTTGAATAACACAGAACGTCTCTAGACTTATTTATTTTCTTCTGAAATTAACTTTTTACAAAGCTTAAAATGGTGGTTTTATTTATCAGATGCAGGTATATGTAAAGAACCATACCACGCGTCGATTTCCAACATCTAGAACATGCCTAATATCTTATTTAATGCGCTTAAATCAGCCATTCAATGGTTCATTGTTCTAATGTAAAACTCCACGCCATTTCGTTCTGTCTGGACTTCACAACCTCTCTTCACCTAACCCAGTATTCCATTAGGAATAACACGTCTGGAACAATCAAAGCAAATCTAGATTGTGCACAGGTTTTGGTTACGTCATCTAATGTTGTTAAGTAGCACATTGTTTTCAATTGGCCACTTCTTCTCGTCATTATAAGCTGTCAGTCATGATGAGGAAACTTACATGTAATGGAGAGTAGGGGGATTGCCTAATTATAGTGACTGAGTAGTCGTTTAATTGAATCGTATAGATCTAATTTGTATTCGGAATGGAGTGCGTGTGAAAATAGAAGACAATTGTAATCTTATCTAATCTTAAAGAAGGCTTCGCGTGCCAATACTTTCTGGTAAAATTACATCTTGATAGCAACTAGCTGTTTATTAGATTGAAACAAGACCAAACAATTTCGCAGAAACAATATCATCTCACGATGGTACAGGAAAAAAATTTAAGACAAAATGCTATCATATATTTAATCTAGAGAATTTAATATAGAACACAAAACAATAGTAAACATCTCGATCTTATAATTGATATTGGACAAAATACAAAAGAGGTATTAAGTAAATTGGGCTTGTCTTCTCCTTTAAACAAAGATGTCATTTGGTATTAAGTAAACTCCTGAAGGTTGGCTATCTTTAGGGAATTTGGAATGTGAAGAGATTACAGGTACTGACCGTACATTGGGATCAGCTATATAATATAAATGGACATTGAAAATTGCAAATAACAATTGGTACACGATGTTCTAATAATGTTGTTGTTTTTGTTTTGTTGTTTTTTTTCGGGGGGGGGGGGGCTGTACATTTACCCAAACATATCGGATAATCGGTACGTGTATTTAATTCTATTGGGTAAGAACTAAAAGCATAAAAACCCATCTGGATCACTAGCGAATATTTAGAAATGCCTGATCATTGGGCATGAACTATAGCAAAGACGTTATTATTACCTCGACATATGAAATATTATTGGGCTGTTAGAAATAGAAAATCAAAAGAGACCGACGATCTTACCCTAGACGGGTACATGTACTATACGCGGATAAATAAAATGTTTTAAAAAAAGTTTTACTTTTCAATCATAGCAGTTGAGAATCCTAAAAGCAGATTTGTCTTCTAAATGTTCTTTAACTTTTCCTACTCCATGAGTCATTATAGCCAGACAAGTGAATTGTATAGTTTATCTGGTAATAACGTTCTAATCACAGTCACTGATCATTACATTTCTTTCTCTAGGCTGAAACACTTGTAAAACAACCTATCACAGATCATCTTTCAGATTCTACATCATCTGTCTACCATCAGCAGCTTTTATTGGATAGATTTTATTTCTAATTCGCAACGATATTTAAGATATATCTTTTAACGATGTAAAAACTAATGAGAAACCGTGAACTATAAGATCTATATTTTACGATTATTCGAGATGGCGCAATTGAGTTAGAAATGATGCTATGTACCGGATACACTATCAATTTTATTTTTTAAAAAATAATTGCTGGATTACCTTTCAACCAACAGATTGTCTTATATTAAAAACGATATAAATAGTTCTGGTGATGGATTTGGTTCTAGAATCAGTGATATCGATGCAATTTAAAATATCCATATATTGCCATCAGCACCTCCACCACCACTACTACTTTAACTGCTACTACGTGTCCTACATGCCCTAAATTGTGAGTGTTTACTAGTAATGATAGGCCCAACAAGCTAGAACATCTCGTCTTGTTGTAATAGGCTCAACCGCTTGGAACACAAACTCGTACAATATGTGGTACTCTACTTTCTATAATACTGCTTCTTGCCTATTAAAATATTATCAACGTCTTAAGTCCGGGGAATCGAACACATCCCGGGAAATATTTTTTTACTAGATCGGTAGCTTAAACTCTATGGGATAAGCTCAAAATTATATACATCACCTGGTTAGGGTGATGATATGTTTTTAAACCTTTCAGAAACATCAGTTCATGCTTGAATTAATTTAAATTTCTAGATGTAAAACATCTTTTGTAAACTCTAACAAATAATGGTATGATCAACTTCCTAGTCACAATGCTGTCATAAAATTACTAGATCAATTCGTTCTAACTTCTTACCTGTAAAGAGTGTGCATACAGTTCTGGAACATAGCTTCTTAATGGTAAAGTGTTTGGAACACAGCTTCTTACTGGCAGAGTTGCTCAAATTTCTAGAAAACGGCATCTTACCATTAAAATGTAGCACTAATTGGGAATAGACAGCTTTGTACTATTAAAGAGTTGTGCTAATTCCGAGAATACAGCATGTTACTAGCAAAGAATTTCTGTAATGCCAATTTTCTAGAACAAGATTTCTTGTTAGCAAATTATCTGGGGCACTAGATATACCTTGCCAGAGGTAAAACATTTTAGAAATACAAAGAACGTTTATGGTGTTATTAACTTTACAATCGAATATGGACATTTACGACTGTTTAAACTTCTATAGCCGAGGGTACGCGGATGACTTAATCTTAGAGCAATGTTGTTTAAATGTAAAAAAAAATACATTTAAATGAATATACATGTACTAGAAAACTTATTTTGGTTCACGTATAATATCAAAAACTTATTAAAATTACATTATATTTTATATACTTAATTACTTTCGTTTTGACTAATTACATCAAAATTATTTGGCGTTATACTTCATCAGAGTATTCGATGTATTATAGATTTGGCTAAAATGACAAATTGTGATAGCAAATAACACATTTCAATTACAGTTTTTCATGTGGTAATTTATTGATAAAGTTATGAATGCTTCATAACGCCATTCAATCAATGTGTTTTTATAAACTTCATTTCAAATTAGACAGACACTAAATCCGTTTCCATAATTCATATGAACTGGGCTAGAAATGGCGAGGATTCAATATAAATATTTCTGACCCTGGGTCAATCCTCATTGAATTATGACGTCACAGACACGATGTAGATTGACAGATACCGTTCACATTTCAGCCTTTAATCCGAAAGCCATTCATCAAACGCTTTCTATTTGTTGAAAAATTAAACAAAGCGCGAATACAAATCCAATTTTCTTACATTATTTTTCTCTTTATTTCCCTTAAACAGACTTTCTTGTCATGCATATTCATGAGGCACTCTTGTGCAAAGAAACACAGCGTGTCGAACGGTGCTGAAATTAAATTAATCAACGAGCTAATCGGATATGAAAGACCCCAGATCGGCTTTATGTCTAAGTATCTGTTTTGTCTTAAACCCCTTGAAAATAAAAACCATTCAGATTTTACACTTACAGTAGGATAATTAGCCGCTCCTACTGATGACTATAGCTTAAAGACGTAATTCAGAATAACCAGGCTATTATCAAAGTTTAGTTACAACCAAATTAGACAATTATTACACAAAGCACAAACTGTCGGGCAGATGGGTAGGCGTGCTGGATGACACACGGTTTTCCTCCCTCGGGAATCCAGCCCGGCCATTTAGCAGTTCAACTCGAACGAAATTTGCACTAATGGTTACAAATGAGAACTCTAGTCCTTTGAGATTGGTTCAATATTGGCTGGAAGTTTAAGACCTACGGCACAATAGCCTGACACTCGAGACAGACAAGGCATGTCTTATATCATTAGGTATCAAGACAAGATACACATTGCGATGTGTTTTATAGCCTAATGGTCCACCGATTGCAAACATTCTTTAAAGAAAACTCAGTGAGCGGAGAAAGTTAGGACTATCAGCCAGAAATAAGAACTGATTGAGTTTACTCAGCATCTCAGGCTTCATTGTTGCCTCTGGTCGAACAAATCGTCAAATCACCAAACGTATCTGCCAACTATTGTGAAAAGCCATTTTCTGACTAATTCGGATGCAAAACTAATTTGCCGGCTCTCTTAAAGCCTTTGACACGCGTTCGGGCAGAAAGGAAAGTGTTGGTTGGAAGTCGTCCTTATCGAGGTGTTACAGTCTCTCCTTATTGATTACAAGCACCCCCAAACAGAAGCAATGAGATGTTTTTATACTAACAGGTTTCGATAAATAACGTTTCAGAATGATTTCCAATAAGCACTTTACTTAATACATAAATTGACTGCCGTATAAACCTCACATCCTCCAGCGATCAATAAGCTCTTCGTTAGTGGAGAAATGAAATAATTTTCTCGCGTGCCGCTCTAAAACGCCAATAAACCTCATCGTTGACTTTTATGACCCTTAGGACGCGAGGAGACACAACGTTATCTTAATCATCGCCCTTTCCGCATGTTAGTGTAGACCTCGGGGAGAGAAAGCCGTATTCTCTAGAACCACGGGGAAAACACTTCTTCAAAATCGACATCAATTATACCAATAATGGTCTTAATATTTCTCGACGTTTCCGACAAGTCTTGGAAAAATTATCTGCTTGGCTCGATCGCTTCAAGACGTCTAAGGAGAATAGTTATTATCTCCGAGACTAAAAGGTGTTTAATATTTGCTGGTATGCAATGAATATTAGCACTCCTTTCATGTCCTCCAACACTAAAGTTGAATCTTAAATATCTTCATTATTTCCCCGGAGACGGAATGTTAGCTCAAGTTTTTGACACTTAGCTCTGTTATTGCGGTCTTAGATTATGGTGTATGTCTTGTAAATAACAACTATTTCTCAGACTAATAATCAGCTCCAGTTAACTCAGTTGCTCACTATTTGTACAGATATGATTAATGTTTATGGCAAACAATATTAGCAGTTATTTGCGCTTTGTAAATTGCTTCCAATCTGAGATACGTCTAATAATGTTAGAAGACGGCTTATCATGTCCCATCATAATTATTAGTCTAGTATCAAAGATTGCCTTCTATTCCATCAATTTTCCATCAATTGCCTACTGTTTCCATTAAGCTTTTTATTAGATTAAAAACAAAGAAATATGACGATGTCAAACAAGTGGCACCGAGTGGAATTAATCACCGAACGATTGGAAAAAATAAGATCTTCAAATCTGATGTAATTTTGATTCCATATTTGTATAAATTAGACGTTGATACGAAAATAATTTTGATGGGGTATTTTCTGGTTTATTGGGTATAGATTTATTTATATGATTAGATAGAATATGCCGTATATTGAGGTGAAAGATGATTTACAGCAGCCTAGACTCCGAGTCTATAATGAATACGTAAGATAATTTACATTTTAAACATTATATACAAACGTATATACGCGTCATGTTCAAATATATACTATGTATTTATAATGACGCTTTTGAAGTTCTTTCCCCCTTAAAGTGTTTATAAAATCAGCCTTTAATAATATTATATTTTTTGAATGGGCCATTAATTTAGAAAGTTTAAACGCTTGTGCTTATACATTTTAAACATTATATAATATATAATCTTATATACCTGTCATATATGATAATGTACAAATATATGTATTATATATTTATTATGACACCTGTGAAGTTTATTTCAACGCTTGTACTTACAATTTTCAATAGCAATATTCATTGTTTATAATCTATCGATCAAATAACTTACTGTAAACAAACTTCATTTTGGTTTTCAAACGATTTATTTGAGAAATATGGAGGATTGGAAGAATCAATAAGTTTGTATATGTCCATTATATAGTATGTTTTAACTTTTAACATATATACTTGGTGGGTTTGGTATATAAATTAATATCAATATTTCCAATCTAAACTGTGTGGACATACATACAAAGCATTGATAAACTTACACTACTGTATACATATGCCTAAATTGTCCACGATTAACTACTCCTACTTTACTGGAATTTGATTGTGTCCTAAACGCCATATCTAATCGAATAGCAGTTGGGCATGTATTACTCCCCCTAATTCACCTGACACCTCTAATTAAAAACAAATAACTTATTTGGATAATTCAATTCGGGCAAGAATCGTTCCATCTCTTTTTTGATGGGTATAATGTCTGGTAACAGTATTATATCATGGCAATCTCGTGTAAATATTGAGAATAAAAGTTAAAATACACCAATATAATTTACATCTTCTTTAGTGATTTTCTGGAACCTGGGTTAGAGAGGGAACAACGGCTTTGGTGGAAAATTTGGTATCATGTCATTTACGAGATGGGGTGCCTTTTATCAATACAAAGTGATCGAATGAAACTTTGCTTCCCCATTGACATGATTATGATATAACATATTTCCCTAAAAATAACCACCCACCATTCATTATAATATTATTAATTACTAGCTGTTGATATACTTTCACAAATATCAACAGAGGCGTCAATTTAGTTTTATTTCGGTTTTTTTTTTTATCTTAGTTATATGTAAACAATATATATATAGTAAAAATCAGTAAAATAAAGGAAAGGAAATTCAATTTGTGTATAATATTAACTAATTATTACCAATGAAGCTGATATTCTCGAAGATTAGAAACATACGTATAAAATTAAAATCCATTCAAAAAAGTCTTTGTTCGTGAGTAGGGATATTTAAACACAGCCCAATAAAGAACAGTCAATTGTTTTATCATATTAATTTTTCCAATTTTTTCATTATTAAATGAATAAAATTAAACATTTTATTTCACAGAAAATTTAAAATAATTCAATTGGGAAACATTCAATTATTACACTATTATGCAATTTGTTCAACGTCAATTATTACATTAATTTCTAGATATTCGTCGATTGTCTGGCAAATTCGAGTAACGGTTGGAAAAATAAATAGAAAGAATTAAGTTAATGATCGGAGCAGAATGTTTAATTTTATTGAAAAGCATATTGAACAATACAAAGCTATAATTTTAAAGAACAATGTTCTTTTAATAATAAATATTTAATAGATTAATTATAAAAATAAAATCACGGGAATCTGCAAACTGCTTTGTATTTCTTCAATAGAAATATACGATTTTGCTTTATGCGAGAGACTAATTCGTGGTTTGGGGAATTGGTGACCACGTACGTGCACTGTAGATTATAAGGATTGCTATCGATGCAAGAGATGAGTTTGATCTCGACTTTGTTCATGCATGTCACATGGAGTACTGTCGGTTGCATAACGTCGCGAATTTTTATTAGTTACCCACGCAGAGTGCTGCTCGAAAGCGAAATATTTATAAGACATATTTCATAGGATATACTTGGTGTACAAAAATTCTAAACTCCACAATCAATTGTATTGGTGATTATATTAAGTCTCCGACCATTAGACCAACCTCGTGGGTTTTCTCCGGGTCCTCCGATTTCCTCAAACTGTTAAAGACCACTACGCGCAAGCGAATTATTGAAATAAAATAAAACCATATGTTAGTGCACGTTAAAGCCCATTTCTCTCTCTCCGACCATTAGAATTTATATGGATAAAACAGAGCTGCCCATTTTTGATCCGACTGGATCATAGTTGACAATTTTGACTTAATATAATTTATTAGTTATAACAAGGGATAAAACAACCACCCATTTTTAGTGGGAAGTCTGTTATATGCTGTTGTCAGTACAAAACAAATGGAAACATACAGAATAGGAAGAATATTCAACGTGTTCGTATTTGTTAATAATAAAAACAAACTCATAATCATAATGGGGACTTCGTCATTTTTAAAGGGGGGTAATAGTTCCAATTTCTTTTAATCGAGTAATGCTCGTACATATGTTTTCTGTCACAGTACTATACCATTTGAACACGTGGCTCGTGTGTCGTCTACAACACTGAACTGGCTTATAACAATTTGTCTTTGTGATAGAGAGAGAGAATGGGGGTTTAACGTTCACGCGACACAAACTAGGTCATTTCGGGACTAACATGGTTTAATTTTATTTCAATAATTCGCTTGCGCGTAGGGGTCTTTAGCAGTGGGAGGAAACCGGGGTGCCCGGAGGAAACCCACGAGGTTGAGAAGGCGCCACTATCTCCATGCCGCGAGATGGGAGACGGCTCTGGGTGTGATATCATATGTGGATTGTGCGTTAGGGTTAGGGTTATGGTAAGCGCTAGCCCTGTTTACATCTAGAGAATTTAACGAAATCCGCAGGTCCTAATCCTTACCTAACCCACATATGAATTCATGTGCACTCAAATGTGCAGAACCGTCGCCGATCTAGCGTTCTCCGAAATGGTAACCATTCTTTTTATTATCATTTCTCGTCACTTTTTTTCTTCATTTTTCTTTATCGATACAAGCGGACGAACATAGTTACATTACTTCTTTACTAGCTTACAGAAGACTTTATCGCCATTAAGCAGTTTAATTATGTAATACATGAACATAGCAATTTTAGAATTATATAATTTAAGGACCAATACATAATGCATGAACATAGTAATTTTATAATTATATAATTTAAGGGCCAATATATAATGGATGAACATAGCAATTTGAAAAGTATATAATTTAAGGACCTTTACATGCAATGCAACCCTCTCGAATATTGTTTAAATTAGAAAACAGCTTCCATAAATTTTGATAACACAAAAATAATCTGGTCGGTTTCTGATGTTCGGTGGAATCAGTGAATGATATATGGCCAATCACTATTTCTATATAACCTCATGATTATTCTCGTCCCCTGTCGAATAGAGTATGTTGTAATAAATTATTATCACCTGATCGCATGATGATTGACGCATCAACAATAATACATTGAACTCAACAGGGGATAAACAGTGTATTAAAGTCTGGAATTGAGTTTTGATGAAGAAAAAAAAATCCAATTGAAAAAGAGCTAGTTTGGTTATTTTCTACATTAACTTCGCATAGATTAAACCTAAATGAAGGTGACACTAAATAATATTTGATGAATTATATTTGAGGATACGGATTCCTTTAAACTTCGATCTTGACTCTATTAACCAGCTCATGTGCAACGTTGCGCTTATGAGAACTCAATGTGTTTTCAGTTTGATTTGATTTTTTGTCTATAATAATACATATCTAGTTTCTTGTCTATAAGATTTGATATTATATCTCATTATTTTGCCATGGATTACATAAATGATTTCTTGTCTTTGATTACATCTATTTAAATTTGTTGCCTATGATTACGTATAGCCTATTCAGTTTCTTGCCATATTTGATTATCTTAATATATCATTGATTCCAGGCTCCACGTACAATGAAAATTAGGCAAGCTTTGATCTTAAATATACATGTCTGGTTAATCGGGGCAATATTTACCTACGTCATATAAATCAACCTTAAACGAAAAAGATTATTCTGACGTTGAGGTTTACTCACAATGACAAATCACCCGTGAAAAGTACGAGAAACTGCCCATACCTTCACGTGCTATTAATGGGACGTTGACAGCCCTCAACATTAGGTCGTGTCCTTCGGGTAGAACGAGCCCGTAGCCAGCTCTAAAAATTTAGGGGGGCTACTGAATTTTTTGGAGGGGCTGGGGATGTGGCCGGCTAAGAACACTCCTAAGAAATCATTATTGTTGGCGAAATATTGGGGGGGGGGGCTAAGCCCCATAGCCCCTTGTGGCTACGGCCCCGGGGTAGAAAAGTCGTTGAACACATCTGTAATATTTAGCAACACCCCTTTAATAATGCATGCGTGCCGAGTTGATAAGCCAATCTGAACGACAGACTCACCCTACCTGCAGAGAAGTGAGTCTGACACAGTGAATAGCCATGATATCCACATGACGTTGTCTAAACGTCGCAGGTCATGAGGCCACATCAACAAACATAATGTCAACATTACAAGACACAATGTTACATTGTAAACAGGCCTTCCTGCAGCCTTTATGACTGTATAATCCACACAGCCCTAACGTCTTATCGCTCCTTCCAATGATTTTTCACAGAAATAACATGTACAACTCTAGATTTGACGTCGGCATATTGGCACTATTTTGTGCTTCGGTCGTGTCTATTTCAGATATACACGACCAATTATGTTAATGTTTTTAGCATGGGGATTGACTAATGGTTAATTTATTTCAGTTCTAAACAAAAATTTAAAACTTTAACGCAATTTAAAAAAAAAACAAACAAATTCTGGCTGGTATTACTGAGCAAAATGGTCATTCATTGTATACGTGCGAAAAAAAAGCCAGCTACCATATAATTTTCGTACGTTAGTTACGTACGCTGATAAGCATGTCACCATGATTACGTAAAGCAAAGTTTAACTCATATCCAATTACAGTCATTTCAATAGCAATAGTATTTGACGGTTAACCTAACTAAACTATACTAAATAATTCCCTGGTACATTTTCGCCTGACCCATTGCGGATCAAAATAGTTTGTTTGACAACCAGTTACCCCCTCCAGTATATTCTTATTATTATGATGTACATGTAATATCTGTGTTCAAAATAACCGATTCTTCCCTGGACTTTGTTGATGACATGTTGATTGCTTAAGTCAGGAAAGACAAAGTAATTTGTCAATTTAACTCAATCTTCAAAGAATCTGTGATTTTGATAATTTTCGCACGTATTCCGTAAGGAATGGTTTTCCAGGTCGCCTACTAATAACCACCAAATAAGGCCAATGACAAAATCAGACATTTCCGACTTAATCGACAGGTGGATACTGCAGTACAATAATAATAAGAATACATTAATTTATTGATATAATTATAAGCTGGCGACATCGTATTTTTTTGCTGTAAATGGAAGCACTGCGTTCATTATTCAACCATTTTGAGCTTTATTCTTATCTCTTCTGGTCCAACACACCGCGTTTCACCATTTCAGTTAATTGTTAGTGTGGGTGAAATAACTTCATTTAACGTCCGCTTGCACAATGAAGCGATGTCGCTGTTAAACGTTTAAGAATCTAAACCCTTTTTTATACCCGTCACCAGAATTGTCATCACGATATTAAGCAGAGGACTTAAGACGGGCTCAATTTGGCGACAAATTAATGTGCCTGGATGTCAGTAGATGTTTAAAACTTAGGTTTCAGGATCAAATGATGCATAAAATTAATGCAGCCAATGTGTCATTCGCATTAATTGCAATTTTTATTATGCAGTATTTACCCATTGCATTTCAATTTGACAAAATGAATTGATAGACAAATGCCAAATTGTTTTAAAACAATTGATTTAAAAAATGAATAAATAATAAATAAAAAAAAAATAACATTGATTTTATGAATATTTAATCCTGAGAAATTTACAATAATCTATTGTTGACTGCACAGGGATACTCTAATAATATTTATTTACAATATTTAATAAATAAACAAAGCAATTTAATCAGATTTAATATAATAATAATTTACAATTTATCTACAGTATATATTAAATATCATATTATAAATACAGCTTGAGAGAGTAGCACGAGGATCGATTCGTCACATTTAAAATCAGATAACAGGATATGGGATTTTCATTCTCCCGTTAGACATAACAACTCACAATCTCAAGGTTTAACACAAGCTTAATCATTTCATGTCTTAATACATAAAAAAATTGTAACATTAAGAGACTATCCATTTTGGCATTGATTTACAAAAAAATATGCGTTTAATACTCAATTTTAATAATTTGGTTGTCGATATTTTATTCAATTTAAAATTGCATAATCGAAATTGTGGAAAATCTGCACTAAACAATTTGAAAAATTTATGTGAATGCATTAAGACAACACACTAAATAAATTTCAATATCAGGTTTATCACAAAAAAAATCTAAGAAAATTATCTTTTGTGAAATATTAACATTATTACTGCAAAAATGTATTTTTACATATAATCACAAAACAATAACCGAATACTGTGTTTTTCTCATTAAACTTTCATTTCCATTGTTTATCAGAAAAAGTTTAATTAAGCAGGATAACAATAAAAACTAAAATCACATTCAACGTTAATTAGTCCAGCGTTGACCGGATCATTTATCACCATCAATAATTTATTTTTCATATTTTTGTCACATTAATAAAGTTCTCCGTGTGAAGTTACAAAACACGCGTGATTATTGATATGGAATATATGAGCACGTGTCCGTCCTTTTTACCGGCATGCTCTCGACACGCGACTTGTCAGTTCCGCTTCACTTGGCACAGTTAGTTTAACAGTTTTTCATCTGTGAAATTTGAACATTGACGTTAAATTGTAACTTCAAATAGGGATAAATAAAGAGACTGGTTTAACTTGTCTTCATACCTTCAGTGACTCGATGACCCAGGGATGTGGAAGGTATCTGTGGGCTGTACATAGGATGGGTGATGGTGTGGGGTTTATCGTGGGAACCTGGATGTGGCAATCTGGTAAACGAAGATGAAAAGGTATCGAAACACGGTGGTTGAGTTTGATTCATATAGTTAATTATCCTCCTCATCTCTTCTAAAGCATTAGCCTGCATTAATATGTAATTCTTCGCTAAAAGCATTGTAGCAATTTTTGAAAGTTTTCTTACCGATGGACTGTGAGCGTAAGGTATGACTGATCGCAATTCATCTAAAGCGTCATTCAAATCGTGCATTCTTCTCCTTTCCCTGGAATTGACACCTAATCGAATGTGTTTACTTTCCTTGTTTTTTCCTTTGGATTTTCCTGTAAGTCGTCCCTGTCCATAATCTTCTTCTAGTTTTCCTAAGACCGGCTTTAAACCTATTTCCTCGCGATCTCTCCCGGTTTCCTCACCCGATGAAAAACTGGTGCTCTCTGCTCGTTTTTCAATCACTTCAATCGGTGTTGAGGGGTCGATGAAGTCATCTTCACTGCTCTCAGAAGGTTGATATTTATGCATTCTCTCTTCATTCATCGACATGGTCGGGTAATCTGGTGACAGTGGAAATCGTCCAAGAGAATGACTGGGCATTTTAGTTGTGCCTAAAATCGTTGCAATATCCATGCTGATTAATCTTTGAAAATATTTTTTTCTGGTAAAAAAACAAAATCTACGATTGTGTCTCTGGCATTGGAATCAATCTTTAAAATCCAATTCCAAAGATCTTAATCACATTAATTCGATTCAAATCTAATGACCATTTTAAATATCACAAATATTTTTTTCTATAATAACAAGCACTTGGAAAAGATGTTTCTCCTCTTAACAAAGTTCTACAGTCTTCCGTGCTTCGTGTTGCTTTTTCTATGAATTTGCCGTCGTTAAACTGGTAGCTGTCACTTGTCTTATTAAAGGATATCGGCTTACAGTTGATTATCAATTTTCTATCATCGATGTTGACTGTTTCACTACACCGCTAATAAATACTTTCCGTTTTCCGTACCAGTCAATATAAATCTCCCTTTTTGCTTTTTACACGAATGAAAATCCGGATAATTCCAACTTCCTTTTAAAGACAAATTTGGACTGAAAAAGCACAAAAGCCGAATTGATTTTTGCCGAACTGTGAAAAAGCGTATGCTCAATCGTTGTTATCCTCAGACAATCTGTTAACTTGGTCGAGAAGTGAAGACGAAATCGTATTAACAAATTAATTGAAGTGTTTGAGGCTATAGTAAGTGAGCTTAGCGCTGATTGGCTGCCGCCTTTCAATGGAGGTTTGACAGACAGAAAGGGAAGCTAGTTGGCGAACAACGAGTGTATGGGATCAGCTAATTGTGCGTGTTTGGGGAAGAACTCATCTACAATCCAATAAAGATTACTCTGAGGATAGCAGCCACTTTGTGAGGGTTTATTTTATCACGACGGCCGCTAGTGCGTTATTCAATCAAGTCGTTAGATAGCGATCCCTTATTCCCTAACTAGGGTAAACAACTTACTCGTTCTAGATTGGAATGAGTCGGTAAAGAAGTCTTGTAAACTGACGAGAGATTAATTTGAAAATTATTGATTCTTCTAAATAGAAACTGGAAACATAGAAGAAAAAAGAAAAGAATTTACTCTCATCCTCTCAACCTGACCCGAGGATCGACGACCTACCTAATCTATTGTCTGTGTTTTATTTTGGGTGACGTAACTAATAAATAAAAGATTCACTTAAAAATCTTTAATTTAATGATTTAAGCTGATATACTGGTGTTCACTTAAAACGAATAATGCTGATTTATACGAAACGAATAAGTCATGGCTTTAGAAATATTTTACATTACATTCTCTAAACAGTATTGAGTCATACCTAAATTTTCATTTGTCTAAAACTTTTCGAAATCTGTCCCAGCATTTTAAATATAGTTTCGTTGTGTGATGATGACTACATAATCTTAGCCAAACCGTTGCCCCGTAATAAACATTAACCGTACTACATTAATTTGTGTATGATATATATTAAGGTTTGTTATAATATTCAAAATTATTAAAAGGACATTAATAACATATATCATATACATGTTAGGTTATTTAACAACTAAGAACAATTCAAAATAACATGTATAATAAAGACAATAAATGGGACGTCAATATGAACACAATGTACAATTTTATAGAAACAAAATTACTGAGTTTAATACTAAGCAACGTTAAGTATTAAATTCAGAAATTGCGTATCTATGAAATTGCACCGTGTGTTCATATGTTCAATTACTAAATGCCAATCAAAGAAGATAGACGTCAATATGATTTAAGCATTGTTATCAAGATATAATAAATATGTGTTTTCTCAATATTTCTATATTTTTTTTCCAAAAAAAACCCTAAAGTACCTAACAATAAATTCCATGTCACGTAAGATTATGGAATTTCTAGCTAGTTGTTAATTTTAAATTAAAGTTCAATATTGAAATTTAATTTTTTTTTTGAAGAAACCGATACACCTCTGAAATGGAGAGTTCGGAGCAGAACAGCAGGACGTTAAACCCCATTTCATTTCATTTCTGAAATGAAGAGTTTAGATAGCTAACTAATTTTTGCTGTCATTTTTATATTAATGAACAATGACCTCGTGTCCCTGGAGATCTATGACACAAATCTTTGATGTTAATGGTAATTACAGCTGTGCGACAAAACCCCAATATTATGAATGTTCAAACCATTGAATAAATTTATATGTGTTATATATTGCAAAAAATACAGACAAAAATATGCGTATTTATACAATTTACAACTGTTTTTTCATTAAAATCTTGCTCTTGATCTTAAAAGACGATGTTTTATTGATTATGCGACGAAGTAGAGAAGAAAAGAAGAGAATAAAATGGTTTGATTTTATTAACAAGGGAATGTGTTATCTGGCACCATTTTCAGACGAAAAGTTGAGTCTAGAACAAGTAGAATATGGCCATCAACACCCAAGTGTATACTTTGGATTTCTAGTATAGATAAAGTCGTATTTGTTCCGTTCAATCTTATTAATCAGTCGTCATAAAGCGCCTATTATATTGCATATGCCTTTCTCTTCTCACATTAAATCTAGCCGTTTCTGGCGAGGTTCCAGTATGGAGATTGTAAGTAAAGATTAAGACCGTCTCATCAAATAGTTTATAATCTGTCTGCTTGAGACAGGATGGGTAATATTGTTATTGGACCGATATTAAACGGCTTTATTACTTAAGCGATAAATCCTACGAGAAAACAAACCACATTAATTTGATATCAAATAAATAGCCTTTATATTTAATAGACAGAGACACAGAATACATGTTCATAAATTCTTTGATTTTTTTTTTACCAATTTAATTTCATTTCTTTATCAAACTGTTATCTACTAATCATTAATTGGGGTATAAGATGAAATGAATGCTTTTTATGATTCTTTAACTTTTGACCAAAATTAGACGTTATAATATACATAATTGGAATTCCTGATAAGGAAATAAATCTAATACTTTTTTATAAGCATAAAAAGGGCTGATTTGTTTCGCACATATAACCAAACAATTAATTTGTATTTGTTAAGTAATGACAATTGCAAAGTGGACTTTAAAATACAGAACATTAAAATCGTCAGTGAGATACCCCTAAACTTTCCCATAGTTTGAAAGTAGTCGCGCTAAACCAGACGACTGATTGACGCACTGGTTTATCGAGGCTATTTAATACGAAATATTATTAACAAGTGAACAGAAAATCCGAATTCAATATCACGCCGCCTTGGCTAGTACAATTATATTTTAATGATCTTATAGAAATTAGTGAAATATTATTAATATAAATTTCATGAAATGCAGAGGGTGATGTCTTCGGAGATGTCAATAATATTCATAAATAAGATATTCCCTAGAGATACATGCCAAGAACATTACATTGAAATGATTGGTTAAACTTCATATTTGGATTATAATATAATATAATATAATATAATATGGTTTGTTTGTTTATGGGTGTGCTATAATTTTAACTTATAAATTTTAAATAACTTACAAATTGTGTAATATAATATTAAAAGTATGTAAATATTTGACATACAGTGTGATATTACAAAGACATAACAATATCAGTCTTTATCATAATCATAATTAACAAGTATTTGGGTACACTGATCTGCTCCTAAAATGGGCTAATGAAGACGAGCATACGCCAGTGAGCTATGAGGGAAATTGTGCCCGGGCAGCGGAGCTAAGGCCTACATTTATATATTGTCAAGTCCCCGTCCTGCATCACTGACAAAGTGAAACCACACCTGAAAATCTGGATGAACTTTCGCGGCCAATGCTAAATATAACGAAGTCGGGCATAAATAAAATGAGATGGATAAAAACTGCAGATCATTTTTTTGAAGCCCCGTAATTATTTACACTAATTTGCAAATTTTGTGCACACCTACCTGGTGTGCAGATAATTGGAACTGTTACTGATGTGGCGGATGCTGAAAGCTGTTACTGGTGTAACGGATACTCTGATGAATATTACTAATTCCTTTTCACTTTATAATATTTAGTCTTTGTCCTTTAAGTTTAATAGTTTTCATCTTCTGGTTATTTTGTATTCAAATACAAGCGAAACATTGAAGAGACATAATCCATAAAAATCTGTTTACATCAAAATCCCAGCACTGGCTTGCTTAGGGCAAAGTACCTTGAAAACCACTAACAACTTATATTTTTCAGACAATATAATTGAAACATTGATGAAACTTTATGGTTAAGACAGTTTGAATAGAAGATCATTTTTTTTATCTACCGACAAAGACCCTAAAGCCCTAATGACTGTTTAATAAACGGATAGTGTATAATAGTTTGTAAACTATTCGAGTGACATTGTATTGTCCGTTTTCAGAATGCACACGAATGGGTTGGTGCTTTCAAGACATGATCTGAACATTGATTAGATTCCGACCATTACTATTATGTTCGTTAACATGTGTTCCGTTTGAAAAAAAAAACCCAATTGAAACTGGCCCACATTTTGCGGGTTGTTATAAATTTGTTAACGATGTATATGTTTGACTTCTTGAATAAATAATTGTATATAAACGGAAGACAGCTATGAACGAATCTTATATTAGAATCTTCCAGGTACCTATTCCTCCAGGTAGCCCCCCCCCCCTCCAGAAAAAAATACAAGTGATCGTTAGGGTTATAATACTTAACAGTTTAGTAAATTCAATAAAACAGCAATAACAATGTTCTTTAAAAAACACGCGAAAGAGGAAATTGATCTTTGGTTGTTGCCAACATTAACAGAAATGATTATTGATGACTATTGATAAACGAGAAAGGCCATAAGGAGGAATCACTCAAAAAGTGATTAGAGGAGGATAATGATGATGAAGAAACCATTATTATGACTACCAGAAACAGTGGATTAACATGACCAGCTTGATGAGATGATGCTATCTTAAACTAGTTCAATAATCTCTTCTCACTTAACAGACTCAGTTATCTCTAATTATATTCACCCTGTAGTCAGAATGCTGGACATATTTCTCCTACTAATTGACAGTTCGATTTGTTTGCAATTTCCAGCAGATCATATGCCGGAGCAGATACCTCTTCTAAACATGAAAAGATGAGTCCATAAACCCCAGGAAGCAAAGCAATATCAACAGAATTGTTTATCTTAAACCTTTCTATGACATAATGTGATTGATTAAAATGAAAAATCTGGAATCTATTTGATTTATTACGTGAGTTTATTTATGATTTTAGTGCAAGTGATAAAATGGAACCCTGGTATCTATTGACCCCCTGACCCTAACATCTAATCTTTTATTTAGAATAGAAATATTCGCGGTTCAGCTGCAAACCAATTATTGTTTCCGAGCAATAAAAATTATTATTGCAACACCTAACAATACGCCAAAATAAAGAAATGTGTTATATCTGCAAAGTACCGGGGAATTTGATTAAATTAAGAATCGATAGCAATTTCTGTTTCTTTAGAATCTGTTTATATTATATATTTAGAATCTGTTTACATTAAGAATCTGTGTATAGAATATTTCGTAGATCACTTTTTACCTCCTCATATTGATATAGGAATGTTACAGAGCTGTAGTAATTATTTTAGTTGCACTGATATGTTTTAATCACTCAGCAGGACGGTGACAGGACTAATGGACACCTTCTACTTTGTAATTCCACTATTAAACCATTACTACAATTACTGACGGGTATCATGCACAAGACAAGGAATAGCGTCGCAATTGCTTTGTGTTTATCGTAGTTTCGTTTTGTACTAAAATATCCAAAATATCGCCCAAAGTATTTGGGGGGGGGGGGGAGGGGGGCAGGTGATTCTAATGTATTCCGACTGTACACAGCATTAATAACGCGCTCTATGAAAGAAGCGAGATGAAATTATTGTTGTATTATACGAAGATAAGTATTCGCTTTGTGTAGCAATAAGTCCGTCTTCTTCTAGAACAACCTTCAAGTTGTAGTCACAGGTAACAAAAGAAATGTCCATGATTCTGGCATTTTATTGCTTTCGACTGTCTTTTAACAGGGCTGATCATACCCAGATCTAGTTTTTTTTAAATTGGACGTTTTAAATGTGTCTGCACTTATGAGTTTTTCATACTATTGCTTAAGGATAATATGATTACGTACTCTTTTTTCAACTTATTTCAGTATGATAGTGAACCATCTCTTGAGATTCACTGTTAAACTGTTTTAATGGCATTTTGTAATTGAACTAAAGTATACAGGTCATAATTCTATGGAATACAATTGTATTCCATAGAATTGTGGCCTGTATACTCTTGCGAATTGCAGTCATATGAGACTTAACTTTGTTCAGCAATTCCGACCCAAATACCACTGGAAAATGTTACAATACTCTGGCATAACAGAGTATCGCCCGTACAAATACCTGTGTTGCAATGCTCCAAATGTTCACTTTTCGTGCTCAAGTTTAGAATGGGTATTTGTGTACAATGCTGTAGAAAAGGAAGTTACTTGCCCTAAACATATTTGTCATATTGAATTCTCTTTTATATTGTCTTTAATATCACAGATTGGTTATTTTATCTAAAGGCGCCACCTTGTGAATTGCTATGATTTGGGATCAACTCAATTGAACTCTGATACTGAACCCAGAGATGATATCAAGACAATTACAAACCAGGAGACCTTTCTAAATGACCCCAACTTTCTAGTTAACTTTTACTGTGTGTAATTTTCGGGGAAATCTATTACCGAAATCAGTTGCTACGACGAGCTTTCGTGACGGCGCCATTCGTGGAGAAAATAAGCCTTCCAACTCCTCACACATTGTCACTTTGTGAAGAATATGGTGCACCAGAAACTCACTATATTTTGTTAGTGATAGACAATTGAATTATTAGGCTTGTTAGTTCCTTTGATTGACCTGTCACGGCAAGTAATGGTATTATTTACACGACATCGCTAACAGAAAGTGTCTTCCCTTCACATCAAGGCTTTCACGATTCGAGACCAATGGAGCGAAAAGACGTTGAATAGCAAGTTAACTGCCAGAGCTAAATTATCGATGGTGTGCTTCAATCAATACGTATGGCCAGAGACAGATTGGTTTGCTGGTAACTGACAGACAACGGGGAAACTTTCCAGAACTTTGTGATAATGTTGTTTTTCTATCTCTCTTTAGCTGTAACGAGAAGTAAGTATCTAAAACACGGTAGAATTATATTAGGGCAAGTATAAGAAATTTAAATGTCCACGTCTCCTGTCCACCAATATACTCCCTAAACCACAAAAACACACATTTAGTCGTCGGACGTAAAATCAAAAAAAAAAAATAATAAATGAATGAATATATAAACAAACAAAAAAAAAAAAAAAAAATAATGATACTAAAAGAAATAATTCTAAATTAAAAACAAAATCTAAATTTAAAAAGAAATAATAAATATATATAAAAAAACCCCCTAATTTTAAAAGAGAAATATTAATTACAAAAAAAATACCCAATTATAATTCTATCAAATACAATATAGATTACAGAAATTTATACTTGTCATCATATAAACTTGATCAATATATCGATTATAAGTCTCTGGGTTCTGTCTTTATCAGATTCCTAATTGTTGATTTTTATATTATAAGAAATAAACTATAAAACTGAACGAAAGAAGGGAAATATGGGCACCGGCATGAACAATTGACCGCCACATTTTTTACAAGTACTTGTCAGACGTGAATTGTTAAATTAAGTAGCCTCGACAATTTTTATGATGCGAAGAAAGATCGGGAATTGATGATATCTGCTATAGCCCCTTTCTTGTTACATTGTCTTGATTAAAAAGTGTTTTAGATTACACTAATATTAGGCAATAATAACAGGCACAATTCTTTACTTTAATACCATTTGAGTCATACCAAATGTTCAGCTCTCGACAAATCTGCATGAAAATGCTCACCAGAATATAATTCATTAAGGGTTGCGTTAATTTAATGCCAATCTTTTAAAGTTTAATACGTCGGCTTTAAGTCACGCCAGTTAAACATAACATCGTGCCATATGGCTCATAGAACCAAGAAGGGGTAAAAGAGAAACTCTGCTTGTTTTAGCTTCACTTTTTTCTTTTTGAAAAACTGGTCACCATTTTTCTTGTGAAAGGCTTTTTTCGCCCGTTTCAATTCACTATCACAAAGGGAACATGTGTTCTGTGCTGCCTTTACAAGACTTTATGATCATTCGATACTCATATCATTGGCTTTTTATTAACAACTGTGGTTTCCTGATTTCAGTTCAGAAAAATTCCCGCTATACAAACTGAAGAAGTTGCAAATGTCGCTTAAAAAATAATCAAAAGTCCTTTTTCTATTTTGATATTCAAACATTTTATTCAGTATTCGAGCCAATGTAATACCGTTGTTTTGTTTGGGTCACCATTCAACTGTGTTTGTCGTGTGAAAGAGGACGTAATAAAAATTGAATAGAAAATGGTAAAAAATATTGTTAAAATGTTGCACCTTGGAAACACGACATTCATAAGAAGAATAACACAGCCCGTGTGCTACTGTCGGGATTGTTGAATGATTACAGCTACTGCCTTATGCAGTCGATTTTTATTCATGCACCTTTTAGAAATATAGGTAGCAAATAAATCATCTATTTCGGATGAATGTGGGAAGGAAATAAAGCTTAATCTGCGTGATCGAAGCCCAGGGAATTTCCGTTGACATCTTTTCTGTGTCGCCGAAGTTATTCCTTACCCAGTGGAAGCCGCCACATAGTATTTGAACCATTATACATATAGATATCGTATATTGTTAACTGCAATGTTTGATACTGGACGAAACTGTGCAATATAATGACTCTTAGTTTTGTAAACATTAAAGTATTGAGTCCTGGAGTAATAACATAAAATGTGTCCATAATACAAAAGTAAACTTATTTGTTTACATAAATGTTTGATATAATAACCATTGTGTGCGAGTAAAACCACGCCCATATGAGTTTGTATTAGATAAGAACACGCACATATTATGAAACATATTTAATTTAAAACATTTTGATCAAATCGATCGAGCATAACTTATGGTCATTTTGGATAGACATTAATGTGTCTCAGGTGAATAAAATAATAATTCTTTTTCGCAATTGTCGGTCCAGTCTTTGTGAATTTTTAAATATTTATATGAGCTTAATTTCATTAATAACAAACGATATTTACATTAATGAAATACACATTTTGACTTTTAATAAAAATGTGAACATCAGACTTGTGTCTTTAAATTGAAGTAAAAATTAGAGTATCAGTCATCAGCAACCTGACGTCCCGTGTTTGGTTGGAGATTTAAGATGTTGATCCTTTGACATGAAAAACATGAGCGAGTCGCATAGAAGAAGATTACATTTTACATCTAATAATAAAGATTGAAAAGAACACAGGAGTGAAAGGACCGCCTTGTTGTACCCCTATAACAAAACACGGGCAATGAAAGTAATTGGATATATGATATTTTAATGGAGAAAAGGCCGGTTCTTTGTTGGTAGAAGAATGTTCTATTGATGTTGACAAGCGAATGACAAGCGTATAGCTAGGTGTACACTTTGGTTATTGCTTGAATATTGTAATACAGGTGTTTCTGGACATGTGGTCCATTCTTTGATGTGTGTCTCTGATGAAATACCATAAAGAACATGACTAATAATGGTACTTTGCAGTTTGAATATTAAAATATTGAATAAATTTTATTTGATTGAACAGGGTCCATTTAATTTTAGTAATGACTTCGTTGACACGTTGTCCGAAGAATTCTATTCAATTATGTGAATTAATATGAAATTTAATATTGAAGTTTGAAAATAGCTGAAAAGATAATTGCATTGTTATGCACATGAAATATCATTTCCTGTAATTCGAGTTAGGGTTGGGTGGCCGAATTATTAGCGTCATATAGTGCGCGTTCTATCATAAGGTCTGTCATTGAGTCAACTGGCGTGGCTTCGATTTCCCGGTTGTACGTGACAACCGAAATGACCTACTGTGGACGTTAAACCCATTTCCATGTCTGTCTATCTCCCGAGTTAGCGGAAGCAACAATAGGGTATGTTAGTCTCAACATACTCCAAATATTGCGCCTCGTTCAACCTCATTCAATTCCACACTATAAATATACCGATTATTTGCTTGATCTAGACAAGAGCACCATCGCGGAACCTTTTATAAATCAGTAATTGTTATTCAATATATGTTGTTGGGTGCGCTACTATCAAATTACCAAAAGTCACTCAAAGAAGCTCATTCTGTTCCGTTCTATTCTAGTTCTCTCGGTGCATTGTCACAGGGTCTTTTAATTATGTGCTGTAATTATCTCACTATCGAATGGATCATTTATTTCCAGTAAAGACTACAATAATTAGAAGATGAGGCAATATGGTATCGAGAAAATTAGTTAAACAAGAAAGAGGAAGCAATGAATTGTTTGATAATATAAATTTTCCAGTCGGTATTAATTACCAACCGGGGTTAAATCCGCCCCGGCGTTTTTCTGTGATATGAGAACAAACACGTGTATGATGTGAGAAATCTGAATTGAGTTCTAACTTTTCGCATTGAATGTCCTAAACCAGATGACGTACAATACGATCTCCCATCCAACACAACATCTCATCTTCATCCCCCATTGTTCAGCACGTGCTGACGGGATCGCGCGTGCCGACCTACCCATGGGCAACTAATGAATTGATTGGTTTCCTGCGCGCGTTCCAAATTAGCACCATTTCTGTAAATTTGGACAGTCTGCCAAAATTGTTACTGTCAGATACAAATAAATGGCCCTTGGTCAAAATATAATTCATTTACAAAAACGAGCGCTAGTGAATTAATCAAATAAGCTTTGTGAATTTTTTGATGTTAGTGTCTTGATTCTCGACCTCACGCCGCTGACACGTTCATCAGAAAGACAGGCAGTTTTTGAGAGATATAATCTAAATATTTATTTAGATAAAAAGCCATCAACTTCTCCGTCTTACTAAAATATTGCTTTTTGACAAGAAAACAGCTTTCAGGGAAATTGGTTTCTATTAATCTCCAGCCATACCGCATCAGCACATCGAACACATTGACGATAAAGAAAAATCAAATATAGTTTCAATAATTATCTTTTATATTCCATTGATGTAAAATCGGTGTTACGATAAATCTGTTTATCTCATATAATAAAATTACATAGTTATTCCTTTAGGATGCCTCACCACAGATTAAATATATTATATGGCTGTTATATTTCTTCTTTTATTTTCTTCAACACTTTTTGATATTTTTTGTTTATTTCAAAAACAAGTTTACAACATAATTTCTGTGTAGCTGTTTCATCATTAGGTGGTTGGTGATATGTTTCCGCAGGGCCGTGGTGACCTGTAATTTTGCATGCATGACAAACCAGATTCCGTTAGGTGTGTTTGTAGAGAGGGGGGGTGGGGTGGTGGTGGTACATATCTTTTAAATTGAACATTTTCTTTTCTTCATCGTTGTCCAGTAGAAGCATATTACCAATTATTATTAAATTTAAAGGCAGATTTTAAACTGATTTCTATATATATTTCTCTGTCATAATAAAGGTATATTTTATTTTCAGTTTTTAAATTCAGTAGTTTTTTTTATTAATCATTAATCATGGAGAATCGGTGAAATTTGGTCTTTCATAAATCTACAGACAGATTTTAAACTGATATATTCTATATCATAATAAAAGTATATTTTATTTTCAGTTTTTAATTTCAGTACTTTTTCATAAATCATTAATCACGGAGAATCAGTGAAATATGGTCTTCATAAATGTAACTTTTCGACACATTGTCTTTTATCAATTGTTTTATAATCAGCAACGCTTTAAATCGACACAACTTCAGAACACACACTGCATGAATAAAATCATCAAAGCTATGATTATAATTAGTCTCTGTTTAATTATAGCCTACGTATTATAAACTTACAATACACATCAGGAACAACAGATGATAGTCAGAGAGAAAATAAAAGACTTCCAGGACATGGTGCCAATTTATTTTCAATCATGTAAAGGACACGACTGTTTTCCAAACACTGAGTTTAATTTAACGGAAAACAACCACATACTTAACCGCTGATTAAATTGTCTGAAAGCAGCAAAAAAGAAAAAAAAAACTCATATGAAAAAAAAGGATGCACCCCTTAGTCATTTATAAATGTAGCCTTTCGTGATAGATTGGGACGTTTAATTGGCAATTACAAAGTGTTTAATTTTCAAAAGAAAATATCTATGGGCAGATGGTTTAATCATTTTGTTCCGCCAAGTTTTTACCTCCTTAGTTAAGACTCTGAATCGTGTTTTTGTGTATGTTCATTGAAACTAGTCTTGCGTCACCAAGTTAGATTCGTTAGATAATCACCTTGCGTGACGTTTTCAAAAATTCCATATTTTCAAAACAAATAATTAATAGCAGACTAACTTTAATTAACTGTTTTGTATATATATTTTCCTAAGCTTGGCTCGCGACGAGCCCGGGTGGCCCAGGAGTACATTGTCATACTATTAATCAGCGATTTTTTACACTTTATCAAACATATTTGCATAACAGTGAAAAGTTGTATCAAATGTATATACATTGGCTATCTGAATTGTGAATCACGATGCGAACAGAATCAAGCCCTTCAAATAACAATACAATCTCTCATTAATCACAACTTTCAAATACACGTACAGATGGCGCTTTTATTGTCCGCCATCTTGCTCGTTTTGGTGTAAAGTGGCCAAACAAAGCCACTGTCATTTGTTTCGTATACGATTCTAAGCTGAGCGTAAAGAATCCGACTTTTCGTGCTTCACATTAACAAAAGGCGAATCAATTCCCGCCACAATCCTGTTGACGTTACATTTTTTCTCGCGCTCAAGCGGAAGGATCTTCAGATGGATGATTTCATTTCGAGGCTATAAAATGGTATTTGTATGCGGAAGACAAATGTTATGGGTATCTGCCAGAACAGGGTTCTTAAGCTGCAAACTGACAAATGATTTTATAATATTTAATATTTGCATGTTCTTGTTTCACTTGACATGGAATCATGGTTCGTCATATTTCATGTTCAAAAACAACCGACTAACCACAAACCCCGTTTTGTGTACCTCGCATACGCTGATGTCAAATAGCCACCCGCCTTTAGAGCATGGACCCATTTATAACTTAAGACTCATTAATTTTATTTCACATTAACTTGAGTTATATCTTTATCATGATGTCAATCCATTTCATACACCAGCATGTAATTCATCATACATTTCCACTCCACTGATAGAAAAAATACAATATATCTAATACAACTTAGTTTTTTGTTGGTCATGAATGCATTATCTAGATTTATATTAATCATAAAAACTCCAGATAAAAACTTTCTAGCTTATATATACGCCTGACAGACTTTGTTCGTCATAAAATTCTGAGACATTAACCATATATCAAATCAACTTTAAATAGATTTTTGAAATAATGTAGTTCAATTATTTTTGGCAATTACTTAAATTAAATTTATTTTCAGGTCGCAATTTAAAGGGTTTGGAAACCCTGGTGAAAGATGTGAAAATTGAAACGGTAAGAGGAATATCTGTACAAAAATTATTCTATTCCGTTCAATATTTATACAGATATTAGTAATTGAAAATTTCACCATATTGGGCTTCCTACTCCGTTGGGGGCGGGGGGGGGGGGGCGTTGGGTGGCCGGATGGTTGGCGCGTACGCGCTGTATCATAAAGCCTGTCATTGAGTCAACTGGCGCGGTTTCGATTCCCCGGTTGTACTTGACAAGATGTAGGGTCGCATGTGTCCAACCTCGTGGGTTTTCTCCGGGTCTTCCCACTGTTAAAGACCTCTACGCGCAAACGAATTATTGAAATATAGTTAAACCGTATGTTAGTCCCGAAATGACATAGTTTCTGTCAAGTGGACGTGAAACCCCATTTCTCTCTCTCTCTCCTCCCCCGTCGACGATATAGAAAGGCCAGTGCCAATACCAAAAATTTTAGAGTAACGCTATGTGATATTCCCGTTTTAAATCTGATGGTACCAAGCTTGGAATTTATGTTCTATTGATATTTAGTTGTCTTGAACCAATGTCAAGTAATCAATCTGATCACATTTTAGTGTATATTAAGCCGTGAAAAACATAGATATCGTACGAAAAATGTACGATTGGGATACGATGTAAACGCGGATACGATATTAATACCGCTTCCACCGACAACGACTTGCGTTTAATGAAATACCGTGTGAGGTCATCGATCTAACTATTCGAAACTAAATAGTTAAGGAAGAAAGCGAAATTGGGTGGAAGAATTCCAGTTGCCAATTCGAAAGCTAGTTTGTTTGTGTGCGGCTTCATTCGTCAGTGACAACACAAGCTGCAATAATGAAGCCGCCTTGCCTGCACATATCGGTTTCGATATTTACACGTTTTGTATTATACGTTAAATATGTATTAATTGTATATCAGATGTCTTGGTTATTGGGAATATATTTGGTTCGGTAATGAGATAAATACAATGTTAAAGCCGGGTTTTAATCGACACTTTCTGTATTTTCACAAGGTGTGTCTACAATTTTCAGCGAATTCCGCCACTAAACACCTATAGTTAAAAACGCGGATAAATGCGTGACTATGATTTTGGCATTTTTTTTACATTTACTGGAAGTTATGTTAAGGTTGAAAACTTCCCAGCAAAAGCATCACACAAGTTATTAAACATTTTATCCAATAATTCCATGCATTACCTTTAATATTAAGGTTCATATTATTTTAGGAGAATTTTGTAACAATTAAACATAAACTGCCAGATATTGCAATGCGGCTAACGAGGAATTCGTCGTGGAGACAAATAGTCGCGTTGTGAGATGCCAATGCCACTAGCGATTGGTTCATGATCCGGCTAATCGAGATATTTAATATAGTCCCGATTATTCAGGCAATATATTTTAAAAAATGCTGACAGATTCACTGTCAAATTTACTCGAATTAATTCTTTAACCGATAACGTTTGAAAAAAAAAATATTGTTTTGAAAACCATATTCACACAACAAGGAGCACATACTTCCCCTTTAAAGCCTAAATGCAGATACTCGAACAAAACAGAGGTTTGCATTACCAATATCCCTTTAAAGGTACATTCATGCCTACGAAAGTAATTACCCGCTTGTTATCTCCAATAAAGGTATGACATAATTAGTATAGTTGGAAATAAGAGGCGCCCATCTTACTGACAAAATACTGGATTCCTTGAAGAGCCCCATGGGGCGTCCACAGGACAAACATGTTAAAATGTCCCTGACAGGCTGTCTCCTCGAGGTACGCCGGGAGCGGCTCTATGTGTTGATCTAATAGCTAGCGGTTGTGAAAACATTAACAGCTGTAAAAGGCTGATAAAGAAGTTAACACAGGATAATCCAAGAATTTACCCAGGCTTCGAACTCTATATTAAATGAACAGCGACTAACGGCAAATACAAGCTATCAATGGATTCTCCCTCAGCGGATGTGACAAACAAGACTACCTAAAATAGATTCTTGTGGCATGGGGTAGTTTTCGTTGTCATTACAATGTTTTGAGAGGGGTTTGAAGCAAACGTTTGATAGATAAATTAGCTTGAATACGTGTTTAATCCAAATCACACAGTTTGTACACGGGGTTGCATCTTTGACAATACACGCACCCTGTAAGTAACCCTCACAGAAAATAGGGAAAGAAAAATATCCCATTGATTCGCACACTATAGATGTGAGGGTATTATGCAGAGGTTTTGGTAAATGTTTATTAAAACTTAATGTGGTTTTGGAGTAGGAGTTGTTTTTCTGTAGTTTTAGAGTTTATGCACACTATACGGGATAAAAAATTAATGAAATGGGATTTAACGTCCTACTCTTCTGCACCTAACCTGGGCTAATGGAAGACGGGCATACGCCATACAGTGTGCTATGAGGGAAATTATCTACGGCCTACTCTTATATCGAATTCCAAAGGATCTTTTACGTGCACACCAATGTGTACACTGGACCTCGGTTTTTCATACCACCCGAACGACTACACAGCAATCCTTGTCAGGCCCTCTGTTCTGCGTCACTGAAAAAGGGGAAACAATGCCGGAAAATCGAGATGAACTTTCTTGGCCAATGCAGGGATCGAACACCCGACCGCCAGTCTAGCGAGCCAGCGTCTTACCCACTTAGTCACGTGATCCCCTATACGGGACAAATTATTAAAATCGAACGTGGTGGGACGTAACTATTTTAGTGTATTTGGAGAAACTCTATCGTTATTCCAGAACAGTAGGACGTTAAACACTATTTCATTTAATTTCTATCGTTTTTCAGAATAATGCAGCTATAAATTTCGGCGTTATCTCCCCTTTTAGATATTGACTTGTGAACGAGATAAAGTTCGGGGCAATTTTTTAAGATTTGTTGGAACTAGTACGAACTGCATTGACTGCCTTTTCTGACTTAAGACCAACAGTCAGACAGGGTGAATAGTTGAATTCAGAGCGTGTAATAGCATCTTTCTTCATTCGCGTAACCTTTAAGTCAAAACCTTGTTGCAAAACATGAGCAGTTGCAAGTGATTAGAACTAGCAGGAAATCATGCAACCGCTTGCAATTTACAGAAATCAACGATTCGAAAGAATTTTATATTTAATAACTGGGTGCTGTCCATCTCAGGGAAAAAGATGGTTGAAATCAAATAATCATTTAACACGTATGACTAGCAGAATGTCAATTGAATGTTTATATTGATTGCTACTGAGGAAAACGACTTCACAAACGACCGCAAACCTCTTTTATTGATGACAAATATATTTAAATAGAGTAGATTTCAATAAGTATATGAAGCATTGATTGCTGATACTCATTAGGCTTGACCAGAACTCGGTGGGATTTTGAAGAGAATTAGATCCAGTTTATCACCGCCATGCTTAACTTGGTTTAATCGGGCTTACCCCAATCAATACTTCAAATTAGTACCAACATATTTAGTTATGCTTTTATGATTACGAAATTAGTCCTCGCTTCAAATTTAACGCGTGTCGTCAAGCACGTGGTATGACAGACGCACGCGACAGAAGGTGGTTAAAATTTGCATAATTCTATTAAAAGCACGTGAAGGCTGTAGAAGTTCATATACTGTTTAGATACAAAAAGAGAACTGGTTTAAATAGAATTTGATAAGGTGCCAATATGCTGCATGATGCCGCCAAACTTTACTATTCTTTTTATTAGAATATACAGATGTGATCGGATTGGAAAATCCCCATTAAAAAATCTAGCATTGCGGTAAATCAGATTATTTCTTATTCATCGGTAAAAATTAAACCTCATGCCGAAAAGGGTGCAATATTATTTGCTTTTATGTTTTTATTCCAAAGATTTCCAACCGCGCATTAATATTCTTTTATAGAAAATGAAGTTAAATTTAAAATAAAAGACTGCAGCCAACCAATATTTTCTTTTCAAGTGTGTGCAGCATAAGAACGGTGCTTTGAATTACTTTTATTACAAAGAAATATGTGGTAATGATATGAAATAATAACGTATTTCATATTTCACTTTTTATAAGTCACATAAAATAATTATTGCATTAAAAGCGCCTAGGATTTTTTTTCTGAACGTGTTAATAAACATATTACATATGGCCGGTAAAATATGAAATATTAAAATAAAATAATATTATTTATAATTAATTTAGAAATCCATATTTTAAATGCAAATATATAATTAGCGGTAAATAACCCCCTCTTTTTTTCTTTCATTCTAATTACATTGAAAAATCATTTCGTTTATTATTTTTGATTGTGTTATAAATTAAGAAAATACACTAAACGTAATTCACCCGTGATTCTATTAAGATTGCCGTTTTTGATCTCCCTATTATTATTTTATTTATTTCAAAATATATTTATACCTAATAAGGTATTGAAAGAGTTTATTTACAATTGTATGGAGGGGATGGGGTGGCCGAACGGTTAGCGCGTGCGTGTTGTATCGTAAGGTCTGTCATTGAGTCGACTGGCGTGGTTGTTCTTGAAAAGAACAACTCGTGTTCTTGCGGCTCCTCTGAACGTCTAAAGAACCTCACGCGCAAGGGAATTATTTCAATGGAATTGAATATGTTAGTCCCGAAATGACCTAGTTTGTGTCGAGTGGACGTTAAAACCCATTTCTCTCTCTTTTTTTACATTTGCGGTTATTTACATTAAAGTAAAATCAAACAGTTATTTCATAGATCCTCAGAAAAATATAACGCAGACAATGAAAAAAGGCCTAAACAGACCATGACAAAAATCGGTACTTAAAAATATATATAAAAATAAGATATACATGTATGTTCTGAACTTTTTGTTTAATGTAAATCAATACTAAACGACAAGTTTTAAACAACTGCGACAAAAATGTTATAAAGGAAACGCTTTAATCAAATGATTTAAATCTATTTAAAAAATCCAACGTGGCATTAATATGTTGAAAAACAAAATACAGACAATAAAAGTGTCAAATAAAAATACACTGTGTCAACATATGTCGTTTATTAAAGCAGTGAAGAAAAGCACATGTACGTCGTCTTCAAGTTTATATTCACTTACGTATAATAATTCTTTATATTTGACAGATTGGTGAAGTGATTTTTGACAACCTAATTCAACTAAGTCTCATTTTACTCTCTTAAGAAACGCATCTTAATACTATCGCATACAAAATTGAAAACGAATTAACACATCAAAAGGGAGACATTATTTTTGGCGATTGTATTTTCAAGTAGATAAGTCTAAGATATGCTTTTTACTTTTCTTTTACAGTTTGCCGTCATAAGAGGGTGTTTTTATATACCATATGGCACAGGGCATGTGCAGAACATCTCGCCAGCTTGACTAGAAAGTTAGAACGAATTTTACCTCACATCGATGAATAGGACACCTCTTCAAGAATAAAATGGTGCTCGAAAGTGTCACACCGTGTTATGCTTAAGGGAGACAAATTGCGAATTGATGAGCATTTATGTGGCAGTAGGAAACAAAGTTTCTATTAAAATCTGCAGCAAATTCAATTAAACCTCCACGGCTACCAGATACTGATTACATGTGCGATCAGGCCGGGGGTTGAACGTGCGTGCAGTCAACCTTTCCGCCATTGTAAATATGGCGACGTCAAAACGACACGCGCAAAAACAACTGCATACTTGAGTATAAAATGAAGGATAGCACTTGTCAGTGCCGGTGTTTGGTAACAGTTAACAGGATTTCATACCTTATCGACAGTAGGGGGCGCAATTTCAATACTCTCGGTCATGTGCAGGAAATCTGTTAAACCTCAAACACGGTGTCATGAAAAAGGAAAACATGCATGCTTGGTTAAGTTTAAATGGCCCAGTGAATAGATGTAGGCGAAGCAATCTTACGAGATAGTATTACCGGCGAACGTATATTTTAAGCCCATTTATCATTATTTTACTAATCTATCTTCTTGATGCCGGATTAATTTAAAATTGACGAGAGTTTAAACAGATATTTCTGGCTATGTAGATATTCGCCCAGACGTTTTCTTACTAGAATCCCATTTATTTTGTTCGGATCGAAGGCGAAATGTAGAAATAAATGTATACAAAACCCTGTTCCTGTAAATCCGCATCAACATCTGTAACGGACATATTTACTTCCTCGTTCCACATTTCTTACACTTATTTCAATATTTAAATAAGTCTTAATCTTTCCCAATATTAATCAACATTTTAAACTTTTAACCGGTTTCTTGATCATTAACCATGTTGGTTAAACCCCATTTCATTTCGTTTTCAGTTTCTTTTTTTAAAGAGAAACATATAAGATTTTTCTGAGGAGCGGAGACGTATTGACAAAATTTCAAATTTTTCATAAAGCATATCGTTGTTCGCACTATATTATTGTTTATGTGTTTTCTATAACTGAGTCTTAGACTCCATTGGCCTGGCCACGAGTTCACAAAGCATTCTCGTACTTAAGTTAAGAATTTACTCAAAATTGTTCTCCTTATTTTAACTAATTTATAAAACTTTTGTTGTTTTAATGTATCAAATACCTCAATGAGAAACTATGTGCAAAGTTTTATGTTTCTGCATCAAAGATATATCTCATAAACAGTGATTGAAAGTTGAGCAAATTCTTAAATTAAGTCTGAGAATGCTTTGTGAACTTTGGGTCAGCTGTCTAGAATCATAAGTATCAATCCGGCATGATGCAGACGTCTGATTATTGGTCATTTATGTGAATTCCTCAAACAAACAGTTATATCAGTTGCTTCAGCAAACATGCACTGTTTCATGTACGACACCAGTAAATATTTATAGATAACTAGAAAGCTGGCGCTGACCTGGATCTCAGAAACCAAAAAGGATGTGCAGTAGTTAAAGATCGCTTGTACTAATTGCCGACAACAGCCTCCCAAAACAGACGGTAACTAGGTTTATGGTAACATTGGAGCCAAATGACGCAAAACAGGTTAGGAATGTGAACTTCTGAAAAACAGTTGTGTTATCAGGTATTCTACAGATAATAAGCATACCCTACCTCGTGTCCGAACTTACAGCTAACTGATGTCATTGTTCGGGCCTCGGTCTGTCACTTGGTGGTTTAACGCCTGCTTTCATAAAAGTGATACTGCCCATGTCACCGGCCCACCGGTTAAAAAGTATACGCCCGTCTTCATCAGCCCAGTCGGTGCCGGTGCGTTGAATCCCACTTAATCTTTTTAAAGCTTACGTAATCTTTGATACTTGTAAAATGATATACTGTATAGTGTATACGGGACTTTAATTTTTTCGTTATGTATGTTTTTTATATGCTTGAAAGTGACTTATGAAATCTTGTTGATGTGTCGTCGTAGTGTAATGAGCAATTGTAATTGTTACCCATAAATTGTGTTTTAATTGACAACGCATCTATACAGCACCAATCATTAAACGTGTAAATAACATATTTGTCGCACATTATTACATTCTGCACATGAAATCGAAATTGAAACCTTTTAACGGGATAAGAAAAGAGAATTAATTTTTTCATATACCGCTTGTATTAAATCAGCTAATGATTTGGTCCACAAACAAGATACTGACCCGGTTAGTGAATTAAAGTTGGGCGTTACACCGCATTTGCTTTAATTTCACCACATTTCATTTTGATGTACTAAAAAGGCAACATATTTTTTATGGATTTTATAATTGATCCGGAGTCGTCTACCTTTACTCTGTGGCCTTGGTCATTTGTAGGAATTCAACTTTTACATAATCAAATAGATGTTGCAACAACGTTATCACGAGTATTGCTATTTCCACACCAGGGGAAGCAACTGTGTTTATTTTACAGCTTTACGAAAAAATAACAATATTTCCCCGTTTTCTTTCACACGTTTTTGCATGGTCGATGTTTGATGCCTTTTTGGTGTAAACTCAAAGAAAAGTGGGCTTGTTTGCATTTTCTTTGAATTTGGTGAACATATATAATTTCGAGGAGGACGTCTAGAAGAGGCAAGAGGCTGCTTACGTTGAAACGTTGGACATTTTGTTTCCTTTACACGTCAAAGACTAAGCTGACCGATGCAAAGAGTATTAAAGGGAAATAACTACAATAATTGGTTGGGCAAGGTCTAGTTATGCCCTCACCATGACATATCGTAATGGTTTATTTTCAACATTCCGCTTTTCTTAATATTCATAACCACAAGGGCATATCTTAATATTCATAACCTAACAGTCGAGCCTGGCACACCCTAGTCGAGGCTTCCCCCACAAAAAAACGAGATTTGGTAAAAACGCTTACGGTACAAATTCACAACCTTCCGCAGTTTAAGTGTTGGCGGAAATACCACCACTCTCTTTCCTACGAATTTCTCCCATCCGATTTTTTATTTCCGAAACACGGAATAGATGACAAATTTCATATTGTTTTTTTGATGTTTTGGAAGTTTTTGTCGATAGAATGCTCTCTTGGTGGATATGTAACTCTTATTTGCTCCTGTTTGCTCAATACACTTTATTTATTCATTTTTATTAGCGTATCCAAAAATATTTTTCGTGATATTGTCCTTATTTTTGACGTTCTAACTCTTGACGCCAATTGGCAGACCATCGCCATCCATAAGACGACCACAGCCAAGGTCGGTCGCATTGAGTCTTTCTTGTAAATCTTTTTTTTGGGGGGGGGGGGTGAGCAAAATATGTACAGATTTTCCTAAATTAGTTAACAACATAAAATTTTCATTATTCAGCAGTTCAATAAATTTAAACATTGGTGTTTTTTATCCAATGATATTCATCTTATATTACCAAATCATTACAGAATGTACAAAGTCTACCATTTCTCTCTACATTGTAATTTCTCCCTGTTTAAAGTACGTAAATAGTCCCATCGTTTCTTTCAACTTCCATTACCCGTGCCTCTTTGGGTTTCCATATTAACGTGGTAGTAACGCCGCCGTGAAATCAATAGTAGACCTAGTAAGTGGATGCACTTGAATAAGGGAGGCAACTACCATTAACGCGTAGCAATTTATCAGGAATCAGACTAGTAATTCTTTCTATATATTGCCTTCCATGCTTAATCCATGACATTCCTTTGAGTATGGCATATTCTAAACATTGCGATGATCATTAGCTTTATAATCATCTGGTTAAAAGGGGTTAACTACAATTGTTTAGCTCTGTTTTACTTATAGTTTTAATGGATTAATATCCGTAGCAATGGCGGCATTTTTGGACTGAGCCTGTATACGATTGATGTGCTCTTTGTGATCAAATAAGGTTTTCAAAAATTGGTTGGATTAATCAGTTATTTGCAGTCTTCTTACTTATATTGTTTGTGACTGAATTTCAACTCACTGGTAAATCAATAAACAACCTGTGTTATTCTGAGGCAGAGCATTTCAGACTCAAAGCCAATTAAGCTAAGGGAGGTTACGGGGCTATTCAAATCAAACAAAGGCTCCTTAAAACTATCAAGAATTTAATTGAAATATCTGCTGACTTGAATCAAATTTGAGTGATGGTCACAAATAGAACATATAATTTAATCGAATCTAAATATTGCGTTCTGAATAGCTGAATGGTAAATTTTCTGGTTAGTGGCTACAATATTACACGAGGAACTAGACTTCATTTACCTCGTGGAGACTTGATTATAAATAAGCCTTTTATTCTTGAAATTAGTGCCAAGATTAGTGGTTTCTCTTGCTATCATGAGTCCCACATAAATTGAAGAGGTGTCAGTGTGGAAATACTTGCAAGGTCTAACTTAACTCACAGATTTAACTATTTTCAGTGTCTTGAAATGTCTTTGCGATCTAGTTGCTGTCTCTCAAGAACTCTGGTGATCGACAGACTCCCAGAATCGAAAAGAAACGATGTAACAAAGAATGGTTTTCTGGATTTATTCTCTGCATTACTGCAGATTTTGATAACTCTCTCATTTAATTGTTGGTGGCGATGTTAATGTACATTTGGATGATTGTAATAATAACCCCATACAGCAATTTCAAAATCTAGGATTTACATTAACATGTTAAGTGTACTGCGCATGATGGGTGTCCCACACTGGATCACTCGGCAATCCTCGACAGATTCCGGTTCCGGAACCTACATCTAATCTCAGCTGTATGACAGTAAGTGATATGTACCTACGCCCATACATTTGCGATGCGGCTGCCGGTTTACTTTAACATGAAAACTTGACACCGTGGGCACAACCAAACCCAAATTGGCGACCTATTCGGCTAGCGACCTATTCAACCGATCCAGCTGGTAACCTGTTCGTTGGAAACCTATTCAGAATAAAGACAACAGTCGCCCAAAATTACCTTTCCGATTATATATAGCTGGATGATCAGAATTCTGTACGATGGTCCGAATTTTGACTCGGAATATTACCGTTCTTTCACTTTAAAATATTGAAAAAATGGCGACGTTTAGGATGAAAGAGCACCCCTTTGATATGATTGTGCCAAGTGTTACTAATAATATTAAGAAAACTTATTCAATTACCTTTCAGAATATATATGGCGAAATTACACTTCTATTCTGAGCTAAAGGAATGGATAAAAAATAATATATTCTACCTTCATTTGATAGACGTAACGTTGGATTTTATTTGTTGATAAAAATAGATGAGTTTGGGCGACTGCTGTCTTTATTCTGAATAGGTTGCCAACGAACAAGATGCCAGCTGGATCGGTCGAATAGGTCGTTAGCCGAATAGGTCGCTAATTTGTGTTCGGTATGGGCGCAACCATGTTTCATCCGGGACCTTTAAAGTAGTTCCAATATGGTGGAATTGGTCATACAGCCGAGTCCAGATGTAGGTTTCGGAATCTGTCGAGGCATGCCGAGTGACACTGGATGTGATTATTACGCGATGAACTAATTTCAGATATTCAAACTAGAACCAACCCATCTCAGATCATATCCTGGCGACGTTTGAACAAGCGTGACGCGACCACAAAATACAAAAAAATGGTAGCGTATCACAAATTAAAGTCAATTAGTATTGCTGTGTTTAAACAGTATATACGTCATCGTATGCAGAACGAATGTTGTGCCAATGATAACGTGAACACTCAATAAGGCAAAATGAAACGACTATTACAGTTGTCTTAGATATTGCTGAATCAGAAAGACTATTTAGAATTGTTGTCAGTTTTTAGGTGGTAAAAGTGCTGGTGCATCCATAACTCCCACACATCTCTGGAAACCAAATATACAATGACTTTGATGATTTTTTCTCCGCAAAGGTTATACATCTATGGAATGGAGCAACACCAAATGCTCAGTAATCTCGGATACTGTTATACGCATGATTAGAAACTCTGCTTTAAAGCCATCCACTTAAAGGCCATCTCTTTGAACTAGCACGCTTCATTCTGGGATAGTCCCACATGGATTTAAATGCATTGTAGTAAGACCTTCGTATAAAGAAGGTTGGGTTAGATCAGAATATTTTGAAAAATTACAGGTCTGTTTCTAATCTTGTGTTTCTATCCAAAACATTTGGAACGTATTGTGGCTTCTCATGTGTGTTCTTATCTTTCCGAACATGATTTCGTTAGAAGATTTCAGTCCACATTTCGTGCTAGGTTCCAACTATCACAATTCGTGCTGCGAATAAAATCAACTATGATGATAGAATTACATTTGGTTGTTATTTAACCAATTCCATCACACTGTAAATTCTTTGGATGGCAGTGTGTCCTTATGTTTAAACAATATTTTATTTCTTAGTCAGTCACAGATATATTTAACATACAATATATGGATACAATAACAAGCATTGCTGCTTATGTAAAATCGCCCCCATAAACAATGATCATTGTGAAGGTAAACGACTGGATGTGTTTGATTTACATATTTTACAGGGTGCAGAGGGTGAAGGCAAAGAAGGTAAAGATCCCTTGGAAAGAACACACTGTACAATCCAACTAAATTATAACGGTAGATATTCAATAAGACGATGTCGATGTCAAGGCCCAAAATTAATTCATTTTATTGAGTTTTAAGAGTTCACCTGCTTACCGGAGTGGGTGGGGAGTTATGGTAATGATCTACGCAGTTTTAAAGCGTTTAGTTAGTTTGATAACGTCATGTACAATTTCAACGATTAAGGAAATTTCCTCCAATTAAATAGCTGTGTTTCCAGAAAGTATTGTTTGTATATTTCTATGTTCAACATCTAATTTATTTATTGTTATTTTCGCTGAGAATTGTATAGTGGACAGTGTAAGAAATAAAGTCCAGAGTCTTCGACATCTTGACCACAAAAATAAGAGGGATTTTCCGATATGTGCATCAGCCATTTGTGAAGGTTGAAGTCGCTCTTGAGTTTTGTAGTTTACTATGTATTTTCTGTAAATGCCTTTCGCCTATATAGTAGTGAGCATAATTTTTTTGATTAAATGCATGCTTTAAATCAAAATGAAAACTCGAGTCAGAAACTAAAAGAGAGGCATACAGCTTCTTGCTCTGAAACCTACGGGAGAATTCAATATTAATAGTTGCTCCCCTTTACTAAGTTATCTCCCGGTCTGCTTTCTCACGTCTTGTTGAAATAATGATCCCATCGTGATACTCTTGCTATTCTTAGTGTCGATCAGAAGACATGGTATGATAATATGCGGTTCCGGTCCTTATTATTTCTGACTTACCTTGGTACCCTTCATACTGCACCCCACGATCCATCTACATCATACATCCAGAACTTTCTCTGGCGGAGCTAGCTAAAGACAGGCAGCCTTAGTTAGGAATGGGTACCCTTGTGCGTTATAAGCTGTTTCTTAGGCCGATAACGATACCCATCGCCAAATAATCGTGCTACTTTTGTGAGTGGTACCCCCATTGATGCCCCCCCCCCCCGCCCCGTGAGTTCACACACCATTCTTAATTTAAGAATTTAGTCAAAATTGTTTACCTTCTACTAAAGTATAACCCTTTTAATGTATCAAATAAATCATTAAGGAAATATATATGTGCATAGTGTTGTGTTTCTGGATCAAAGATATTTCCTGTGATTGATTGAAACGTGAGTAAATTCTTAACGTAAGTCGGAGAATGCTTTGTGAACTCGGGGACAGAATATTCAAAAAATAATAGTGGCCAGAAAACCCTTGTCTTATTACCCACTCATAGATATGACTTTGTCATAAATTTCCCTTTTAAAACAAGTGTTTCGTTTCGCATAAATATAGACATTAAAACAAAAACTTTTATATAACCTGAAGTTTATGGAATCACTTGCCCTGATGATTGAGATATTATTGCAAATTAGTTCAGTATATTATGTCGTTTGCTGTAGATCTTTGATGTGAACTATGCCGTTGTATATTTTAAAATCCACCATTACAAAAAAGGAGTAACGTTTTCTAAAATCCAACATTGAATAAACACTTATCATAGATATGTGCCATTTTGTACCAACGTTCTTAGTATTGCAACCCCTGTTTTACAAACAATAACTACAATTGTACAATTATACTAAAGCCCTGTAAAAGTAACTTTGATCTAGTAGTCGAAACAAAACGTTCTTGATTCGATATGACCAAAATGGAAGAAGAGAAATCTTGAATGAAATTAGTAGCCTGTTAGTAACATCTGTTAAACAGCAACATGTGTGTGAAAACAACATAATCTAATAAACGCAAGTTATTAAATTTTGACACACTGCTTGTGTTGATTTTCACAGAAATTTTCAACACGTCTAGTGTCAATCAAAACACTTGTCACGAGTTTGTGATGACTAACAACGTTACATTTGTGTTGCTAAATAGAGACACCCAAACAAAGGTGTATTGCGTTAACGCAAGAGTGTTTAAATTGCACCTGAAATGGGTATGTAAAGATAGGAATAAATCATGCGAATTGAAATGGGGTTTAACGTTCCACTTTTCTGCTCCGAGTGAAATCTTGATTTTGTAACTTTAATATAGGCTCTGATCTTAGATCATTGTAAAACGGGCATTGGCATATAAAATGGAATTCATCTTCAACCAGGTTACTAACTATATCGGCCTGCCTCTATTGCCATTGAAAAAGAACCACTTCTCAGCTGACATGTAAATCCAATCTGATATCTTGATCTTTTTAGGTCAGTGACATAAGACACGTGATAAGTATGATTTAATTTTCCTACATGTTCTTTTCCTGCAGTAGTCCCGAAATGACCTAGTGTGTGTCGAGTTGACGTTAAACCCCATTTCTCTCTTTCTCTCATTTCCTGCAGACCACAACGCCTGCCATATATACATGTAAAGTGTTTCATGGTGACATTATATAAGGTAGGATGTCTTACCTCACGGATTGGAGTTTCTCGTGTACCTCCACCCCTAACCTCAACATACACTTACCTACAAAGAATTATTGAAATATAAATATAACTTAAACCTATCTTCGTTTTGCATCACGTAGGTTTAAAAAAAAATCAACATACATATTATTATTCATTTGTTTTGTAATAAGGTCACAATCCGTTCTTGACACATTCATATGTAGACACATTCATATTAATATGAATTGGATCAATATACAAATTGTAAATAGCGCTTCCAGACAATATAGATGTAATTGTCAAACAAAAAATGAAAAAATCTGAACCATTCATTCAAACGGCTAAGAATAAATCTATTGTGAGGAGAAATCTCGAATGCATTAAACCCAACTTGTCCAAATTGATGTCATTCTAAATGGTTATATTCTCTACGAAATTAGGTCATAATTATCTGACATTCGCTAAAATATGAGTAGTTATTATCGAATTTAGACTATCTACTTATGGAAAATATAAATAGGGAAAAATTGACAAATTCCTTTCTATATGGGGTGTGTACTCGATCTGCAGTTTCTGTTCGTATTGCTGTTCCGTGTTTTTGGACAAGAAACGGAGCCTCAAGCGCTACTTTTCTTCTTCTTTGGGACGACGCTCATTGCTTGTTCCATGGACGATGCATCGACAGTGATTTTTCATAACACATCAAAAGAAGGCTGCGATGACGTCATGCCGTTCCTGATACATAGTACGCCTGTACTTGTTTTTTTTTTTAACTGAATGGCCTAGTAACAATACGAGAGACAAGTCATTAACATAACGCACACCTGAATACCAAAAACTAGGCAAGATATTTAGTGACATATTTAGTGATATTTGATCGGGACATTTTTATATTGTAAAAAGGGCACAGCAAGATATATTGAACTTATTATGAAGAGTAAAGAAAACTTAATTTCACCTCACTTGCCTTCATTTTGCGTGAGATAACTACTCAGACACCTAAGAATGTTTGATTCAATTGAAATTGGTTTTTAATTGGCACCCTAAACTCTTGATTCTAAGCAATTTTCTAAATAGTTGAACTTTTGAAATGAAATGGGGTATAGCGTTCTACTTTTCTGCTCCGACTAGACTAATGAAGATTTGAAATACAAACTGATCGAAACAATAGGTGTATTCAACTAAGTAAGGATTGTATATATTGTATATACTGCTTTTTTATAATTAGTATATAATTTGTATTGTAAATAGGGGTAGGGGTCTGACCCGAATGTACATCCACGAACTTGTAAATTTGAAACAAACATGAGCGAAATCAGCTAATGTACCTACACGCTTGTACCTTGAAACAGGAGGCAGAACTGGCGATGTTTTAACATTTAAAAATATACAAAGGTTTGAAACACTCAGCAATGCTTGAAAAATATTATATAATCGTTATATTATTTCCGATATTGTACATACCAGTAGCCTATTTCGCCATGTCTATAACGATTCAATTCCATCAATCAACTCAAAGAGATCGTTTCGTTAAATCTGGTAATTTGGAGCAACATAAGACATTGAGTAATCGTCTTCATGGAGTCAATATATCTTACAGCCCTTTGCAAACCAATTACTGGTCTGACTATTATTTGTGGGTGAATAAAAATACCGAGAATTAAATTCAGATTGGCGTTTGCAGAATGAATAATATCTCTTACGATACTGATGAAAAAAACGAGATAAATATTCAAATTGGTTTTAACCTTCAAATAACCTTTATGTAACCTTAGATTAGTCTAGTTGTGTCATTTCTAGACAGAAGTGCTTCCATGAAAGGATGATGTGCAGTGTAGTTCAGTCGATAGTAGGCTGTTACGAGCATTGGCACAATGATCAGCTAACAGAATTTGCTAAACGTTGGTCTGTAGGGTTTAGTTTTATACAGAAACCATAGCAGGCCTATAATATTCGCTTGTAAACTCGTATGTTTTATTCATGTATGAGACTTCTTTAGAAAGATACAATACTTTATCGCTAAATTAAAGGTATTTTGCTTTAAAAACGATACACAAGACTTATTCACTACCTCAAATGAAATAAGTTAAAGACAGAACTTTTGATCGCGCTTCGCGGTGACATATTTGTTATTATGTACCTGTTTATTTTAAAAATGTGCACTAGTAATTAGGAAATGATACAAGCAACAGATATATGTATATCAAAATGAGCTTTTCTTACGGATTAAGTGTGTTATCTATGCAATCAATGCTGTTGTCCAGCAATATTAACTGCAACACCAAATTCTATGAAAGGACCGTAAGCAATTTTCTGATGGGCCCCAATTTAATCCGATTGCATTCAGGCCGGGATGTCTAACGTTGGTATTTAAGATTTGTTGTCATAATTAAATATTAAGATCATGTGGATTAGGTCCAATACTTGTCACTATCACCCCCGGTGGAAGTGGACGTTAAACTCCAGAAACGAACGAAAAGGTATATGGAGGGGAGTCTGGCCAAGACATATTTCAAATTCAGAATCTGCATTATTTACAAAGATATACAATTGCTTAACAAACACCGTTGTCCGTTACCAAGTGTGTCCTAACCAATGGCGTGATTTTGATTCCAGGTTGTACATGACAAGGAGTAGGGTCGTCTGTCCAACCTCGTGGATTTTCTCCTGGTCCTCCCACTGCTAAAGATCTCTACACGCGAGCCAATTATTGAAATAAAATTGAACCATATGTCAGCCCCGAAATAACTTAGTGTCGAGTGGACGCAATTTACACTGTAGCTTGCTTGGTTGCTAAAACATGTGGGCTTTTATTTAAGTTAAAGATGATCAAGTTGTTATTGTGAACTCAGCGGGAACAAAGTGTAGCCATCCGATCCGGATAATGATTGCAGACTCATAAATATGGCATCGTGAATCCAGATCAACTAATGTAAACTTCAAATGCCCACTTACATGAAGATAGGTCGATGTAAATAATTTTTGAATCAATCTGTTTCAGATAATAGCATGCATGGTTGGGTATGGTTTTAATCTCTTTCCCCTGGCTAATGTTTTTATTTTATTATTTATTAGTACTTATTGGCACACAATTTCACTTTCCTGGAGTCGGTACTATTAATGGAGTTGCAGTTTTATTACAATTATATCGACAAATACTGACCGACTCTCTTGTTCATTAGAGCGACCAGAAATTTCATAATTTGATTACTTACCAAAGCAATTTTACAATTCAATTATATAACAGTCTCAACTCTATGTGGAATCAACGCATCAAACGGACGGATGAAAAAAAGATATGGCATCTCGTAGATTTAATGGCGGTCGGATATTTATTGGATGAAGATTGAATTATTTTTTAATCCCGAATAAAGAATTATGCAACATGTAGTGAGCTAAATCCAACGAACAGATTACTCTGTGGATTGTGAGAATTTCTCAGATAAAAACAATGGCGTATGGTGTTTGCTTGCTATGATGCACTTCTGTATTACAAACAGTAAACATTCACTACCACTTGCATGATGCGTGTCACTTTCTATTAAATCTATAAAGAGAAGCAGTTTTTAGATTTAAAAAGCCGCTACAAAAATAGAATGAAACCTCGGACAACCAGAAGAATACCCAGTCAGAAGAAACCTGCATGAAATCCTAGTCATTTTGTTAAAAACATCCCGGTTAATGACACGACATGACGTTGTATGCAGACATTTTGGGTATGTAGTGTCTCTTTAAAACGAGAATTTATTCACAAATAGATGATTTCTAAAACAGTGAATGCCATTTAAGTTTCTTCCGTATTGCTGAGAGAATGGATTAGCTAGCTAGACAACCTAACCAGGAAGCGGGGCTTTCTGAACTGAAATTAAATTTAACTGTTACCTTACCTACACTAACAGGAATTGTGAAGGCGGATATACGCGATGCATTGCGCCACGAGGTTAATTTCGCGGCGGTTCAACATACGTTAGTCTCATCCGAAGAAACAAGAACTATTTTTGCAAGTCAAGGCTTTGTGTTTCAACCTGGCCCCAAATTCACAAAGCATTCTCAGACTTAAGTTGAGAATTTACTCAACCTTCAATCATTGTTAATGAGAAATATCTTTGATCCAGACACACAAAACTTATAATTGATGCCTTTTTTTGTAAAGTTCAATATCTTTGTTAAAATAAGGTGAACACGTTTGAGTAAATTCTTAACTCAAGGCTGAGAATGGCTTTATTAACTCGGGATCTGGTCTCAACACCGTGCATGGTTTACTAAATTAATTTCATCTAAATTAGACCCCTGGATCAAAAGCAAACACTAATATGTAGCATCCGATTCAAATAATTGCATATCCTGTTCAGGTTCGTTGGAATATGCATAGTTTTGCATGCGCACACAATCGTGTGGTTTCAAGCGAATTTCCAGCTGACTACAAGAAAAGAGAAGTGAACGACAGTGACAATTAGGCCCCGCATGGTATTCGAGTACAAGCAGCACGAGGTCAAAATAGTGTACAAACACCTAAACAACAGTTTTAAAGTTAACCTACTACATATGAACTAAATTATCAATATTTCTAGATTGTTACACTTCTCATCCCGACCCTTCCATTGTCCAAATTGTTTTCAACCACCTCAGATTGAAAGTGTCGAACTGTCAGTTCCCAATCAAAGAAAAAAGATGGCGTTTTCAGATAAATTCTATACGGCGGAGAAATGTCATTTCAAATAGACACAAGTTAGCCAGATAAGGCTACTTGAATTGGGAAAAGCAATGACACGCGTTGTAAAGATTACCCCAACCAATGGTAAATACAATCTTAGTAATCTATTCCATTGATTTCTACCTTTTAATATTTAACTAAGACGTTTCATGTTTTGAATTGCCGGAATGTCTAATAAGAAATTCGATGCTTCCCAGTTGCATTTGCTGTTTGAGTTGTCCAAGATCTATAAAATGAATTTCGTTTTATGGAATTTAAACAGTTGATTTTCCCCTTCTAAATTAAATTTTGATAAAAATGATCTTGTGCAGTAGAAACAACGTAGGCGTTTCATTTTCTTCGTTAATTAACAATATCCCTGATTGTACGTGCCAGGAATGAATTATAGAGTACCCTGAGCTCAGCTGTTGATTTCCGTTTTAAAGTTGCGGTACCACAGAAGTCCATTAACAATTTAACAAATATAAAGACTGAAACATAATGAGAAAAACAAATATAAGCATCGAAATGTTAGTCCCAAAATGATGTAGTTTTGTTAAGTGGACAGCCTATCACAGACTATGTATAACATTTGCTTTTCTTCTACTTACTCATGTTATAAAAGATTAAGGAATTAGGGAAGTAAATTCGTAATCACAGATTATATACTAGTATAAAATTTGTTTTTCATTTATTTACTCAAGTTATAAAAGATTCGGGAATTATGGAAGTAAATTCGACTAAAATGCAGATATATAAATTCATAAATCAAATTAGGCCGATATATCTGTAAAATGGGTTATTTTTTCTAGCTAAAAGAAGTAAATACCTGTCCATAGGGGATACCGGAACACTTATATCTCCTCAACAATTGTCAATTTAATTTAATTTTGGCCAGATTACCTTTCAACCGTATTGATGAATTGCAGAAAGTGGACAGATATTCAAACCCATAGTATATCACTTTTTAAAATATATAAACACACAACTCTGGTACTTGGTTACAGATGCTACAATTTGATTACTTACTATATGAAACGTTTAAACTCCCCAAGAAACCTTGGAAATCTACAGACCTTCTTAATATGGAGGATGGTCCTATTAAAGTCCAAAATAAATCGAAATAAATGCTCCTCAGTTGAAACGTTCACAGAATCTCTTATCAAGACTCACAGATATTTAACATTATATTCCAGTTAACTGTTTTATCTTTTCTTATATAATTATAATAGAAATGTCTAAGAACGTATGTGTCGAGTTGATATAAGATTGTACCTGAACGTTTATTATACAGTACCTCTGAACACTTGGGGGGAGAGGGGTGAGTTTTATAAATGTTGTATTACTACGAGTAAATAAATATATTCATAATTATGCCACTACATCCATATACTATCCTTATAGTTTCCTCATCTATCATTATTTAAAAAAATAGGTTGCCAGGCAACCAAAACATACGCCCACACAGCAGCTAAATCGTCCGGGCAGTCAACAAGAGTAATCACCAGAAAAACATAATTCAAACTCACCCATAACTACGGTGTAACTGATATAATCAAACGTTTTTTTAAATCAGATAATAATTGTGACCTCCAGAGGGACCACAAGCTAAAAAGGGTGATTTTTTGTATAATCAGGGGCCATAATTAAGGAAGTTACGATATGTGCAAATATGCAATGGAACGAAGAAGATCTTTAGGTTATAAACATGTATTTCAAGTTTCATCAAAATCAGTTCAAAATTGTGACCTCTATAGGGTCCACAACCCTGATATAATATATTTTCACACTATTCGCGTACAAACGGCAGCCATTTTATCCGTCAATTATGGTCCGATTTTCACGAAATTCAAATTCTCCCTTCATAACCATGTAACGGTGATATAATCAAACGTTTTTTTTTAAATCGGATAACAATTTTGACCTCCAGAGGTGCACAAGCTAAAAAAGGCGATTTTTCGGACAATCAGGGGCCATAATTCAGGAAGTTACAATCCGATAGGCGCAAATATCGAAAGGAACCAAGATCTGTGGGTTATAAACATGCATTTCAAGTTTTATCCAAATCGGTTCACAATTGTGACCTCTATAGGGTCCAATATAACATATTTTCACACTATTCGCGTACAAACGGCAGCCATTTTATCCGTCAATTTTGGTCCGATTTTCACGAAATTTGAACTCAACCTCCATAACTATGTAACGGTGATATAATCAAACGGTTTTTTAAATCGGATAACAATTTTGACCTCCAGCGGGACCACAAGCTAAAAATGGTGATTTTTTGGACAATCAGGGGCCATAATTTAGGAAGTTACGATCCGATAGCCGCAAATATCGAAAGGAATCAAGATCTTTGGGTTATCCAAATCGGTTCAAAATTGTGACCTCTATAAGGTCCAATATAACATATTTTCACACTATTCGCGTACAAACGGCGGCCATTTTGTCCGTCAATTTTGGTCCGATTTTCACGAAATTTGAACTCAACCTCCATAACCATGTAACGATGATATAATCAAACGTTTTTTTAAATCGGATAACAATTTTGACCTCCAGAGGGACCACAAGCTAAAAAGGGTGATTTTTTGGACAATCAGGGGCCATAATTCAGGAAGTTACGATCCGATAGCCGCAAATATTGAAAGGAACCAAGATCTTTGGGTTATAAACATGCATTTCAAGTTTTATCCAAATCGGTTCAAAATTATGACCTCTATAGGGTCCACAACTTTGATATAACATATTTTCACACTATTCGCGTACAAACGGCGGCCATTTTGTCGGTCAATTTTGGTCCGATTTTCACGAAATTTGAACTCAGCCTCCATAACCATGTAACGGTGATATAATCAAACTGTTTTTTAAATCGGATAACAATTTTGACCTCCAGAGGGACCACAAGCTAAAAAGGGCGATTTTTCGGACAATCAGGGGCCATAATTCAGGAAGTTACGATCCGATAGCCGCAAATATCGAAAGGAACCAAGATCTTTGGGTTATAAACATGCATTTCAAGTTTTATCCAAATCGGTTCAAAATTGTGACCTCTTCCCTGTTCACAAGCTAAAAAACGTGATTTTTCGTACAATCAGGGGCCATATCACATGAAGTTACAGTCCGATACATGCCAATATCGAAAGGAACCGAGATCTTAGGGTGATAAATCTATATTTTAAGTTTCATTGAAATCGGATAACAATTGTGACCTGTAGACTGTTCACAAACAAATTGTGGACGGACGGACGGATGAACGGACAGGGGCGACGACAATATACGTCCACATGAAAATGTGGGCGTATAAAAACTGTCAAGTTATATCCAGTGGGTTGACAGGCCTGGATTATCGATACTATTTATACTAAACATTATAGACAGCTTGGACATTAATCCTAATTGAGAAAGTACTGAAACATATTAAATTTCTGTCGAGGAAACGCGTGTAGTCGTCATGCGAGACGAAGGTATAGCGACAGCATGTTAAATATCCTCGACGGTTGTAAATGGAAATAATAGTAGGCCGTAGCACCCCTGTGAAGTCAACGTTTCCCAACTAGAACACGGTTTGGTGTGATGATATGGCAATCGCTAAGTTAATTAATGTTTCTTAAATTAACTACTTTAAGCTCAACTGACTAGTAAGTCGTTAACATGTCATCACTATTCCAGTCGTCATTGGGTAACGACGTTAATCTATTATTTATGATATTGTTTATAAACCTTTAATGCAATGTTCATCTATACCTTTATCCTACAATCTGATTAAAACACAGATCCTATTTCGTTTCGTTTTTATAGTTCAAAATTTCGTTTTACTTGTCTTTACTACACAAGGATCTGGAAGAGATGTTATCATTGACGTTTTCTAAATGGTGTAAACGATTAGCCAATGAAACGGAGTGTTACGACGAGCTTTAGGCGTGTTTTGCACGGAACTGTGGGTAATCCTCTAGTAACACCAATGTTGATGGGTTAATCAAATGTCTGACGTCATAGAGTCAAGAGCCTCTGACCTGACCTTTCAAAACAACCGGTCTAATCTTCATGTAGCGTAGTCGATCGAAAGTATAAAATAACAAACGAAATATAGACCTGTATTTTAATCAGATTTTTTTGTTATCTCTCTTCTGATGTTTCTTAAATAATATACCAAATTTGTACGTTAGTTAGGATTCCTTACTAAGTGCATTAAGTGATCTGTCAATACTGTATGATGATATATGTGTATTTATGTTCCAGTATATTAAAGAATTGAACAATCGTGCGAAATCTGTTAAATCCTAAGAGAGAATTTACACCTCTGGAATATGCCGGTTTTCATTAGCCTGACTGGTGCAGAAAAAACAAAACATGAAACCCATTTCGTTTCGTTTTTACTTCTAATTTTTAGTTTACCGACAGCAAATGCGAACAAAGTGCTATTGTCAATGACCCACAATTACCAACACGTGACATAATCAAAACACTTCCTTGTACGCTGTTCAAAGATAGAGTAAGTATTCTGACATAATGTGAAATGGCATTTCAAAACAACAACAGCAAACACGCTATACTAAATCGTTAGTGTTCATTCAAGGACCTCGTCCATGTCTACCAGATTCTTAAATTGGACATAAATATTGCGTTAATGGGCAGAAATAAATACAACTATTCGCGAACAAGGCGTAAACACATCTGAACCTTAGCTTAGATAATCCACGGAACGCGACAAAGCATTAGAAAAAGATAATTAACACAACGCAGTTACGAAAAAGCCTATTAAAATAATATTACTAACTGGAACCCCGACATCTCTTCCAGACTAAATCTATAATTACAAATACTTATATGTCTATTTAACATATAACATTCATGCGAAAAGTGGTAGAAGACTTAGACATCGATCTTTTTTTCGGAATTTCGATGTCCGTTTTATTGATTTCGTCTGTCCTGCTACACTGATCCCCTTTAAAGCAATTGACAGCGAATTAAATTGTTTCCCGCCTTGTCGACATTTATTATTAGATAAAGAACTATTTCTACCAAGCTAAATTAGTACAGGTAGTAATTTATTCTTAATTATCAAACGGTGACTGTTCTTGTCTTTCCCATTAAATCTCTTGACATGAGGTTCCCATTTCTCACGTAATTAAATCTTATTACCAAACGTCAGATAAACAAAAACTTTGATTGGGTTTGGTCGGACTACCGGCGTTTTCCTCTTCTAAATTAAAAATCTATTAGATTAGACAATGCTTTATCTTCAGTGAACGAGATCGAACAAATATTAATTTCTTCTTTAAGTGTGGGCTGATATCACTTGACCATTACCCTTTTCTCTTTGTCCTCATCTATCGGATACTTTCCGTGCCTCTTGTCCATTTTATATGAGATTAAGAGATAATTTGACGATGTAAAATGGATTGTAAGTGTTAGAATGACCAGTAAGCGTGCAAAGTAACAAGTATGGTGGCCGTTCTAAAAACTGTCTTCAGGCCCCGATAAACATCCCAAAGGTAATCTAATGACAGAACGGAAATGAAAGTCAGTGTTGCGCGAGGTGATACCATCAACCGTTGTCCTGTATCAACTAAGACAAGTTGAATCGCCAGACGACATCTTAGTAATCACAGCGCCCATTTTGAACGCGTCATCCATGTCTGAAAGCGAAGAACCAAAACCCGGGAAAGAACGCGAAAAGTCATTTAACTAAAGAGGAAAAGTGGTCAGGAAAGATGCATGCCTCATAAAACGAGTGATTAATGAGTTTTTTCTCTAGAATTTGTCTATCTTTAATCTCGCCTATTCTAACGCCAAGAACTCAATTGGAAAAGGATCAATGTTTACGTCATAGTAGGCCAAAAACCAAGTGAAAATGAAGCTTTGCCAATACTGACAAATTGCTTTCTAAACGTACCAAGCAGAGTCTCTAAAATCATGTAATTCCCACTTTCTCGGCTCCTAAGTATATATTAGCTTTGATGGATAGCCAGCATGGAATTTGCTGGTTGATATTACAGAATTAATAGCATTATTAGCCAGAATGTCACGGAGTTCCTTCGCTACCAATAATGTTGGACGTTTTCTGATATCTGCTGTTACTAATAGCTGTCCTTCGTCTTGGGTTAATGTATTCTAATCATACAGTGGCATCTTGAAAGTGCTACATCTGAATTCTAGAATACTTAAGCCAAAATGAATAATATATATTTTTTTATATCTATCAGTCTGTTGATCAAGTTGATAGTTCATTAAAAACCCGCAAATTAGTAAACACAAATAAGTGATTTTGCGTGTAGTAAATCGAAGCAATATATTGCATGTTGTGCTTTAATTGCATTAACAGCATGGAACTGTTTTCATAAAGAATCGTGTTCTGGTGAAGTCCACGAATAACACTAAATGCCTAACAAAACCTCCGAATAACGCAGACAATCCAAAATGTCAAAGATAATGGTAAAGCCATTCAACGGTGGTGTAAAATAATTAATAAATTATAATCACAAAATGCTGAAATTTACCTAGCTGAATGTAAAGACGGAAAAAAGTCAACTATGTGATTATACCACGGGACACCGTATCATCCACAGATGGGCAGTCATACGAGGTGTTCCCAAAAGAGTAAACCTGCCCCTCACATACACGAAACCCGTCACTATTTGTAGAAGTGAGGGCAAAATTGGCCTTGATATACTATTCAAAAAAAGTAGGGGATATTTGATTTTTAAGTGTTATTAAAGTCACCTAATGAAACTGACGAATAAACAAATGACAAAGTGAAATGAAGTTCACATTCATCGATTTATTCCAAATGATCGTTAGACTAAGTAAGGCACAGACTGACCATTATAAGGGTAAAATGATACCCGGGGTCAAACAGCAAAGCTACCACAGCATCACAACAAAGTCAGTAACGGGTAAATCCTCCTCTGTTTGCCAAACAAGCATTGATCCGACGTGGCATACTCCTAATGAGACGTCTAAGGTCATTTTGGTCCAGATGGTCCCATTCCTGTTGCAACGCAGCAGCAAGTTCTTGGACATTGGCAGGACGTTGTTGACGTTGACGTAACCTCTGTCCAAGCATGTCCCATACATGCTCGATGGGGGAGAGGTCGGGACTCAGTGCTGGCCAAGGTAATGTGGTGATGTTCTGTTGTTGGAGGTAACCTGTAACGATCCTGGCCCTGTGACATCTTGCGTTGTCATCCTGGACGATGAAACGGCGGCCATGACGTCGTGCGAACGGCACAACATGGACTGCCAAGATGTTGTCCCGGTAGTACTGGCCTATAACACGCCCTGCAACAACATGACGTTAACGTCTTGTTTCGACGACGCCACACCCTCCTACGTCTGTCCAAAAAATCAACAGTGAACCCTGACTCATCTGAAAACATCACATTGCTCCAGCGTCGATTATCCCAGTGTTGACGATCCCTACACCAACGACGTCTTGCCTGAATGTGATGATCTCTCAAACAAGGGATCACGCGAGGACGTCGGGCGCGAAGGTGACCCCTATGCAGTCGATTCCGAATCGTCTGGCCACTCACTCTCACACCAGTGTCTGTTTGAAAACGAGCGCTGATCTGATTTGCTGTGATGACACGATTTCTCAAGGCCAAGGTACGGATAAATCGATCCTGGGCTTGAGTTGTCGCCCTTGGTCGACCTGAGCGTGGTCTGTCCTGTACAGATTGTGTATCACGGTATCTGGACCATAGCCTGCTTTTGACAGACTGAGAAACATTCATCATCCGCGCCACAACCGCCTGTGTTGTGCCGATCTGTAGCATGCCAAGGGCACGTAACCTTTCATTTTGGGTAAGCCTACGCATATCAAAATTTGTTTTCTGGTCACTAAAACAATTAAACTGATGTTTCCACCCTGGAATTCAATGCCACAATGACTGTAACATTCAAAGTCAGAGTCGTGCAAATCTTGGGTAGGACCCCCATGATGATCCCAAGCATCACCTGCATTCCATGCGGTAGCTATTGGTGCGTTTGGGCGTCACATGTAACTGGAAATGTTTCTTCTGTTAGGTTCTATAGTGACTTTTTTCGTAGTCATTTGCATATTTTAGTATTATGCCCCCAAAATCAAATATCCCCTACTTTTTTTGAATAGTATATATTGGTGCAAACATGATCATCAGTGTATAGTCATGGTACAGATTCGCAACCTTTTATGAGCCATGCCTCTCGACAGCACCTCATAAAGTCTGATGCCTTCTTTGTCAAAAAAACCCCAAAACATTCACGTTCTGAAAAAAGTAAAACATACAATACAAGTACTTCAAATAAAATAAACGAAAGTCTACCACACGCTTGAGTATTTTTAATTCATTACCACCTCAAATTATTTTTGAACAATTATATATAATTTAGCGATGGAAGAATATTATGGTATTTTGTTCTTAATACATTATTTTCAAACTGGGATAGAATAGTATACAGTCAAACTTGGACGTAGAACTGGACCGTCAATATTTGGATTCATTATATCTTCGAAACATTAGTAGACCACCTCTCTGCTCTACAACACTGCGCCATCATTGGCTGCAGGAGGTTGTCTACACCCGTTTACTTGTTGGAGAGATTGGAATCATACTCGTAGGTTTACGGATGTTGGTGTAAAAAGATCATTGCTCACCACTGCACCTTTCAGGTATAGGACTCTGTTGGAAACCCCAGCTGAGTTTTTTAAAATTAATATACTATTCAAAAAAAGTAGGGGATATTTGATTTTTAAGTGTTATTAAAGTCACCTAATGAAACTGACGAAGAAACAAATGACAAAATGAAATGAAGTTCACATTCATCGATTTATTCCAAATGATCGTTAGACTAAGTAAGGCACAGACTGACCATTATAAGGGTAAAATGATACCCGGGGTCAAACAGCAAAGTTACCACAGCATCACAACAAAGTCAGTAACGGGTAAATCCTCCTCTGTTTGCCAAACAAGCATTGATCCGACGTGGCATACTCCTAATGAGACGTCTAAGGTCATTTTGGTCCAGATTGTCCCATTCCTGTTGCAACGCAGCAGCAAGTTCTTGGACATTGGCAGGACGTTGTTGACGTTGACGTAACCTCTGTCCAAGCATGTCCCAGACATGCTCGATGGGGGAGAGGTCGGGACTCAGTGCTGGCCAAGGTAATGTGGTGATGTTCTGTTGTTGGAGGTAACCTGTAACGATCCTGGCCCTGTGACATCTTTCGTTGTCATCCTGGAAGATGAAACGGCGGCCATGACGTCGTGCGAACGGCACAACATGGACTGCCAAGATGTTGTCCCGGTAGTACTGGCCTGTAACACGCCCTGCAACAACATGTAAAGCCGTTCTTCCAGCAACAGTGATGCCTCCCCACACCATAACAGAACCACCCCCAAATATCGATCATGCCTGATGACGTTAACGTCTTGGAAGCGCTCGTTTCGACGACGCCACACCCTCCTACGTCTGTCCAAAAAATCAACAGTGAACCTTGACTCTTCTGAAAACATCACATTGCTCCAGCGTCGATTATCCCAGTGTTGACGAGCCCTACACCAACGACGTCTTGCCTGAATGTGATGATCTCTCAAACAAGGGATCACGCGAGGACGTCGGGCGCGAAGGTGACCCCTATGCAGTCGATTCCGAATCGTCTGGCCACTCACTCTCACACCAGTGTATGTTTGAAGACGAGCGCTGATCTGATTTGCTGTGATGACACGATTTCTCAAGGCCAAGGTACGGATAAATCGATCCTGGGCTTGAGTTGTCGCCCTTGGTCGACCTGAGCGTGGTCTGTCCTGTACAGATTGTGTATCACGGTATCTGGACCATAGCCTGCTTATGACAGACTGAGAAACATTCATCGTCCGCGCCACAACCGCCTGTGTTGTGCCGATCTGTAGCATGCCAAGGGCACGTAACCTTTCATTTTGGGTAAGCCGACGCATATCAAAATTTGTTTTCTGGTCACTAAAACAATTAAACTGATGTTTCCTCCCTGGAATTCAATGCCACAATGACTGTAACATTCAAAGTCAGAGTCGTGCAAATCTTGGATTGGACCCCCACGATGACCCCAAGCATCACCTGCATTCCATGCGGTAGCTATTGGTGCGTTTGGGCGTCACATGTAACTGGAAATGTTTCTTCTGTTAGGTTCTATAGTGACTTTTTTCGTAGTCATTTGCATATTTTAGTATTATGCCCCCAAAATCAAATATCCCCTACTTTTTTTGAATAGTATATATTAATGTTTTTTATTTACGTGTACATATATGTTTGCTTGGTATGTTAATTATAAAAAAATGTAAAGAGTAAAGCCAATCTTTCGAAGTTAAAGGAAAATATGTATACCTGGATGAACCCATTTCCATAGGCCACAGTGTATCTTAATTCGCGTAATCGTAGTCGCCCAGTGTAAAATTTTAAAACTGGCTTCAAATGTCTGTTGAATATATTTCTAAACAACGTTTGACCATTGTATCACGCATTCACAATTGGATTACCGACAACACAGCGAACTCTACTAGGCCAAACCATTTGACCACCAAAGCCTCGAAATGCTACGGATTTTGGACAGGGACGCTGTTTGAACAAGCAGATGAGTAGTAAATAGTTTTAACAGTATCAATTACTACGTTACACAACCCCCTTGAAGTTTCTTTGTTGCAATACTAAATGGATTATTACACCACAAGATTCTAATAATGCGGACTGTCTTTATAATTGGATTTCGTCTCGTATTTTCGGCGAGTACTTTATTCCAAATCCGACGTTTCCTTGGTGACTATATCGATAAAAATTTAATCATGTGCAAAATGAACTTTCCAAACATAGAATCGAGGAGTTTTTTATTAACTGATTTTTAGACATGAATGCAGAAAATCAAAAAATGCTGTATGAAAGGTAACCCCGGAAACAATAATTAACTGAACTGAGCATCACATATACAAAGTGAAGGGTGTAAAGAAAGAAATTTAATAAATCATTTTATCTTTTGAAACTGGTTACGAATCAGACATTTTGACAAGAATGGAGCACTTATGTTTTTAAATAGAGATTTTTAAGTGCATTTGTCGAGAATATCAGTCTATTCCACGGGATTTCCAAGGTCGCTTTGCTTGTGGCCATTGCCATATCTAGTAGTTCCGATATCGCGGTTTTACGCAGAATCCAATTTGGTGCGGTTGCAAGGGACTGCAAATCGATTTATTGTGCCACTTCTCTTCGCCAGTTTATACGTTAGGCAAGCTTGATGGAGGGTGATGTAACGGTGGCAAAGTGGGTAGGAGACTCGCTCGCTAGCCTGGAGGTCGCATGTTCGATCCCAGTCTATTGTCGTAACATTAATAAGTCAGATAATAAAATTCAGGTGCAAATAACTCGTTTGAAACCTCTTGTCACTAGGTTCCCGCAAATAGTACCATTTACAAAGTGCCTGAAATATACTACTGACACCGAGCAGATATAACATTGAAAAGGGATATACAAGCAATGGTTTAAAATAAAAACTAACATATTTGGCTGTACGTTTGCTTTGTATCATTCGGCCCAATTTAATTCATTTACGGATTATTTTCATTTTAGTTGGCCCGATCTTATTTCTTATAATGATATTTATTCTATCGTAAAATGAATAAAAAAAATTCAATTCATATTACATAATAGTAAACAAAAAAGTAGAATAGTTTCTCTCTGCATCCACTCATTGGAAAGGTTATGAAAATGATTATGCTTGTGATTTAAAGTTCTAAATTACAGCCTGCCTTAAAGTCGTTAATCGCAAAATTTATTGCAAATTTTGTATAAATATCTAGAAAAAAACCTTGTTTTTACCACGGTTTCTTGGTGCCCTACCAAGTGGCAATAAATAAATCCATTCCTTTATCTAAAAAGCGGATTTCCAACATGTTCGCTTAATGTATACCATTATAGAGCAATATTGAAGGTATTAAAGAGAAGCCGGTAATGTTATTTCATTACTATAAAAGAAAAGTCTACAAAAGTTCCAAGACTTTATTTTCAATTTATCACCTTTGTTATATACATATATCGGTCTCATCACAACTAAAGGCTTAAGTTTGGTCCAAATAACTACTTTCCACAATTTCCCTGGAGACACACTGTGTTTCTTTATGTCGATATCTCTGACATAAGGGATAATTTTACAGTTAATATTCAAGATTTAACAATGTTTGTCGCCGGCCAAGTCAATACACTTTGTTGTTGTGTTTTTGTATCTAGTGTTTTTCCGGCGGCCATATTCTCCCATAATTACTTTCATTTCCCTTTGATATTTGTGTAATGAAAATTAGGATGCGTTTCAAAATATTCTTAACGCCATTTCCCCTTTCGTAAACTTGATAAACATTCTATAGTCTCTAGTCCTTCTTCTCTTAGATATTATTCCCTTTACCAGGGAATGGAATTCATGTGATGTCTACTGTAAATAGACCAAACAGCAATTTTGCTTTTAATACCATACTGATTAGTTCGCTGGAGTTTGTCACTTTTGTGGCTTTTGTCCAGTTATAAAGCAGAACGCCTTTGTCGTTCTGTAAGCGTATTATGAATTCGATATATTAAAGGCCCAGCGTGCCAGATGGTCTGCAACTATCTGAATACTAGTAATCATCGGTACTAATTGTTACTATTACAATCTAATTCTGCACTAATTTGGGAGTTCTATTTTAAAATTGTAATTCAGCACCAATTTGAGAGTTTTATTTCTAAATCATGTATCAATCATAGTATTGATAGGATTTTGAAAACATTCAAAATAGTTAGTACTACTTTATATGAAAAAATGACGACTAAAGATGGCGTAGAAAATCAATACAAGCCTGTAAAGCTAAAATTGTGGATATAAGAGACCTACACAGATCGTCTGCAATCACATGGATTTTTGCTGACATTCATACCAATTCGCTGTAAAGGGCTTAGACAAGGTATTCAAATTGTTTTCGAAACTATTACCTAATATTAAACGGTATTAGGTAAGATTATAATAGTTAATATAGTGCAAAAGAATGAGCTGAACTCTCATCTTCTGTATCGAATTTACATTGGATTTGAATCCGATCTGCCGTTCAACGGCCGTCTATGATTAAACGCAAAAATGGATATTCCAGTTGTAACAGCGGTAACAATGAGAATCGAGGCTGCAGGGATTTTAAAATAAGGTTTTCTCGGCGTAGAAGCAATTGGACTGAAAGTTTCGGCATATTTAATTTACATCATCTAGCACTGCAAGCTCTATATCTATTCTTCTTTTATGCATCTTTATTAATTTAGATAACATTTAAGGCCTAAAGAGAGACCTATTGTAGGTCCATTTAGCTCTTGCATAAAGCAAGTTTAAATGTATTTTTAACTTAAAAATAAATGTGATTATTTTAATTTTTTTAACTTTTAATCCTATTTTTATCCTCAACCAAACATTTTTGCTTTCATCACATTCAAAAATGTACCATTAATTTCCGCTTCTGTTCTTGTTTAAATTACCACAAATACCAATATGTCAATGAGGCGCAATTTAGAGTTTGCCACCCGCTAAAGAGACAAAAAATCTTGACAAGAATCAGAGCTAGCGAGTGTTACACAAAAGAGTACATGTCAAACAAACATGGAGATCAAAGACTGAACAAGATATTAAAATAAATGGGCAAACCACTAACAATGATTGTTCTATCGTAAAATTAAATGGATTGGAACAAATGGAAGCAAATTGGGAGCAAAACCCCTGGGTTGTTTTTGACAGCTACCGGTAAGCGATACTGAATCACATCAATCGAATAACTCATTTTTTCTTGCTTTGTAACACGACGTGGTCTTATGGCGGATGAGTTGATGCCTCGATCTATTGTTGTCCTGGCTATTGTTTCCTAATGAAAGTGACAATGTGACGAGGCGTGCCATCCGAACAATGTTGAATAAACTCGACGATTGGGACAGATCGGAGAGTGATGTGAGATGATTTACAACAGTCTGTATTCAACTACTGTTGTCATAATACATAATCTATTGAGCGCTAGTACCTGGGACGTATTTTACCATGTCTATACTAAAATCGTAAATGTCAGTTAGAACTTAATGTGATTCTATATAAATCTGGTGAAATTAAAATATTTATGGCTTCAAAGATACATGGGTTTGTTGCTGTTTACTGATATTCCATACGGTTCTATAAGGCTTACTGCTCGCTAGTCTGGAGGTCGGGTGTTCTATCCCTGCATTGGCCGGGAAATTTCATCCCGATTTTCCGGCGTGGTTTCCCCTTGTCAGTGATGCAGAATGGAGGACAGCTGTCTAGTCGTTCCGATGGTACGAAAACCGAGGTCCCGTGTGCATATTGGCAGTTGGAAGTAGGCTGTAGCGCCGCTGCCCGGGCAAAATTTCCCTCATAGCACTCTGTATGGCTTCTTCATTAGCCCAGTTAAGGAACAGAACAGTAAGACGTTAAACTCCATTTCATTTCATTTCATTTCATTGATAAGGCTTATTGGGAAATATCTCTCTAATTCGCTTTAAGTAGTGATGGGCATCGACCTCAAGTCCTGGTATATATGCTTACTATTTCTAGAAAGTATGAAATTATTTCTCTTTTATGTAGGAAGAGAACATATTAAAACACTTTTTAAGTAGGTATCAAATTGACCGACGACATTGTATAACAATGGTTTTCGATTCAGCTACAAAATTCAACTTGTAAGAGTGAACGTTAATAAAATAAATCCCTTCAACATATAGTCATGTTCTCCAAATCCGTAGAACGTGTTTTTAGCTTTTCTTTTAGTTAACATTGGTTTTACCCGCGAAATTACTCCTTCCATGTAAAACGATAGTTCTTCCAATTTGTGTTAAATTCACGTTCATCTTATTCAAAGATTATCAGCTTATTTCTACATCCTTACAGAATGTTCTATTTCAAATGTTAATCAAATATTCCTGCACTTTCCGCCATCTGGAAAATTGACAACTGAACTACACATATCCATTAGTCTTGATTCTTGCAACATGCCAGGAAACACTTTCTATATGTAAATTCCGTTGAATACGACGGAAGGCTACTATTTGACGTAAATTAAACTGGAGCACGGGTCGTATAATGAATACGCCTACCTATTGCCCAGAGGGATTTAAACATTAACCGTTATTCAATATTACCATCGTGAAAAACGTGTAACCACTTTCCGATGACGTCATCTAATAAAGCGGGTTTTAAAACGATCGATGTAATGGAGAGAGAGAGAGATACTTTTATCATATTATATCTGGTCAAATCTTGAAGAGAATTCTCGACCTAGTATTAAATCATGTTAACCAAAACGTGACAGACACGACTTCGAGCAAATATATTTTAATGGTCTCCCAAATAATAATTGTGAACAAATGACATCTGGGGTTTTAACTTCATACTTATTTACTTCTAACAATTTGACTTTATATTTATTTATTTTTAACAATTTCGGTTTTATAAGGAGAAATTGTGAAAATGGTTCATGATGTAGGCTGACTCTGTATTGTGTTGGTTAAATCTTACCTGGAAAAGGCCACGGAAGCATGCACATAAACACTGGTGAGATCACCAGTAGAAGAAAATAATATAAAAACACAACAAATCGTAAGGGTTCGTGAACATATTTCTAGATTCAAACTTTTTATATAATGTATTTGAAAAAAAGATAAACACACAATGCGAGTACCGGTAAATCGTACAAATATACAACAAATAGTTAGAAATTAAACGAAATGAAAAGGGATTTAACATCCCACAGTTCTGCTCCGAATTGGGCATATGAAGACAGGGTATACGCCATACAGGGTGCTACGGCCTACCCTTACATCGAATTCCATCTGTCAGGGGATCTTTTACGTGCACGCCAATGTGTGCACGGGACCTTGGTTTTTTGTCTGATCCGAACGACTAGACAACGGGTCTTCTTGTCAGGCCCCCTGTCCTGCGTCACTGACAAGTAACAACCACGCCGGGTAGTCTGGATGAACTTTCGTGGCCAATGCAGGGATCGAACACACGACATCCAGATTAGCAAGTCAGCGTCTTACCCACTTAGCCACAGTGATCCCCACAAATCGAAAGACGTCAGCACTGGTTCAGTGACATTTAGTTATTGAACTAATTATTATTCAGTGACGTTTCGACTAGGATTCATTTAATTTCCTTGATATCGAATAGATAATCCTAATCGAAATGTCGCTCATTAATAAACCAAAATATATTCCTTAGTAAAGTGTCGAGTACTTTCCACTGCAATGCTGAGTTAACGAGCATGCGTAATAGTCGTTCGCCACCAAAGCATAAACAAGGTAAAACTCTGAAATACACGTGAGCAAAATATTTTATCTAACTACAAATCGACTAGGGTGTTTGTGTCCATGCGAGATCTTGATCATCATTCATAATCAGCGATGAAGAGCATATTTGGTATTTTAGTAAAAAATGCGGATGAGGCATTGCTACTTTAAACGGATTGGGTGTATTACTACATACTAATTTCATAAATGACGCACTGTGAGAACAAACCCGTGAAACAAACGTGTCGTTTTTGTATTTGTGGCATGCTCGATTCACAGTCCAGAACGTCCCGAGTTGACAGAATTACAATCGAGTGACGCGGAATTCGGTCCCGTCACAGTTCTGCCAGTCCCAACAGCTGAGATGGTGTAAGAAGAATCGTGACGTAACTAAATACAACAGCAGCATGTTTGGTTGCGATATTTACTTATCCAATCGATGCATATGTTGTAGCCCGAAATACCCCTTTTCACTCGATTGCCACTATTTTGGGGATTAAGAGAATTCAAATCTGGAACGTTCAATCGAGTACCCTCATAATGACTGGACTGTCACCGTGACATCATCGTATACTCTATTTAGTCTAGACGATCTGGAAACGGGCAAATTTCTATATTGTTGTCCATGTTCAAATTCGTAAATAAAGATCAATGTTAAAAGATATTAACGAGGGGACAGATGATCGGGATAAATTGTATACCCCACCCCATGCACATAGCAGGCGCACTAAAGGTAAAAACTTATGGGGATTTTTTTTAACTTCAAAAGTACATCAGAAATGCTTGTTATCTTACCGTGGAAAAGAGTACTTCTGATATCCGATATTTAAAACAAAATGAAAATTTAAAAATTGGAAAAAGAATCGCGAGCAAGAACGCTTTCGAGCGTCATTTCTAATAAATCGACTCGATAAATGAGGCTAAACATACTTCACAGGGGTAGACTGGAGTAAAACAGAAACTATTGAATGTCAATATGCTGTGTAACCCATGTGTGTCCAATTCTACGTGTTAGAAAATAGAGATTTAGTAATTTTAAACATGAATTTCAGAAGATAGCACTACTTGATAGGATTTTTATGAACGTTGCCATGGTTTTCATGTAGAGTAATGAAGTTATGTTACAAAATCCCCGAGCCTAGCAACAATAGCACTTTTCAACAACCCACCTGTTTATTATTACTTTGATTTGTATATGTTTAAAGTTATGGACAACGTTGCAATGAACCCTGACTAGTCTTTCGGATGGGACCAAAAACCGCGTGCCCGTGTACACCTAAAATTCACATTGATCGTTTGCATTTGAGTATAGACCGTAGCAGCGCAGTATCCCATATCACACTAAATGACGTATGCTTGTCTTCATTAACCCAGTTGGTGCTCCTGGTAAATTAATGCAATTCCTCCTGAATTAAAAATAAAATTCACAGCAATTAGCCGTTGATGTTTTGGTATATCGTAAAGAAGTTTAGAATACTGGTACAATAGCTGGTATAAAATGTTGATGGACGACATCAAACAAATTATTTCGATGCTGATTAAATCTTATATCATACTGAATCTAGCCTTTTCATTAAACATGTAATGAAAATACAATTATATAAATGACGTCAAAGAATCCATTAGTCAATGACGTGTCATTGTCATTGTTGTAACTCATCCCATTTGTTTCAAATTAATGTGGCTGCGTTATTTTAATTCCGAAATGGCCTCACATTTAAACATTAATTTTAACTTCAAGAATTACATGTATGTCACGCCGTGCGAGTTACTGCTTGTTGAATGTAAATGAATATTTATTTTACAAGAACAGCTTGTTTTATGTAAAGTGTTTCATAATAAAGATATGTCATTATATGAAATCAAATTCTAACCTAATAATGGATTCGGGATACAAATTAGATTTATGTATATATTTATGTATATTCATATACAAATGTAAATCATGTAAGCCGTGGTAGGCAGCAAATTACTCGTTTCCAAGGAGATGAGGTGCATGTATGTTATTCTTAAGCCTTTTTGTCGAAATAGTTTATAATCAACTGAGCCACTGTCAGAAGAGTTGAGGATAAATGGACTCTTGACAGAAAATCACTACAAATCTTCGACCATGATGCAGTTAGCTAGGAATTGGCGGGTACCGTGCATGAGTCTTTCAAGATCACGCGGGACCATGTGTTCCTTGTAGTAATTTTAGTGTTATAAAGCATGTATCTCACCACAGAAATCAAAACTTGGAATTGTTAGTTGGAAAAACATAGTGGAAGGTTCAAACGAAAACACTTACTCAAGGGCGATAACTCACAGCAAGAATCTGGGATGACTCCAAATGAGACCATTAGAGTATTCGCGTGTTACGTTTATCACCAATTAACTCGTCCATTTACGTAAGACATTAGTCGCGGTCGACATTTTCCTTTGATTATCTGTAATCAGTTGATTTCGACTTAAGTTTTTAACTAATGGTGTTGCTTCAAAGAACATACGAACGCATTTCCGAAGTCTGAAAGCTAAATAATTTCTGAAGTCTAGAACAAGGTCTAATAAGGATTTTAAGACACCTAATCTGAAATAACTAAATAATTTTTTCCAAGTTGTAAAGATGGCGTTATTTCAAAGCTAAGGCTAACCTGGTAATACTTCAAGATGACATTTTGATAATCCATTAAATAATAAATAGAATGGAGCCACGGTTCCATATCGATATTTTCATATCAAAAAAGCTAGACAAATAATAAAGATTTATAGCATTTCCATTTATCACCAATTTTCTTTTCCCTTTTTTAATAATATTGACCAAAAGAGGTGGCTCTTCTGTTACAGACAAAGGAGATTCGAGAAAAACTACAATAACCGGTGGTGTTTATTTTCGAGGTTTATGTAGATTTTATTTATTACTATCGCCTACGTTAAAGTTCTTTTTTCAATTTGGCGATTTGTCTTTGTTAGTTTCTTTCCAAGATTAAAGTCGTCTACTCTGTATGGAAGATGTAATTAGTGTGGAACGCCAGACGCAGCAATTAACTAGAAGATGATCGTTCAATGATCCATTATAAATTATATTTGACAGTTTCTAGGAAGATTCCTCAGCGTTTTCGAGTATTTTCCAAATGCTGTTGTAGTTGCCTAATGCACAAATATTCTCGTTACGTTTATTGATGGAATAATAAATACTTTCCCTGGTAGCTGATGGTCATTAAGATATGCACACTAATGATGATGGTTTACACGAAAGTGAGACTGGTAATCTTGTTCTTTGAGCTACGTTACATTTAAAAAGCCCATGGCTCCGCCAATTCCAGTACGACCGACATTCAACTTGACATACTTGCTATGAGGACACTCCCGCATCGATTGCCGCTTCCTTGACATAGTACGGACGTATGACAATGCCTGTAGAAAACCACACACTTGGTTTGCATTAATAAGTATGCAAAGAGAAATAAATGGGTTTTAGGTTATTTCAGGACTAAAATAGTGTTCAATTACTCGCGCGTAGTGATATTTAGCAGTGGTAAAAGACCGGAGGTCCCGGAGAAAACCCACGAGGTTGGACAGGCGGCCACAACTCTCGTCACGTATAAGCGGGGAATTGAAACCACATCACTTGATTCAATGACAGACGTTATGATTCATCGTGCACGAAGTTAACCATTTGACCATCCAAACCCCTACTTTGTATAGAAGAAAGTATTTATGAATTGGAATAACCTAGTAATTTTAGAAAAACAAAATCACACTTATCCATGGTAAAATTAATTAAATAACTAAAATTGTGATGCAGTGATGACGGGTTTCTCCAGTGCTACGTTAGCTTTGGATTGTCGCCACATCACTTTCTTCATCTTTTATGCGTAAAATCTTTAAATAAAGGGATCCTGACAAAATTGGTTATTTCTCGGCAAGGGAATGTTAGAAACGTCTCTCTTTTGTTATCTGCATGATCGTATGGGTACATTCGATTTGTCCCTTGGAATCAAAGATAATTGTCCAGGAATAATGGATGTCACTTAAAACAAATATTTGTTTTCGAGGCTAAAAATACAGTTTTTTCATTACTTCCGGTGATAATGGAAGTATTGAAATAGTTTTATGACATCATAATTGACATTAGGCATCGCATAACGAAATCTTTATAAAAAAAGAATAATAACCGGCACTTGTGAACCAAAAACCTTGAAAATAAAATAAAACCAAGTACGAACAATCCAAACCATTAGACAGAATTCGAAGTCCTAAAAAAAAAACGTTATAGGCAAAATAGTGTAATCAGCAAATGGACTGCTCCCCGTGTACAAAATACACGACAAACAGTGGTAACAGGTGTCCGGAAGAGTAAGCTTACCCTGCCTGGCGCGCCACACCCGCCATAGCTGCATCCAAACTATTAGGCAAAATGTCGATAGAATAGCGTGATTGGCCAATGAACTATCGGTATGCAAAATGCACGTGATGAACTGTGTTAACGATGTAGTAGACATAATCAGGGAGATAGTATTAGTATACGTGTCAATTAAATATATCTAGAATAATAGCCGAGAGAGACACGTTATATTTACCAATCAAGTCAATATGACGGCCATAAAACTTTTTAAAGGTTTTTATAAGTTTAGTGCGCACGTATCCTTGTAGTTGAAGCTTAGATGACAAATGCCTCGATCTACTTAAAAAATCAGAATAAAAGGAACAAGCTCTCGCGTAACGAATTAGCTGAGACACAAACACTCCAGAAGCTGGTGATATTGGAATGTTACTACTAATAAATGGAAAGTGGTAGAAAAGCGTCTTTTTCTCGGAAACTGAACAGGTTAGAAACCAATTACTGGTACCTGTATGGGTTTATTCTATTTTGCTGATGGGACTCGAATATCATAATTGTTAACAGATAACAAATACGACTCATTTTGAATATATTTTTCCAAAAGGCATTCATCTCAATCTATCAGATTTGTAAAAAAAAATAATATATTATGCTTTTGAAAAGATGTTGTTTTTGGCAAAAGTACGTCGCGTCCGGTACATACATGTTGCGAATTGGTAACTTGGAGCATATGAACTTTGTTTTAAAAAAATCGGACAATAAATAATCTATCTAGAACCTCTAAACTGAATTAGCCAATGGCGGCTAAGGAAATTTATCGAAACAAAAGATTGTTCACATATTTGCTCAAATCAGATGATCCTTTAACCTTGGGTAAAATGGTCAGAATAACAATATTCATACATAGCAATATTTTTGGCCAAAATTTAAATTTTCAAAATTTGGCGCTTAATAACTTCGATGATTCGTCGAAAATCAAGAATCTAAAGTATCGTAGCTACTGATCATTTTCCAAGGTTTGTAAATATGAGTACCACCACCTTCTTCTGACCTTGATCTTGCAGATTTATCACGTGAATTATGAATTTCCGCATGCAATGAGCTTCGTCGTAGATCCCGTATAAGTTATATGTTCTAACATGCTACGTTCCATAATGCATTTGTCTATTATGCAGAATGGAGAAGTGTAAAATAATTATTATTCTGTATTTTGTATTATTGAATAGTGTATTCTTTATTTTAACACTGTGACATGACATTGATATTGTGAAGCAATGGAAATTGTAAAATACATATTTTGAACTGCTGACATATTAGGTTTGCACCATTAACATTGAAATAATATTAGCAACGTTATCCTTCCATAGATGAACGGACAAAAGGACCGAAATGTAGTTTAGCCGATGCCACCCATTACTTGTTAAAATTGACATCAGGTTTAAGACAAATAAAATGGAGTTTAACGTCCTACTGTTCTGCTCCGACTCAGCTAATGAAGTCGATGGTCTTAGACAAGATACAGTGCAGGATACATTAGAAAATAGGCAAGTAACTGTAAAATATGTCTTGGGATCTTCATGATGATCTTCATAAGCCAGAAGTGAAAGACGTCCCTGTAAATAAATTAATAGCGCGGGGTCAGCGTAAGGCATTATAATTAACCTGAAACTGAACCAAAAGACAAAACATGAACAATGTCATCCACGAGAGCATGAAATCAATTGAATGTATCCATGGACCGGTCGTAAGAGAATCGCAAACCCCGATTCCATACAGTTTGTTACCTGTTTATAATGCCATTTCAAAGAACTCTCTTGACAAACTGTTCTTTAATGTTTTCATAGGCTATTAATTATCTTCTGCAAATGTGACATGTCAGTTTAAGTATTCGTCAAAATCGACAAAAAAGCAATACCATCTCTTTGGATATTGGTATCTCAACCAGTAGTTTGACTTTCAATTATACTATAAAAAGACAAAATATCAATACTGGAACACGTTGATCCATGATCAGGAGAGCGTTTGAAAGTGGGAAAATACATTAGTACTTCAAGAAGGTTGTAAGGTCATAACTGTGAAATTAGCTATTGAGATAACGACAAGAAATAAAATGTTGCGCTGCCTTTTTAACGACTGACGTAGCAGATGGTATAACTACAGCGGATTTACGCAGTACTTGGACTTCATTCAATTAGAGTGGATGTTTTATGAGTGTTAGTCTTCTTGAGTCTTAATAATCCGTGTTTCATCTTTCTGTGACGTAAATTTTCAGTGTTGCTGGATTTTATATGCCTTCCGGTTACACTCTAGTCAAAGGAAAAAAAGACATTAGTGGAAAGGTTATCGTGAACTCAAGGTATCTCCGTCCATATACGCTAATATTTCTGGAGAACCCCACCAGGAAGTATAGAATTAGAATATTGACTAGAATTGCTTAATGTGTTTACGTGTAACTCATTTAGGAATTTCATTGATCACTTATATGAACAATGGTACCAGTCTGAGAACTTATGCATTAGTGACTTATTGATATAGCGTCAGTGTGGAGGCTTATGAGTGACTTGATATAGCGTTAGTCTGGGGACTTGCATCTTGTCACTATAACCCTTTGCCAAGACGTATTGATATAGCGTCAGTCTGGTGACATATGTATGATTGACTTATTGGTATGGCGTCAGTCTGGGGACCTATGTTTGAGTGACTTGGTGGAGCGTTAGCCTGAAGACTTTTATCTTTTCACTGTAACCTCTTGCCAGGACTTATTGATATAGCACCAGTTTGAGGGTTTATGTCTGAGTGACATCGATAAAGCGTAAGTTTAGGAACTTATATATGTATGTTTGACTGATGGATATGGCGTCAGTCTGATGACTTATGTATGATTGACTAGTTGATATGGCGTCAGTCTGAGGACTTATGTATGAGTGACTTGGTGGAGCATTGGTCTGAAGACTTTTATCTTTTCACTGTAACCACTTGCCAAGATTTATTGATATAGCGCCAGTTTGGGTACTTATTTATAAGTGACATATTGATATAGCGCCAGTATGAGTGACTTATTAATGTAGCACCAAAAACGTATGTATGAATGATTGACTTATGGATATGGCGTCAGTCTGAGGACTTATGAATGATTGAGTTATTAATATGTCGTCACTCTGAGGGCTATTGATGTCTTTTCTTCAAAACTAATCTCGATGTGCTTTTGAAACATGACAAAAACTAATTTTTAAGGAATATGTTTAAAAAATATATATATATATATATATATATATATATATATATTATATCGTGTAAAATCCAAACTACATCGTCTATGCACGCTGTTTATAGACAGTGTACATCCATTATATAGCCACATTGATTACACAATAACCTATGAAAGGGAGTTTACAGACGCAGGTAGCCTATAATTATAATTCTCAGGAATATTGTGGAACCACCAGGGAGATACATTGTATAGAATAAATCTAATTATACTTGTCTAGATTATATTATAATAATAACAATCGTTATGCCTATATAAAGACAGCAGATAAGTCTTCCGCTGCAGTATGTCGTGATAAGTGTATTCTCATGTCGGGGAGGTCAATAGGTCATCGAAGTGCCTTCTATCAATATTAGTATTGATTTAATCAACAATTGCTGCACTTAATGTGTAATTGATTGTTCCATTTTTTGCCCAGTTCTGATATTGCATATGATGTTATCACAGTTTACGACTATGGTAGTGGGCACAACGGATACAATGACCGCCACGTGCTTTCATTATTTATCAATGGTTCATTTTAGGTTTGAGTTAAAGTGACCAACTAATTGTGACATATAAAACAGGCAAAACAGCGCATTGTCCTGTTAAGGTTTCGATTTAGAGAATCCGAATAAATAAAGTCTGGGCTATTTTAAAAGGTTCCTGTCGTATGTGAAATTGAACTCAAGACTTCTTGATTATGACCGGATAACAATTTAAACGGGTTTTAGATATACATGCAGCGCTTTCTCCAATTTAAACATTGCAAAAGATCCAATAATCAATCCAATCCAGATGGGTGAGAACGCTTTTCCCGTGGCCATATCCATCAATATTGCTATCTCGTTTTGAAGGGTTATGTTAAATACTGCACGTACTGTTCCTATCACAAGTCCGAATTTTACCAAATCGAATCTAAAGTTTTATTGTTGTATAATTTACTATAAAAAAAATCCTTTGTAATTCTGCATATGATAAATCCTGAAATGGGAGTGTAGCAGTATTAACCATTTGCCTTTCAGATAATACAAAAACATCAACAGATAATTGCAGTGTATTTTAGTTCGAATTCGACGGGAATGTAATGTTTTCTTTAATGTATCTAATGCCCATTATTCGGCTCCATGTTTTTATTTCTGCTGAAAAAAAGATCTGTTTTTTAGTGACAAAAAAAGTTTTGATGTTTTTGCAAACTGAAATGGAATGGGTTTAACACACTACGGTTCTTACCAAACGGGCTAATGAAGTCGGAAAGGCAAAATTGTGTCTTCCTGAATGGGAAAATGATCAGTTGGGTTGCTTTAGTTAAGAAAAAAGCTAAAGACATGTTTACTAACTGAAATGAAATGGGTTTGACGTCTTACGTTTCTGAACCAACCGTTCTAATGAAGATGGAAAGGCAAATAAGAGATTATAGTGACTTCCTGAATCAGAAATTATAAGCAAATAATCATACCCATTAGTGAAGTAGTGTCAGATGTCCCGGAAAGAATGAACATGTCCGGCAACCTATAACCAAGAAACTTCGCCAATTTAAAAATACGAGTTGCAGTTTCTTTAAGGCTGTGGTGATAAGACATAAACTGGGACTTTATTTATCTTTAATAAGCCCATCGGTATTAGGTAATATCAGATAAAGAGTTGGCAGTTATCGCTATAAAAGGAAAAGATAATGTTCCAGAGTGAATATATGGAAAATTTTAGTCAAGTTGCTTCATTCCGGACCTAGTTATCGGCGATTCGTTAACACTGTAGTCTCGATGTCTCGGTTATTTACTTCACCAACCTCAAAATATATTTAAATCTACTGAATATCGGAGCCATCCGATGGCTTCGAGAGTTAATTATGGTCTTGCTTCTAAGAGCTTATGACATTTTTTCGTTTTATTTTCGTTATTGGGCGGTATTTTAAGTCAAACAATAGATAAAAACTCGGCGGAATCCAGCTTTAAACCTCCCTTAATCTAAAGATTTATGGAGCTGTAAATTATCTTTTTTGAACATGTCAACTGATTTATTTTCTTTTGCATTCCCTGCTGCGTTGGCCAGTGACTGTTAATGAGTTTAGTCATGCACTAAAATGATTTAATATCTTTTCTTTCTCGTTCCCGTATACCCACAAGCAATACATTTTTGTTGACTCTGGTCAAGAATCTAGATTTAAATTCTTTGTATATCTCTAATAAATTATATCAATATTTTCTAGGCTTGGCTTAAGATATTTACATGTAACAACCGAAAGTATTTCTAACATAATTTTTACACAACACTGACAATGGTGTAGTGATATCGTAACAGGACGCATTGCTCTCCAGGATATAGTCAGAACTTCCCAAATAACAGCAAAATCACCCGTTCCATCTTCATTCAGCCTTTTTGTTCCCCAGATATATCACTATAGTTTAGTTGGCATCTACTTAAAGTTCCAATTTCATATTTTCTAAGAAAGTCAAAACATAATTATTTCTATGTCTTTTGCTCAAAAGGTTGTCAACTCACTATTATTATACGATCATGGGCAAAATTTTTGGGGCATTAAAATGGGTGACACATGTTGATTGAGGAAATAGTTACTCAATTACCTCCCTTGTTTTCCCATTGCTCTCCATGGACGGCCATCTTCAAACGTTTGAATTTGAAGTTGAAAATGATATTTTTGCCAATTTCTCAACTGGCAATAGTGAATTATAGGATTAATAGGATTATTCTTTAACAAGGTAGGACTGTTTATAGGTTCAATCTATTTTAGGGCTTTATTTTAATACATTTTAAAAATATAACTTAAAAAAATGCTATTGCAACTTTAATGTCGTGTACAAATCACTAATGTCCACGAAAGAGATATATGCACTGACTGTAAGGAGGAGAGTAGATAGCTTATAGAATGGGTCCTTATTCAATACATACATGTGTTTTAGGTGGTGAAAGTGCGTTTTTTCTGGAATAAAGAAGGCAATTCTTTAACTCAATATTATCCACTGTCTTCGACATTGTAAACACGACTTATTGGTCAATTTTAATTTGATTTTTTGATGTTATCTATCGTGAAAAGATAGGGCTTCTGATAGCAAATATTTAAGCCAAAATGCAAAAGTTAAAATATGCACACAAATCGCGCGCCCAAGGCTTTCGAGTGTCATTTGTAATGAAGCGACTCGATGAACGAGACTAAACATATCCAACAGGTGTAGACTGGAATAACCAGACGCTAAAGACGGCTATTCAATTTGAATTCTTCGCGCATTTCGTCGCACATAACTGATTAAACATTACAGTAAAAAAAGAAAAGATTGAATTTAGATCAGTTTATATACATTCATATTACATTATTATAAGTGTTGCGACCCGTTCGTGGCCAAAGAATGACGATACTTGAAAATAGCCTTGAATTTAGCAATCTTTGTTCATGGGTATTTTAAGCTAAACACAAAGCCATGCTTTGTCCAATACCGGGTCCACGGTTACCCAAACTTTTTCTATATCTAGTTTATTGCCTGTTTTTTTTATCGATATCCATGGCTGCAAAAACACTGAAAATAACGTTGTTATCTTCTGTAGTTCACAATTTAAAATTTTATAAACACCAATTGTAAATAAAGAAGAATTTGCAACAATTATATATGATTCAGTCGAAACTGATTTTGCATCGTATGCATCTTCATATCAGTGGAACATTTTAAAACATTTCCGGAAGTGTTTTCGGTGTGGCAAATGCATATCTGAGGAAGCCGTGGTGCAAGAAAATGATAACTCGAACAACATCCCATTTGAGTATGGCAGCCTCTCATTATGGAACTACAAAGGTAATTGATATTACTTACATGTTATGAAGGCTCTTAATTCCGTTGTTACGTATGTTGAATCAGGAGATGGTTTGATCCAAGATGTTCTTATTTGCATTTGTCAAATTGTATTTCAGTCTAGGTATGTCCTAAAGATATCTTGATGAACGTGACTTCCCCTTGGCATTCACCGCGTGCCTTAATACTACATAAAGACCAAGGCTTTCACAGTGAACACAAACAGGTCATAAATAGTCCGATATCTCATTAGGTGTTGCTGCATCTTCACATACATGATAATATATCTGGAACAACAAGCCTGCCACAAAGCAAGTTTCTAATCCCTTCGGTTTCCAAGCAGGGCGATTTGTTTTTACGTTTTGTTGTTTACTTGTTTGTTTAAAACCGAGGGCGAGCTATAAATTACGTAAGATATACATAGGATGTACACAAATCATCAATTGAGTACACGACATTTTCTGATAAGGTCACTCTGCCTTGAACCGTATCCCAAGGGAATGACAAATGTATTTTGCCCAGAGAAACAATTGATCGATTTGAATGACTACCGTGTTATTGTAAACAAATTCATAAAACATAGTTAATAGTAATTCTTGCAATCGGGACAGTTTGCGTAATGGCTTGATACATATATCACCCCCATAGGTTCAATTCAGTTGTTTCAAAACATCAAAGGATTCCAAAACCTTCAGTTAAACCCAACGGCAACGTTCAATAACAACGCAAAACATCATGTTTAATTGGAATGGCTTTTCCTAAAAAAAACCCCAAACAAATGAATATGTAATTGATGAGTCGTAAACCTTTGGTGAAGTTTTATGTTTTTTATATTGTCCAATTCTATGCCAAAAAATCGTGGTAATAATTTGATTTTTGAAGACCTTAACATTAGAACTAGGAGAGGTTCCAGGGTTCTTTGTAGAGTGACCAGACTAGTGTGTCGTGTAGAACACTACGCATTATTCATGATTATATGAAGCGTTATCTAGTCGTTCTAATCACCGGTATACTTCGGTAATGCTGTTGATAAATATGTTAATAGACTTCTACATATTTGAAAAAAAGCACCTGTTTAAGATTACGTTATAAGGTTGAAATGTACGCATTGTCATTTCCACAAAGCAAATTTTATTGAACTTGCGCTCTATATAATTGATTCGTCCACGTACAAAATGAAAAGTCGGCGATCCATCATTATTCCTGCACAACAACACAGAAGGTGGCCAAATCAACCATTTAATTGTTTCCAAAAAGAAAGACTCTGCCAAGCAGAATACCAATGAAAAAAACCCCACAAAAAACATTAAGCAATAGGTTATAACATTTCTTATGCCAGTAATGAATATACAAATGTCAAAACTATAATAAAGCGTAACCATGGTTAAGAGACGTCCTGAGACGACGAACAATTGTTACTGTTCTTTTCATGGGTAGAAATATTAATTAATGCCAAAGGTTCATGGCTGCAATTTGCTTCCTGGTTACAGCGTAAGGCACATTACATGTAGAATGGTCTAATGAAAAAACGTGTGATACAAATAGCAAGCGTTAGCTGTAGTCTTATAATATCTACATGCTGAAGTATTGCGTCTTTCTAATGGAAGAAGTTGACTTCCCCTTGGCATTCACCGCGTGCCTTAATAGTATAATCACACCAAGGCTTCCACAGTGAACACTAACAGATCAGCCATCTTAGTTCAACATTTTTCTTCATCAAATCCATCCATCTAATTCCTTGCTATTGTAAGCATGCATACACATACGCTAATATTTCCGCACTATTTACGTACTTAATTGCTTCTGGGATAAAGTATACCTTGGTTTGTGTAATGTTCAAAAGAAAATGGAGTTTTTCCTTGATTCATTGAATCTGGAGAATATGACGTCTCCCTCAGTGGACACCAATTAATGGACAAGGCGGAAGCAGTTCCCAACAAAATTGACAGGCCTTCTTTCCTTTACTAATTACCAGTAACAGAACCCATCATTAAGAGTATCAAACATTTCAATTTATCCAAAATACGCATCTTGCAATCGGAGTGAGTGTTGGTAACATGCTTATCATTCAGCGATACAGCATAAATAGAGTTATTAAAAGAATCGCCAATTGCTCTATTGTTCCCGGGAACAATGGACTTGTCAATGTCAGTATCAACATATCTAATACTATGGTTGTCAATATCAAATGAATCTGATTTCGAAACTACAGATTACCACGTCGTTTTGGAATAAAAATGAACATATGTCAAACGATACTAATTTCACGACAAAAAATATCAATGTGAAACTAGAAATTATGTTGAAAGGAAATGGTGGGCAAAATGAGACATTGATTAAAGATGTAACTCCACTCAGTAGGCGAATATCAAATATTGCAATTATAGATGTTTATCTTAAGTCAATGTTATTGCTGTAGTAAATTGATGTATTCCGATAAACACATTAAATTTATTGAGTGAAATCTTTTAATTCACACTGATTATTATTACAATAGAAAAGTAATTGTGTAGTTCCGCATCAATAGAGACAATTGAAGCAGTGATATTATGGATTAAATAATAAATTGACACCTATACTGTGTAGGCAGAAAGCATTAATTATTAAGTGAAACGGAAATGACCTTTTCATCATATTCCGGCGCCATTGTCTAATTTTAGTTTCTATAATTTTTCACTAGGGAACGAATGCGTTTAACCCCACTTGTCCAAGAATTATCTTGTTCAATATCCGTTAATGATAGGAATTAATTTCGTTTTCCATTTGTCTGATTGCAGAATTTAGACCCACTTTTCTCTCGGAGGCATTTTCCTCATACTGGTTACCTTGACGACCAGCTTAAGATGGTTCTTAGCGTCCAATATTTTGTGTGAATGTGTTACTGGTAAAAGGCAAGTTAAATTGACAGTTTATTGGAAACAATTATCTGAAAGCAGACGGATCCAACGGCACACAGTTTGAGGGAAAAAATAACATTAATATTGTAGAAGACACTATAGCTGATGACCTGTGATATTTCATCCATGTCTACTATGACGTAGAAGGTAGGCTAAGAAAAAGCAATATAACCACACAGAAATCTACTTAATCAAAGAAGAGACCAGGTATATATGTGTCGTGTAATTGAAGTTCTTATAATCGGTTTTGAAAATACGTGTAAGGTTTAAAGGCTCGATGCGTCATTTGCACTTTTGCTAAAATATCAGATATTTTCACAGCTTTTACACGATTAATATGAACTCGGATTGATTATTTCACAAGACCAAAATATCAACGCTAGATGATTGTCCCTGATTTGATTCAATCGGATATAAACTAGGTCCACTCGGGTTCTCTGTTACTAATCAAAATGGCGGCGTTTTGTTACGCTTCAGTAGCATAGATCGAAGAAATTCCAAAATTATCATAACTGTGTAAATACGAAATTCAACCACTTTTAGACTGATATACCAATCAATGATTTAACTTTATCAATAATGAAGTTTGCAAGGGATTCCTATATCATTAATTGACGCATTGAGCCTTTAATTTTAAATTTAACAAATAAAATGTAAATGCTTAGTGTTCATCGTATTTAGTAGACATAATGTCAATAAACTGCAACTGTTTTTAGAAAACTGAGCAGAGTTATTGTACCGTAAACCAATAGAGTAAATCTTTACACGGAACCCGTACAATGGCGGCATCCTTATACAAATACAGCTATACGAATCAGATTGTTCATGACCGAGTTTCATTTGATACACATCCGAATCGACGAAACATAATAAAAAAAAATATCAATCAATTTATAATTTAAACAATAAATGTTTGTTTAAACATTAATAAAATTGAGAATTTGTTAAACAATTTGATTTTTCACAAGGAATCAATAAATTATCAGTCGTGTCTAACAATTTTTAAAACATTTTTCTTTGATGTTCTCGATTCTTTGTGTTTGGATTGATAAAATTTCCCAGGCAGGGAGTCAATTTAATCAAATGAATTATTATCTATTTTTACTTTCCAATGTTAATCAATACACTATTTGAACTGAAAAACACACAAATAGTTTAAGATAAAAAAAATAATTAAAGAAATATACAGCAAACATATGTCATATATTTTCATTAACCAATTTATACCACCCGCCATTTTGATTAAGAACCCTGTGAATCCAACGAGTATTACAACAGGGCAGATGTCTGATTGATCATAATAATTAATTTACCATTATAAATGAGCCTTTAGATGATTAAATTCTCTGTGTTCTGTGTTTGAATACTAAATGGAAGCTAAAATATAGAATACTGGTTACGAGGAGTTTCTGGTTTTCGAAACCCAAATGAGCACTGATTAATCCTCCATTTCAAACCAGTGTCGCTGCTAGTTACGAAGAGTGTCTGATTTTTAAAACCCAAATGGACACGGAGTAATTCTCCATTTCAAACTTACGGGGGGTGTCTGATTTTCAAAACCCAATTGGACCCAGAATAATCCTCCTTTTCTAACCTACCGTACGGTCACTTACGCGCTGTTTCCTAATTGTGTTTCAAGCCCTCAATGAGGACAAACGGTTCCCGTGAAAATGATAATATAAGCAAACCCTTCAATCAGTCTATCTATAGATTTCATTAATAACAAGTCTCTTGAGTATTCGATATTTACAGAGATGGTATGTTATATAAATATGGGAATATGATCTTTATTAAAGATGCCAAGGGAGAAGCCATGATAACGTGACTACCTATATTGCTATTGCTTTATGTTGTATGATAATCCAAAATGATTTGAGTTCAGAGTAACTCGGTGTCTGATTAGAAGCAAAATATCATCACCAGTTGACATTTACAAGTTCGTCTTCTTCCATCAACTTCACCGCGACATCAAGTACATGACTCGGTATTCTAAGTGTCCTATTGAAATAGAACATTTCATTCCACCCAAGTGCGTCTATGTGAAACCCATATTAATCCTCGTCGCTAAATCACATTTCTTTTCAATTACTACAAGAGGAAGAGAATATAATATATGTATTGAGCTCGTAGGAGTGTATATATTCATGTACAATGATATACCCAAAGCACAGCAGTGTTAGGTGGGCATTACTGCTACATCCTAAAGCTATATTCGCCATATTTAATTTATTATCTTGATGGAAAAAGAACGGAAACTTACCATTTCCTCTCACAGTCTCTCTTTCTAAGGTTACATCAGATCACGTGACAGAAGCCCATTCATCTAAATAATTAAAAAAAAGAATAAATATTCATTGCACTTTGTATCATCCATAAATCCATTATTTAATGGCCGCTGTATTAATGAGTACAGTATGACATCTGTCTTCTTGAAATGGTCAGATAAAAAGTCAACATGGGCACACGCCTTGTATTAAAACTAATTAAACTAAATAAATCTTCCAAAAGTAAAACAAGTAATGCGAATGCTCACAGACCTTGTAAAAAAAATACCAGTTTTCTCAACTGATACGGAGATGTCTTGAGTAAAGTCTATTTCCGTTCCCATAAAGTCACTCTTTCCAAATTTAGCTTTAAGCAGATATTTGGGAAACAATTACATCCCGTACTATAGATTCGGCATCACTCCCAGAGGAAAGCAACAAGAAATACTGAACATTTTCTACACCCGTTCATCGATCTACTAGCTCGCCTCGTGTTACTTCAAATTATATCTTGGAATTCATATCGATTTTCTCTGTGGTCGGCCGCAAGACCTAATTCATCTCAGCTTAGCCAAAACCCCGTCTGGGGTTGCACAAATACCGCTTTCAAAGCAAAATTTGGAAAATCAGATTTTCTTAGTAATGAATTGTAAGGCCATGGAGCTATTTTAACTAAGATACTGTGAGTTCTTACAAAGAAAACGAATGTTTGTACATATTGGGAAATTCACTTACGTGTTCGGGTAAATAGAGTTGAAAGCAATTTTATCGATATCAATGGCATCTGGCGACGGAAAATCTAAATATTCAGTCTGATATTGACGGGATGAAAAAACATAGATTGTAAAGAATCAATTAGAATTGAACAAGTTAGAAAAAAGATCAAAGTCTTCGCAATATCTCTTGTTTTCTATACGCAGCTTTCGCTAAACCGTTAGATTTTGTTCTGTGTATTTAACACTGATTGAATTTGCCAAGTTATTAACTGTATTAAAATCTGGAATATGTAACGCAAATATTCACATGCTTAAAGGAAAACGGCTACACATCTACACCTATGCACGATTTGAATTGTATATAATTATGATTTATGATGCCCAGCTAGGAGGTATTCCAGTTGAAGAATCTAAACACATTCCCATAATATTTTAATATTAAAATGGAATATTATAATATCAGTACTTATTGGTATTGCCCTCGGTTCCAATTATTTCGTAACAGCATTGCATTGGTGCACAACATCACCAAGTTCATTACATATTGTTCACCCTTCTTAACATTGTCTTAAAGGTGTTATATTTCGGTGTGTACAACGATATCAACCTCGCAAAACAGATAATATGCTTCTATTTTAATCATATTGGTATGACACACGAATAATCGAATATCTTTAATATAGCTGAATCTTTTAACAATATCGAGCTGAAGCCAAACCAAAAAAACAAAATGCATTCGTGGAGACTTTGAATAAATTGACATTTTAAAGCGCTGACATAAATATGAAAAAAAACATCTGTTTAACTTATATTTTAAACATAAATGTATTGCGTTATGTTGAAGTATAAAATACAAGTTTGTTAATTTCTTTTTACAGTTAATGTATAACTCAACTCACAAGTGTCATGTATATTCAGCACAGCCTAAACCAAGTGGCCATGATCGCCCACATTCGTTTTAGATTTAGAACGACATATTTCAAATATGTTTTATATTGATTTTCAAATTCATCTCCACCTAAAAAATATATGTGCAATCCTCTAGGCACGAATTACATTTCACAATCCATTTTTACTGCTTCCGTTTATTTGATTTAATTTAATAGGAATCGGTTTTATGGTGTGACAATAATAACAGTATGGAGCGCTGCATTTTAATCATACTTTAATAAGAAATACTGTTACGCTTGCGCAATCTCAAAAATTGGCTTATTTGAAAAACTGAAATTGTTTTTCCAAATGGATAGTTTTCTGAGATACTTCACAAATGTTATGAGAAGAATGAACAATCTGCTATAAGATGTCTACAAAAAGACTTTTAGTGATTTGGTTGGAAATATGGTTGTAAAGACACCGGGTAGTCAATCACTTTAACCGGCTTTGTCACCATCATAAAGGAACACAACAATTGACTTAAGAAGATTTTCATTATAAATCCGATTGCTCTTTCTTTGTGCTAAATGGTCAATAACATCATCTCTTAAGCGCTGATTAAATACGACAAACTGTCCATGTTTGTCTCTTATACCAGTCTTCAGCCTACCCAGACAAAAACATGTCCAGATACGTTGGACAAGGAACATCAGATGCCCATCTGTGGGTCTTAAATAGAATCAAATTTATTCCTGAATTGACTTGCTTGTAGCGTTATAGAGATCTAAAAAAAAGCAAAATTTCTAATCGTCGAAATATGAATAAGAACATACAAATATGTATGGATAAGAATCACTATATCTATTCCACTGCAACATTTCAATAATTGTTTAGAAGTCAAACGCCCCAGTAAGATCATTCTACATTACATAAGTACTAGAATACTTAATATGTATATATAATCACCATGTTTATTACACTGTTTCAATAAGATTTCAGATGCCAAGTGTTCTACGTTGCGCTTGGTTCTGTGTACGGTAGTAGTTCAAGAATACCGTGGATCAAGTTGTTTTTAAAATCACGATATCTGATGTACGTATATCAATTTATTATCTAGCTCACTTCTGACACCAAGAAACCAATATATTAAACAATGCCAATATACACGTCTATAGCATTAGCGTAAACTACTGATAAAAGCATTTATTGTTCAATAAAGTACGGCCTAGATTATCGTTTCATTGTTTCACCGATATCTATCAACATTAATAAAGTTAAAATCACCTGTTTTATATGTGTTTAGTTAATCAAGTTCAACCGTGTATTATATCGCCTTTCGATTACAGGCATATTAAGTCTATAACACAATTACAATATTCTACAGCTATATGAGGTATTTAATATCAATATTTGGTATTAATATCAATGCAATCAACGTGAGAGAATAGAAAAATTGGAGTCATCGATTTTTCATTAATGCCCTTTAAAAGAAAATAAATTGGTTAACAAAGTTTCGATATACCGGAATCAAATCGAAAATCTTTATTGGAGCCAGCGGGAGACAGTTCATGCTATTAATATATGCCAACGTATGGGCTTAACGAACGGGAATTCATTTTCTACGGATATGAACAGTTCCGTAGTGACATGCAATGTTAATTAAGTCTATTGCTCTGGAATAAGAAAGGAGCGTGTGCAAGAGAAAGTAAAAATAAAATTTCTGAATGAGTCATTTCTTTTTGCATTTCAATACAGTTAGAAGGACCGGTCGATATTGGTGTGAAGTTCAACCTGATTTTGTTCATTTAACGAATAATTCCAGCTAACCATGATTTTGCACAAGTGAGCTAATATAGATTTTTCATATTTAATGGGTTTTGTTATACATACAAAAAATATAGAACGTATAAAATTGTTGTCAGGCATATTGACTTTCTGAAATTAAAAAGATCTTTATGTCCGATGCAAAAAAGTACCTCAAGCCTAAATATAATCTTGTATTTAATGTATCCATAACTTCATTACCGGCTATCCAACTTAGTTAATCCTTTTTCTAATCACACTGCCTGCATTAGTTATTCTTAACGTCAATTTAATTTTTCATCTCATTTGTCATTTAACGGTTCTAATCAGACCAGTGACCCCGAATTGAACTCCCTTAGATTGACCTCCCTTTAGGTCATGACAATATACCGGCTAAAACCATGTGCCCGTCTGTCGCCAGTGGCTACTAGGACACTTCAGGCCAGCTTTAGACAACCCTTACTATTCATAGAAGATCATTCTGTTAGTTTAATAATGACTAATGATGTGTTAAGAAGCCAGACTAGCGAGAAAAGATAATTATAATTTTGCTCCGACCAACGTCCACGGTTCTTTGCGGGACTATATTTTTATTTCTTATGCTGTTGAATATCCGCTAATAAAGTCTAAGCTAATTTCCGATAAAATGTAATTAATAACTGTACATTTGCATGAGTTCAAATATTCCCCTTCTGGCAAAATTCCTTAGAGCGAACAACTGCATTTCGCTGGTCCTAATGGGACGAAATCTCATTACAGAATTCTGGTTGCCATAGATACCACACGGTGGCTGCATATTGCCCAACAATGTTTTAAAGCAATTCTGTGGGGCGCTAATAGCGACATAAACCCCGGATTGATTAATAGAGTATAAATCTATATGAAATGACCAAAATTGGAAACCGGACAATGTTAGCCCCAGGGACGTGCTTACCAAATAAGATGGCGGCTAGTAATTTACAATTGTATTGGCTTCATAATTACCAATCAACAGACAGGGTAATATAGACGAGTCTATCGTTAAATAAATGAGATGTGCTAATTATATTTCAGATCGTAATAAAAGATAAGAAATAAAAGATGCATTAAGGGATAACGAGTCAATAGACATACTAGTATTCTCTTTATCGTGCTATTCATATTCCCCGCCCCTCATTCGACACCCAAAACACGTTTCTTTGGTATCGTTATCTTGTTATCGCCATTTTACATCAATCGAGACGTGGATCAAACATTTGTTGTATTTTGTTTTGTTATTTTTTTTTTTTGGGGGGGGGGGTAAAAAGAGAAGTAGATATTGCGTTACATCTTACAGACGTGATCTCTTTCGCACAAAGATGGAGATTCTTCCTGGTAGATTTTAGCGGTAGTTTCCATTCAAACTGGGAAATAGTGAAAATATATGTTGTTTAATTAGTTCATGGTAAAATCAGTAACTTTCATGACAATACTTCCGCGTTGACGACTGACAGTAAAGGGATTTGTACCTTGGGTGGTCACGTGGCGACCTGGTGTTATAGTAATTTTTGGATTTATCTGAATTTGGATTTCACTTTCTCTTAAGTTTCCGAATGCTCGGTTATACCAAATTACTAGTCGAAAGAGCTACCAGGTACTGTTTCCCCATAAATCCAGTACTGCATGTTCTGATTGCTTTGGACTGGAATTGTGACCCGTACGTTCTCTAGAACTAACCAACTGATATCGCTGTATCGAAATCAATGTACGCATTAAATCGAAAATGTATTACCGAGAAGCCGAGTAGATTCAAATACCAAGAGGTTGGAAAATCCAATATATAATTCAATATAATCAGAAGCATCTGACTTCCAGAAAAAATTCTGTGTAAACCTTATAATTTTGACCATCACGATTTATAGAATATTGTGCAATACGGTAATTATTATGTCATGTAGGAAAATATAATGATCATCTATGCCAACCGAAGTATTGCCTTGTTGAAAAAAAATCCTACATGTTCTTGAGGAACGCGGCATGCATTTCCCGACATAACACGGTAAATGGCGGCAACATCCATGTAATAAATCATCGAATGGCTGGCCCCGGACATGACAAATCCTCTGAAATGTCTAAAAGAGGATGAGGGTATTAAGGAACAGTTTTTCTATTATTTTATGGTCTTTAGAAACAAAGGACATTTTCTTTATACGTCACTAACAAATGACGGTCTGACAGTTAGCTCTCATTTTCTCATTACCGTTTATTGACGTTGATAAAATGTCGGTGGTATCACGGCTCCGTTACTTAGCGGATTAATCTAAAAGTCCCTCCATCTTCTACTGTATCAATGTTTCAATATAGATGTTTTTCTGTCCCAGCTTAACAATAACCATCAACTACTAATATAACCTCTTACTAATAACATGGATACAGACACATGTCCGTTATTCCCTCGTTAATAAGTAAATGTCATTGAACAATGGTAAACATGCACATGCAGGATTATGGTACCATAATAAGAAGATTAGGGATCTTAGTTCATCAGACCATCGTTCACATTATCTCCTTTTTAAAACACAACGGATCGACTTTTTTTTTTATAAAAGTCAAGTTCATTCTTTACAATTATCATTTAATTATCGATATAATACTCAACAAACTTTCGGTATATGTAAATATCAATTAAAACCAAACATTAGGCAGGCATACGCGTAATATTGCAACAAACATATTCCACTCGCAATATACCTTCCGCCCGACTTGGATCTGTCCCAGGATATTGTTTTGTTCTGTGATCCTTGTTATAAATTTTGAACCGGTTTATGGGTAGGGTCTTGGGTTTTTTTTTAAAAAAAGAATGATCCATTCTTTTCTGGCATATTTATATGTCATAAAATAGATTATTTATTCGCACGATTTTAATGTCCGAAACGTACTCACGTAAACCATCTGGGTCCGTAAGAAGATTTTTTTCATTATTCTGTGATTTCTTTATTTAAGTTTTGCAACATTTTTCGGGTAGAAAGCTTTTGAGAATGGCCCGTTCTATTCTGGTAAATTCATGAGATTATAAAATGGCTTCGTTTAAAGCACGATTTTAAGGCTCTATTATTAGACAAGAGAGTGATTAAAGTTTGACTTATTTATATCACAAATATGATCTATATCTACCAAAGAAGTCATTCCTTCATAATGTCAATCAATGCCATAGGACGTGAGATCGAAATAATTTACATAAAGTAATTGCTTTCATAGAACATGTACACGCTATTGAAATCGGGAATAGAAATTAACAGAAACAGAATGTAGTTTATGCCACGTTATATGACGTCAGAATACAGACATATAAAAAATATATATAAAGAATGCATGTGAGAATTAGTGAATGAGAGATTTGATGACGTCACGAATTATGATAGAGCGAGAGTTTGTAAAGAGTTATTTTGAAGGACGTACATAAGAATTGTGTTGTTAAATGGCATTGTCTAGTTTCTTAAAATATCCACCATATATGTATATATATATACATACAGACGTAATCAATTTGAAATGTAAACGTAAAATCACTAGTAATATTGTTTCGTAGTTTCATAAAATTCACCACGGAGATTTATTGCCTGTCTCAAACAAACAATGCTGTTCTTCTAAACTATTGTTTAAGTCGCTTTATTGTACAACCATATGAAATCTAAGCCCTATTGATCGCGAAAACGAAATAAGATAACTGGTAACGTAATTGCAAATAGAAATAGTCTCGATTAACACTAATCAATACCTTTCTATTTATGGAAGTTGGTCAACATAAGAGTTGGTTATAAAGCTATATTAAGTAGTAATTGTTCATAAAATTGATCCCTTCTTAATTTAAACGCTAACCGTAACAGTATATAATATCTATATCAACATATATAGTAAATTATATTAATTAATAACATGAATTATGAGCACCAAATAAGATCAATAACTTGATGTCTATGTATCATTTTTGACCATTATGAGCTAAATCGCTAAAATTTCGGACCTTCAAATTGCCACAAGTGGAATGCATATAATAATGTTGTTACTTATGTCAATCTCTAGCGTCTGATTATTCCAGTCTACAATAATAGTATTTATTGCGCATGTTCTCCAGGTAAGAATATGTCGTCACGGTTTGACATGACTTATGGAATATGTCTAGTCTCGTTCTTCGAACCCCTTGTTATAAATAGCGCTGTTATCAGAAGCTTATCATTTACCGGTAAGATCACAATATCAATGTCCATTTAAAATGAAAAGTTTTTATGATATTGCATTAGAGACTTAGCTTCTTTAACATCCGGTCAGAGGAAACAGTTTGTTTATAAATGTATGATATTATTAAATTTAAATCAACTCACAAAACATTGATCTGATATTTCTGGCTGAATCGAATCTCAAAAATAGCCTTTATTATAAACAATATTTTATTTAAATCAAATTGGATTAGGAGACGTGCTACACATATCTTATTGACCAACCTATCCATAGTCTTTCTTACAATAGCAACAAAATATCCGAAAAGGGGGAGATATTCCTCACCAACATTACAAGGAGGCACAAGGAATTTCGAAACGCGTATTCATGAAAAATATTGCTGTGTGGTAAAATTGAAATATATTCCACGTTGAATGTAATAAAATTCGAAACCCATTGCTGCGTAAAATGACAGAATAGCATTCACCACCACAATTTGTTTCCACACGAGACCTATATTGTGAACCGCGGCTTCTATTACAAGTTTAAAACCGCAACATTCCGATATTATACAGAACTATTTAAATCAAGGTTACACAAAGCAAATACAATTTTTACGGTTTTAATACCTTTGGTATATCTTTATAAAGGAGCCTGGAGAGATGAAAGAACATTGCGTAAATCAATAATGTCAGACCAAAGGAAATGAATACCAGCATTAAAAAGTGGAGATATCAATCAACCTTAAACTGAAATACCACAGCACCAAATGACGTCATCAACAAGTAACTGGGACATTAAACTCTGTTATCCGATTACGTAGAATTCGCTCGTCAATAATTTGGTTGGGTGTGTGACGTTATAATTATGTTAATAGGTAGCGACACTAGTTCACTAATCGACTTAATGGGTTTAGAATACATTCGAGGAAAAGAAAGGGTAAGCGGATAATTCGCTGCTTTCTAGAAAGAAACGAAATAGTGACGCATGCAATAGACAAATAAGTGACTGGAATGACATGAGAAATTCTGTTCCTAGTTTTTCTATAACCATGTTATAAATAAACATGTATATATTGCCTTGTAAATGTCAAGAACTGTAGACGAGTATCGGGTATGTAACTTGCAGCTCGTCATTAAATCCAAATAGAAAAAAAAATAAAACCAATGATTGCTATCGAATTTCCTGTAACTGATATTTCGGAGCAAGTTTTAAATTACTGTTCTTGCTATTGTCGATACAGGAATTAGCCTAGTTATTGTCAAGCAGCCAAGAGTCATCTTCTCAATTGCTTATCGTCTTGCATACTAAGCAGTCTCCTCCAGATAATCGTGTGCTGTCTTCCACATCCCCGATGGGAAACCAATTCGATCTCCAGCAAGTATTCACAGTGTTTGTTTAATACGCTGTCTTTCTGCATTAGGCTAGAATGTCGACACAAAATATATCATTATGCAGTTTGTTGAGGCGTAAAGGCTTGTTTCCTTTCGAGAACAAATCCTATCGTTAGTTTAAACCAATGACGTCACTGACAAGAGATGTTAGCGCGTGTAGCAATTACCCGTGTCTCTTCTCATTATGATGTATAATGGTTAAGCGAACAAATCAAGTTACCAATCTCAAGAACCCTGGTCAATCAATGAATAATATGTATTCATGCATACACCTATGGTGCACGGTGCAATGGTTATACCCATAGGTCTAAGCGATACCATATACAAAAATACACGTCAAAGAAATGGTGTCTCTTCCTGGTTGAAGATAATTATACAACCATTGAAATCCATCTATTTAAATTTTGAGGAGACATTAAATCCGATCGAATTATATTATGTATGAATACTGGCCATCGAGTTAAAATGCCAATAAATGGAAATGAACTGTCTGTTATGATAATTGGAAAAATTGATTCTTTGACGAGCTGAATTCTATTATCATTTTAGATATTTCATAAAACATGGCATATATTTACATGTACCCTGAATAATATGTTAATCGGACAAAATTACAGGGATTTATTCTAATTTGTTGTGCTGGAGTATTGGTTTTAATGGGCTGGTATAGGTTACGGGTCTTTTACCAGAGAAAAGAATACAACGCATTTTAACAGAAATCAATCCGTCTCATTATTCCCATTACTCACTGACTGTATTCTAATGACTTTGGTTATAGGACCATTGTATACTTTGTGCAACAATTCTGCTAAGTCTTTTTATTAAATAAATGAATAAATTATTATTCTGTTGGTTCGAAAGGGCATAATAAAATTGCATGATAGCACGCTATCAGAACCGTGGCAGGTGGAGTCCGTTCAGATAATAATGAAAGTATAGTCAACGTTATGTGCCATGAAATTGCTACGGCTAATCAACGAAGCAGCCGGCTAGATATTTAAGAATTAACCGGAAGCAACCGTTACTATGCAGGCAGCGTTTCAAAAATACATTAGAGTTCGTTCTCATTTGTCAACAGTAAATTCACAATTATCCGATTATTATCGAAACTATTTATCCCAGCTATCATTAGTGTTGGGTTTGTTTCCTTTTGTTGCGGATGGGGTGGGGGTACAGCTATAAAGTTTGATTTGGAAAGGATTCATTTGGAAAGGTTTATCATATATTACCTGCTATATTCTTCTAAAAACAGATTTAACATAAATTTATCTAGCGCCATATTCTGGAATAATCGGTGAATGTTGACGAGTGTGAAATAGTTTTCATTAGAATGGACGTGATTTACCCTGTGGAATTGATTGATTAGACGATTGAGAAAATTGTCAGCACAATGGTGACATATAACAATGCTCTTAGTTTCTATTTAATAGCGCAGGTATAGACTAGTCTAGAATATCAATCAGCCGATTGTTAATTGCTGTTTTACTGTGGAATGAATCACTGCTTTTATATAATGACAATTCTAAACGCGAGTTAGCTTGACTTTCTGTTGTGTTCTGGCACAGCCAATAATGGTTTTAAAATCTACAACAAAGTCCACACAATGTAATTGGGTCTCTGCTCCTAAACTACGCATTAATTGTTTTAAATTAGTAAGAGCTTTTTGCAAATCCAAGACATTTTAGTAATTGAATTCTTCAATCGTATGAGTGACCTGATAATCGCGACGATCAGTTTCCAACTATATGCATGGTTATCCAGGTTCACACTCCACCTGGTCGAGGCCCCCACTACGCGGGGATGCAATCCCTAAAGCCTGTGTCTTAATTCGTCATCGGACACAGGTATTCAAGGAAATTTTAACACGAAATAACCAAGTTTATTAATTAAACTATGCCAGGGATTTCTCCATTTAAGCTTTGGAAGTGGGCATCCGACCCCTCGTAGCCCTTTATTACAATTCCATCAAATATATCAGTAAACTTGCACTAGAAATTTAAATCACAAATAGTAATTGTTTACATAGACAAGCAATTTGAAAAAAATGGCTTGATGGGAAACAAATATAATGTTTATTAAGTAGTAGTGATTGCTAGGTCTGTATTATAGTTTGTGAACACGAGCGAAATCGTATTTTGTAATCCATGTACTGGACAGAGTAGAAGTCTAGATGATAAATGCGATTGAAATTTCAACACCTGCCATTGATTTAAGACTAAACTATTTTAATAATTGAAGGGGAATTATAGTAGATTAGATAAGAGTTGGTTGACTGTTATCGCTAAAAAATAGATAACGTACATAGAATATGCTAAAAATTACAGACAAATTGCTCCACTTTGAACCGAGATATTAGCTTTTGAATTTCAGGCAAGCCTCGACCATCATTACTAAAGTCGGTGGAATAAAAACAAAGCCTTGATTTTACGTTTAATCATTTCTTTAAAAAATAAATGTATTCCAATCCGCTAAATTTCGCAAGCCAGCGATGACACCGAGATTTGATTATGGTCTGGATAGGTTAATTAATGTCTAATTAATAATTTATATAACATTTCAGGCCTAAAGAAAGACCTGCAATAGGCAGATTAAGCGCTTGCATAATGTATGTTTAAATTTAATTCCTTAAGCTGTGTCACAATCCTTATAGTAACCAAATTGTTCGTTTTGATTCGATCTGATCAATTATTAAGTCAGACTATGTCCTATATATTGCTGTTCAAATATTTTTACATACAAACACAAGTTTTATTGTGTCTACTAACAAAATATAATCATATTAACTTTACGCATTTGGTTTTAAATCTGTATAAAGCCTTTCGAGGTTGCGGACCACCACCTTATTACACCTAATAATGTTACTATGACTTAAGTATCAAGACTTAGTTTCTTGCAACAAAAGTGGCCAAATAAAGGGACTAAACCCTCCCACACGGGATAACGCAATGAAGAAGAATCGGTTCAGACAACCGAAATGTTGCCTTTTTAAAAACTTAGAGAATAAACCTAAAGGATACTAATCAAAGAAATATATAAAAAGGTTATAAAGGTTATATAAGTAAGCTATAAATAATATTTGCATTATATAATTAAAAAGTGGCTAAATATAGGAACTAAACCTTCACACACGGGATAACGCAATGAAAAAGAATCGGATCAGACAACCGAAATGTTACCTTTTTAAACTTAGACAATGGATTTTAAAGCAAAAGAGCACTGATCAAATAAATATATAAAAAAGCTATATAAGTAAGCTATAACCAATATATGCATTATATAATTAAAAAGTACAATCTTTACAGATTATACTTTATTTTTTATGTTCACTTAAGAAAGAAATATCTGTGATTATCACATTATATAATGTGTTAACTGATGCATACATGTCATTTTCCAATCTATTTTATTACTTTGTTCATACTCAGGATTTCTCGTTACACCGATCAATACGTATTTAAGTCGTGCCAGCTATATATGAACTTGATCGAAGTGAAAATCAATCAGCTTTATTCCTGTTTAATTAAGTTAATTATGATCAATAATACATTATGTAATGAATAATTCAGAGACCTTGATTAAGACCGGCAATACAGGTATCACGCACCTTGTTAGCGATTGGTTTAACCGCTGCTTCAAAGGGAATTAATGAAAAAATACATTGAAAAGGTCAAATAGGACATAAGATGATATATAAATGTTAGGAATATTCCAAGACACATATCAACGGTTATGTTATTTATTACATAGCGAGTAAAAGGAGAGGATACAGAAGCCCAATCAGGTTTATTGATTCGTAGCTTCTTCCATAATTAAATTTCCCCGATTCAAAATCAAATTATACGAACAAGATTATTTTCGAACATCTCTGCTTTTAGCTAAGTGAATTTCAATAATACCCTGTAAGCTTTTACCTTAGTACGCGTTGATTTGTGAGAATTATTTGTCTGTAACGTTAAAGTTCATTTTGATAAAACATAACTGAATCCACATTGACAGACTGACAAAGGATTAAACTTCGTTTGTCATACACACTAAAAATTTCGTAAGTTCAAATCTGAATACAAATAACGACTGAAACGTAAGTTCAAATCTGAATACAAATAACGACTGAAACATAGCCCACTAATATCAACTAATATTTACTGCCATATTTTGATATTAATAATTCGCGAAAACCTTAAATCCAATCTTTGGAATTTACGTTGCCGAGTACAAATGCACCCATGTACCGGAGTTACGAAAAGTTGTTTTTATTTAGAATAATCACTTAGAGAACAAGTGATCAATAACATTTGAAGAAACCGACTAATAATCGTAACAGGAATAATACCTACTATACTATCGGCGGAATGTGGCAGTATGCTTTCTGGATTAGTTAATGATATTGTGCCCTTTGTCTGAATGTTTATGGATTTCTTTGTTAATATTTAGAACAATTTCAATAATTCAAAATAAAATAAACTTACCGGTCCATCAATAGTGGTCTATTCTTTTAATCTAGCGAAGAAAACATCCACCTGAAAAAGAGAATAATCACAGTGAACATATCCACCATCTACACTAAAATATATTATCAAAAATGAAATGAAATGAAATGGGGTTTAACGTCCTACTGTTCCGCTCCTAAACTGGGCTGATGAAGACGGGCATACACCATACGGGCATACACCGCCGGAATATCTGGATGAACTTTCTCGGCCAACAATATCGAAAAACACATATCTTTTATTTTGATGTATCGATGTGGTATTAGTACAACAGGTTAGAAAGAGACAAAACCATCTTTAATTCCGAGCATATTGTTCTGTTTTGTTTTAGCCGCGTACCTTAATCACTGTTTATTTACGTTACAAAATCAAATTGTGAAGTTGGCCACATCTTTCAAAAAATGAAAAAAAAGATATCTGTGTTCTGATAAGAAAATTAAATAAGAAAAAATGGCGTTGTCTGGTGACATAGATAGACATAATAATCAAGGCCATTTCCTGAATTAATAATTGGAAATTTATCATCAATTCAAAGATTCTCGACGCCTTAATCATTAACTATTTTCCAACGACGACTATATCTTTGTTGACAGGACCTTGATATTGAACAGAATTAAAATACCATCTGAGGTGTACAGAGCATATGAAAGAATACTGCCGTTCATACAAAATCAGCAGAACATCTGATGTCACTCCTCGGGTACACTCGACTTAAGAAGATGAATAGAATATTAGAAGTCTGTTTACCAAAGTAAACATGAATATCAGATATCACTATGGGTGTACCTGTGTTGCAAAACGAGAGAGAGAGAGAGAGAGAGAGAGAGGGATTTGTTCAGAAAACAATATATTGCCATACCAATAATTTAAAATAGAAAGTGAGAAAGCGAGTTCAGCAAACAGAAAACTGCCATAGCCCTTATTTAAAATAATAATAATAATCAAACAGTAAGACTGTGTACATACATTTTAAATGTATGAGCTGAGAGCATTCACGTTGATTACTTTATTACTAGAGAACGGTTGTCTATAGAATTATATAATTAACAGTATTTACCTTAATGAAATCGTTGAATAACATTCGCCAGAATAAAGTCTAGAAGTACGTCTGTATGATAACAAAGCCACTAACTGTAGTGATTTAGATGTTATTGTTAGACTTGATCAGATATAACAATTGTACCATTCGTATCTGTTTCATCACGAACCATTCGACAAAACGATGAAATATTAAACACGGGTATCGTAATCTCGCCATCTCCAATTTTCTTTGTTTTCCAGTGAGCCGAGTCTCGTTGTCCAGATGTGTACAGATGAAAATGACCCCGCATGATTCACCCTCTGCGATTGTCCAGTTAGCCTGCATGCATGTTCCAACTAATGTTGATTAACAACTAAGTTTGTACTTGAATATGTTGAACAAGTTCGGTTAATGAGTCTTTTAAGAAGGCGAAGCACAAATAAAGATTTGATCGAAGACTCTACAATCTGACAATGGCCATTGTGTTTTGAATATGCCGTGTGCATGATCCACTCGACTTGATTAGAATGGGACATGGCAACGAGGACTGGACATGGCATAAAAGTTATGTATTCCCGGCAACTCCAATCAGCTTGGCATTAATCTCATTATCATAATAGAGCATGTGTTATTAATGGTACTGTTATATTTTTATTATGTATTGACCATCTATTGATTAGCAATAACAAACCTATCTGGCATATGGCGATTTATACACCACCACTAAATATGGCGGATTTAGCAGCACTTATATAACCTTTCAGTTATATCGACCCAAATCATCTCTCGAGATCTTCATTATCTACATATATATTTATTTATTTCTCTGTTTGGTATTTAGAAAACCCTTTTATCAATGACTGATTTGAAACATGGACAGATACAAGGATTGCTTGAGATTTATTGCAGTACGGTAATGAATAATGCATACGTCTTCGACTAACGTTAGACACACAGCGAATAAATAATACATAAACATCACAGGTTTTTGTTTTACATTTTGGGAATATAGTTCTATAGATTACCGTGTTCTTTGTAATAAAACACTAAAGACGACAAATTAAATCCACATATTACATAGATTGAATGAACGGGCAACTATTATTTTTAATACACCACTCCTTTGTTATCGTTTTTTGTTTTAAAATTTTGGAATATACTTCTATAGATTACCGTGTTCTTTGGAATAACACACTAAAGACGACAGATTTAATCCCCTTAAAAGCTTCCCACATATTACATAGATTGAATGAACGAGCAACTATTATTTTTAATACACGAATCTTTTGTTACCGCTGGACATGGTGCGTATTTATAATATATAGATACCATTAATATTTGAGTTTGACTTTCGGACTTTTTGTTCTATAGATCAAACATGTTCTTTAGGATGCAACGGCAACAACGAGAAACTAAATCCCCTTCAAGCTCCTTACATCTTGTATATTATATTGAATGAACGGGCTCTATATCAATGTAAGTGATTGAACAAAACGCTTTGCCTAACGCTGGACTTGAAACCTATACTGTGATAAGCAAATACTATCAATAACACTGTTTTTGTTTTACAATTTTGGAATGCAGATCACATCTTACATATTCAATGAATGGATATTCCCTCACTGTAAACATGATCAGATGTTAGCTACAAAATTTATATCCATTTTTCTTTTATTAATAATATCCCTATTCAATTTCACGGATTATATTTTATCTAAACCTACATGACAGAAGAATAATACGTTTAATACCTGTTTAATGCTAAAAAGAACACTTTATTAAGTGCATTCTAATCGTTTGCTAAGTTGTTTTATATAAGAACTTGTATTTTGTAAAATCTATGTAATACAATTATTTTCAATGCAAAAGCAATGTATCTAGGCCATTCGTGACATGCAGATTAGAAAATCTATTCACTAATTCTATCCAATGATCTTTTAAGTAGATATCTTCTTGATAATAAGATAAAGTATTTTTTTTTTAATATTTAAAACCTTAAATCAAATAATATGGGTAAAACAGAAATCCCGAGAATAATCAGAGAAACGATTGTGTGTTGCGGCACTAAATATGGTCAAGTTAAAACTAACTTTTCCGGTATACACGAAAGCCGTCTGCTGTACACAATTATATTCATTTCTGGGAAGAAAAGTAAAAGTAAATCCCCTAGAGACGTCGTGATAGCTGACCTTTACGGAAAGTAAAACAAATCGATCTACGACCAACGCAGACACGCAATTATCAGATATTTCTACATTCTATAGACGAGGAGGTGTTGAGAATAGTCGTTGGGAGTACAGCGAGCAACAGACACACGTCTGGTCGAGAACACCGGGACTTCACATAATGTAAATGTCTTGGGGTAGCCGGCCGCTATCCTGATGATGGACAAAACAAAAGACACAATCAATAAATTCATATCACAATTATAACTGAACAAAAGAGGCCGCTCGAATCCCCCTCAACAGCAAAATATTCATGGAATAATTGCGCAATGGAATTTAAATATCATCCATTACATGGCGTGTGGATGCTTTGACACAATAGGCGACGAACATATTTCATTGTCTTTGTCCTCCGATTTACTGCTTTTACGGAATATGCGAAAGCTTTTAGACTAATTCATTTAGTCATGAAATTGTTTCTATTCTATCGAGTTCATAGAACATTATAATATTTGTGTCCCGGTGAACCGTTAATTGCTATATTTGTTTGAATTTAATCAACAAAAACCAACGGTTTTTATTTGACTTTCTTGGAGCCAAATATTGAATTTAATATAAGAAAAAACGGTAATATTAATCAGCGAATTAACAAGGCTTCCGTTATTGCAGACAGACCCTGAATACCACCAAAGGGTAATATCCCCTAATACAAATTAAAAAAAAGTAAAAATGGAAGGAATGTTACAAAAAAATATCTTGGTACTATTCTTAGTTTTGAAGCGCTCTATTAATATTATCTTGAACTCGACAATTGCACTTCAGCTTATCAAAGGAAATATTGAACAAGAAAAAACACAATCCCATAGCCCCTACAATAATGGCGATCAATTAATACTTATGTAAACAACTGATACATCATTCTGTCATGGGATAACGCTGTTTCAAACCTGTTTAGATGATTGTTAGAATTTACTAATTTTTGTTCCTTTTTTATCGGCGGTAATTCGGCAAAAGCAGTAAAGACATCTGTCAACTTCGATCAGCATCAAGTCCAACGATGATGGATAGGAGAAATCTGGAGGAAATCGACCCGAATGACAATATGGTGTCCCCAACCGATCCCCTGACCAATGTTAATGGAAAACAATATGCTAAGATTTGCCAAATGTGATCCAAACGGTCACCGACAAAGAAAGCGGTTCGGCTTAAACGCTTGAAATTGCATTTCTTTTGCAGTTAAGATAAAATATTTTAGGAACCTTTATACCATAGCGGGGTCCTTCAAAGTGTACCGTTGTGGCTTACTGAGCGTAGATTGATAGATTATATCGCCAAGATCCATTTGTCTGTATAACCAGCAACATTTATCTAAGTGGATTAGAAACAAATGGGGTATTTCAGAAAAAAAGATGAAATAATAGAGGAGCATAAAACCAACCGGGTGCAACCTGGTGGCATGCTGAATGTAGGTTGATAGATGAAATTACCGGGATCCATTTGCCTCCATGCACAGCACCAAACGTCAAAGTGGTTAAGAAACAAATGGGGTGTTTAAGAAAATATGATGAAATATTAGAGAAACGGTTAACTCGAAGGGTTTCTAAGCCAAAACGCAACATCTTGGCGTACCATACAGAATCTAGGTTGATAGATGATATCGCCGGGATCGATTTGTCAGTATGCACAACACCAAACATCTAAGTGGTTTAGAAACAAATGGGTTTTTCAGAAAATTGTTCTAATCAGAATCGATGCGTAATCAATAGAAGCACACACACTGGTAGACGCAGAAGCAAGCACAAAAGAATGGATATATTATTCGGGTGAAAGTGTGCTTCAATGTTGAAGATGAGATCTTTCAACATCATTGAAAACACCAACGCACCCTTTTCTGGAACAGACAGGATCATTGACTTGCATTGTTTACCTCCTATTCTTGGCGATCATTTGCTCGAAATTGTAGCTCGTTGAGAGAAACCTTGGTAAATGCGATCACTTTTTGACACACGAGTAAATTAGTTAAAGGTCTTCCCGATCAAATATAAGCGATTTTCGTTGCATGGCTTCTTCTCACATGGTATTGTTGTTCATTAAGTAGTTAGTATTCAGATACAAGACTTGGGCAATATCTGTCTCTCTTTGTGGACTCGTAACCCCGGCTCTAAATAACTAACATTGGCTGCTGATTATGCAGCGCTCACGTAGGATGCATCAAAAGAATCGAGATTCTTGAGGTAGAGAAACATTAAAACCAGTAACAAAATATGGCACAGTAAGTGATAGTATGCAATTAGAGAAACACAATTATAACAATAAAATAATTAATTTGATGGATAATAAAGAAATAAATGAAAGACAAATGACTATATGATTTATAACCTTCAACCCACACAATCATATCGATCTTACCTTTTCTACGTGAATTGACGACCAGTTCTAATTGATCCAATATTACTATTGATCTGGTACTGGGAACAAAAAATCAGTATTAGAGATATTGGTATGATATTAAATATATCTGTAACTGTATTCCAGTCTTGGAACAACTTGATACCATAATTATACATTCACATACTGTTTGTCGTGCTGTCCGTATCGGTGTGTTCCTGGACGTGGCAAGTCACCGGTCTACTCTGCTCTGCATGCCTTCATATGTCTGTTCCTGGCATTTTTGATATGAATCTGCGCAGAAGATAGTGGCACGCGATTGGTAGCCGCGCGCGCATGAATAATATATGAGTTGTAGCTGTATGGCGGGTCGAAGATGCGTTAAAACTCTCCAGGCCTAGCTTAACAGCACGTTGAGACATACGAATATCCCAATAAAACCCAACACAGGAGTCCTTACCATAAATAATACCAACTTGCTTAACTTCAGCTCCTGCAGTTCATCATATGAAAACCTTTTTAATAATAAATGGAAAGTGGAGACTCTGATATTTGGCTCCGTTATTTATAGGGCGCTAAATCTATTCCCATCGCGGCACCCATTCAAAGAAAGCGTTATCCATGTATCACATTATTGAATGAAATACATTGTAGGTTTGGTCTCCAAGCCCCTTCGCTTGTTTAGTTCGTGAGATTAATATCACAATATAATGCATGGAATCAATAACATTTTTTGTGTTTATTACACGAGGAAATCTGATGTTAGTTTGGGAGTTTGGCTTCGGGCTATTTTCTCTTCTTTTTTCGTTAACCCATCCATCACTGTTGATCGTTGTGTAGAATACCAATTCGCATCAATAAGTGATATTTGTTGGCAGTTGAGGTACTGTTTAGCCAGTACTCAAATCGTTGAAAGTGCATCCTGTAGACAAATAATTCCAATATGTCCTATTACACGAGGAGCAAGAACCAGGATATTTCCTTGGGGCGAGACTACTTTTGACACTTGTGAATCTATAAGGTGATTTCTACAAGTTTCTTTGAAGTTTGATCTTAACCAAAAAGAGACTGTTATATAAATTTATCGGTAATTAAGCCATGATTGCCAGACGATGAGCCCTTTTCCGGAAATTAGAAAGGGTATTAGAACAACTATTTACCATAGATGATATACAATGAGCCGATTTCTTTAAGACGAATTGCAAACTTAAAAGACGCCACAATTCATAATTTCCTGTTAATTGGTAGGCGGTTGGCTGAATCTTAAGAAGCTTTACTGTATATAATACATACACATGGGACATTGACTGGAGGAAACGTGCCTTTGGCCAGTTTATCATGGCGTCATATTCTGGCGGTCTGGTAAATGTAATAAACATAAAAATTACAACTACCATTCATTTTTTTCGAAACGTTCCGAACTGATTCCTCACCATTGTTGACTTGTTACCTGAAGGTCTATTGCTGGCGGAATAAATGATCTGTGATGCCAAGAGTTCCAAACTGTTAAAGTATACGCTGTCGACATCATTTTATTGTCTTAAAATCTTAAAATAAATGTTTTTTTTTAACACACACTATTGTCTAAATGGCCTAAATAATGAACAATATAATTCTAGCAAATGTATTCGAATTTCATCGATAGCAGAATATAGTCCAAGCGCATTGCAAACCAACATCCTAGTATTTTGACCATTTTTTCCAAAGAATATCGCGTGTGGAAACTCCCTACTCAGTTGAAACTGTCAGGTCTAATCTAAAAATCATGTTAACAATATGAACTTTGTTTTGTACCGCAGTTTCTAAATGCAACTCATGGTGGTTTTGTTTTTGTTTTATTGGGATTTGTATATGCAAGGACCCATGAGAGTCTTCAGACTATAAGGGCAGGTAGATAATATTGTGGTAATTTTGGGTCGGCTGGGTGAAATGGGGATCAATGTTCATGTGATATCTCGCCAGAAGAGCTTAGTTGTATATTGTTAATGCGATTTTGAAAACATTGACATTTCTGCTCACATAATGAGTAATTAATCGACAAAAATGGAGCCCAAAATCAAGCGATTAACAATGTATATAGAAGTAATAAATGTATCCAGATCACGTGTACCTTTAACATACGAAGAAACATGTCTATATAAAAGATGTATATATTAGATAAATGCACTAAATTAAATGATAAATGCACGATATAGATCATAATTACTACGGTGAGTTTCATCCTATTATCATTTATAATCTGGAGATTTAAAAATTAAGCCTATGAATGATTGACACGTAAAAGTTAATGCATTTTACATTGCTACAGATTATTGACTCTAACAGAAGAACACGGTGCTTCAGGAGGTAGATATATATGTGCGTTAGGTTCTCCTGCACTCATTATAATACCTATATCTTTGACTTCATGTACTTTATTTTTGATACCTCTGCGTTTGTGAGGGCGTTTGGATGGCTGAATGGTTAGCACGTACGCGCTGTATCATAAAGCCTGTCATTGAGATTATAAAATGAGTAAGTAATATTACTGCCCTGGCTAATTAAATAAGCACATATATATCTATTTAGTCAATAGCAGACTATACATATCGAGAGTGTGTGTATTCAAAGAATAAAATCTAGGTTCATGAATAATATATATTCACTAAACAGTACATTAAAGACAGTGAAATTTGTATGTATATAAATAGAGAGAGAAATGGGATTTAACGTTCGCTTGACACAAACTATGTCATTTCGGGACTATTACATGGATCAATTTTATTTCAATAATACGCTTGCGTGTAGGGGTCTTTGTCAGTAGGAGGAAACCGGAGGACCCGGGGAAATCCCACGAGGCTGGACAGGCGAACCTACTCCTTGTCATGTACAACCGGGGAATCGAAACCCCGCCAGTTGACTCAATGACAGACGGTATGATACAGCGGGTGCGTGCTAACAATTCGCCCCCCCCCCCCATATATATAAATCAGTACTATCATTATATTTATTTAGTAAACAACACAAATGAGATAGTGAAATTTACATGAGTAGAGCACACCAATATCTAATTACTGAACATAAACATTAGTGACAGTGAAATGTACATAAAATTACAAATAGTCATGGGTAATGTGTGAAGAGCATCTATATATATTTAATATAGACAATACAATTGCACTTGCACAACTATTTATATTTGAAAGAGTTTTTTTTTTATCTCCTGGGATTACTAGCACTGAATAGGTAACGCTAAAAGACAGTTAATGAGATTTTAATATGAATAAATAATAATCCTGCCTAGGCTAATGAAATGAATAATAGAACGGAATAGTGTGAGTTGAAACGTCTCATTATTACTAATATATTATGGTCATCTTTTTAAAAAGTATACATAGATGATATTCATTCAGTGTTCTAGTAATATTTAAGTCTATTCTTCATCTTTAGTTTATTTCCTTTAAAGTAAGAAGCTTTGGAAGTCAACACGTTAGTAACTCAACTGATTTAACGTGATATTTGGTTTTTGCTTTTGATAGGTGAAAATGAGATAGTCAAGTAATCATGCGTACGGTGACTAGTGACCCAACTCAATTTCCTACTAATAGCAACGTAAAATTATCCATTATAGGCAGATAGTTCAAGTAATTATGACCAGATAATGGACAAAAATAAACGCATAGAAACGGATATGTTTTAAACATAACTTGGTAACCGTTCATTTTTATTCAACGACCGTCGTACGCTGTAATTTGGTGGCCATTGTTCTTAATGACCGGCCATTTTCTGCACGTGTAAAGCGTGACTAGCGTCTAAAACACAAAGGAAAATATTTGATTGATTTTCTTGATATGGGCGGGGCCGCAGTAAAATCCAATTTTTATGTCAAAAAATGCATTGAGTAGTCACATGATAAAAGAATGCCATTCTGAATAAAACTGGGGCAAATTCCCCTCGTGTATTGTGTCGTTGTGTTCTGAGGTTTTTTATTCTTCTTTCCATGAATAAAAGAAATATGGTAGCAAGGTCGTTTTGACCAGATGTTGATTTTTCTTTACAAAGCTTAAGACTGATTATAGTTAATTATGTCAGATTATAAAACCATTTCTAATCTCCATTTCTTTATATCATTCATCGTATTTACATTTATCCTTAAATAATGTGTTACAAAGTAAGGTTACTGACTCGAATACCTATTATATATTATTCATAAGTATTATTCAGTGGCTCCATTGTTTCGTTAAACCTACACGGATGACACAATAGAGAGCAAAGTAGACTTCAGATGCTATTGTTTGTAGCTTGCGCAGTAAAACGGTTATTTATTAATGATGCCAGGTTCATTCAACGTGTTGTTTACGTTTCATAAAAGGCGCATTAAAGGATTTATTTTGTAATTCAATTTTCTTATTGTCAGTTCAAGAGTGCATCTTTACTGCTTATCAATATGAAAGAAGTAAAGGGATTAAGACCACTGATTCTTTTTTCTTTTAAAAAAAAGACTTGATAATCGCAACCCTTTGTGTATTCTAGAACATCTGATATCACTTCTTAGTTACCTGATCAATTCACATAGCTAACAATAAGCATTGTCTTCTAATTTGTCTCGAAAATCATAGATCTAGTAGTTTGCTGAATGATGTCTAAACGTTTCCTTACCTAGCGAGCCCCCTTAAACATCTCTCTTGACCTGATAATCGTGAATCAATCGGGGTTAATATTCACGACTCGTGTGTCAAGCCTCCATATGACCTCTACGAAAAACAAAAGTCCAGAAGAGATATAAAACGCATCTTATTCTGTAAAACAGCATGATATACTTTAGATTGTCTTTCAATTTGAATTATTAATTTATATTATTGGTCTCTTATGTCTTCCTGTTTTGTTTTTTATGGACTTCTATCTAGCCTCTAACCTTCCCACACCACCATTTGTATGTTAGGCCTATTGTAATATCTGGCATGATTTGGATTTGTCTTTAAGAACAATACAGTGCAACAAATAACATAGATAGGCCTACAATCTTTGAATATCGAAGAAATCAAATTTAATGAATTATTTTAATATTAATAACTTGTACATATTTCCATCCGACAAATTTATTTCATTAAAAGAATTAGATATGTATAAATACATTTAACGTAGTTAGGCAGAACGTCAAGAAATCGTACTCTGTCCAATATCACATTGCTGAAATTTTACTGATCAATTTATCAAATAAGTTAGACGGGGAGAATAAAATGTCAGAAGGCAGAGATTAAATCAATATAATACAGACTTCTCTAATATTAAATAATATAACCTTCATATTTGAAGGAAATATTGAAATCCCATTATGCTTAGTATTTGATCAACCGAAAATAAAGTTTTGTTTAAATATATTTTGTGACATTGTCTTAAATATGTAATTCAGAATATGAATATGATATGAATAGATAATTTAGGATAGGTATACCGTTCGTTGTGTACACAATAAGCTAGCTAATGCTACAAACATTATTGAACGTGTTTGGTAGTTTAGAAATTGTGATAATAATATGGGTCGTATTTAAGTCCAATTTCATGTGACGCTCCATATAATCAAGAAATGGAAAGGAGCAAACATGTTTTTAAAATGAAGCTAACCTTATTAAGGATATTGGAGAAAATCACCATAGTGAGTAAGTGAGTAATGTCTGTTCACGCACAACATTTTAACATAAATTAACATGTCTGGTCAGATAAGTTGTAATTTAACCTAAAAATAGCTATTGGGTTAGAATCAATGGTATATTGCGTGAAAGAGGTAATATAACTTTCGCTCACAATTAATACCCAACTCTCTCGATATCAGTTATTAGATATTCCAAATAGATTGTATAACTCGGTGGACTGATCGAACTGTGGACAATGAAAGTGGGTTTGGAACAATAGCGTGGTCAGTTAGATTGACATGGGGCCATCTGGAGTAGTCAATTACTGGTCAATAATTCAATCAATAGTTAATATGTTATTTAATATACCAACTGTCAGTTTTAAGTAAGACATCACTTTGTTAGCTCGCAGTCGTCTCTCTCTCCAATCAACTCAACTGAGACGAATCTCTGTCGCTCTCGACTTCTTGTCAATCAGTAATTGGCAATACCATCTCCCCATCTTCGTTCTCTAATTGATCAAACTGTCATCTAATCAATCATCTTCGTTTATAGGCATATGTATTGGAAAACTGTTAGAAATTTGATATGTATTTCAAATCATAAAATATAGTTAAATTCGTATATTCTGTTTAAATGCAAGATGTACAATACAAGTGTAACTGTATTAGGTATACAAACTGGAACGACGGTGGGTAAGTGTGAAGAAGCCGACTCGCTAACCCGGAGGTCGCAGGTTCATCGGGATTTTCCAGTGTAGTTTACACTTGTCAGTGGTGTATGACTGGGGGCCTGATAATGACAGCTGTCTTGTCGTTCGGGTGGGCCGACAAACCGAGGTCACGTGTGCACATTGGCGTGCACGTAAAAGATCCCTTGAAGTTAGAATTCGATATAAAAGTTGGCCGTAGCGCCGCTGTCCAGGCAAAATTTCTTTTCCCTCATAACACACTGCATGGCATATGCCCGTCTTCATTAGCCCAGTCGGAGCAGAACAGTAGGACGTTAAACCCATTTCATTCAATTTTTGGTTTTAAACGTTTCGAAAAAAAATTAACTAAATTCTTATTTTAGTTGAAAGCAAACATCCTACTACAACATATTCGTTGAATTCACATATGATTAGATTTTTTAAAATGTTTAATTCCTTTGTGAAGTGGCAATTTTCCATTCTTGAAAAACTGACATCCATATAAGATAAAGCAATTTTTGCGATGTAGACGATTTTGTGTTCATGGGCAGAAAATACAATTTGTAAAATTTAATCGTATAGAGCGTGTGTGATTATTAATCAAAATAACATGGCATATTAATCGATTCACAATACGGCATAAGATTTGTGGGTAGTTTAAAAAGAAATAATAATCAATTCTGGTATTAGATATTGCAGCAGTTTATAGAAATAGTGTACCGGTGTATCTAAATGTCTTAACCTCTTTGAATTGGATTTTGAAAATATCGACTCCATTGGATATTATATATTGATGTGTTTTATATGCTGACAACCATTCAAAACTTTATGTCTGTGAAGATATATTGAGTGTGTGTGTGTGGGGGGGGGGGCGAATGGTTAGCACGTGCGTGCTGTATCATAAAGCCTGTCATTGAGTCAACTGGCGTGTTTTCGAATCCCCGGTTGTAAATGAAAAAGGGTAGGGTCGCCTGTCCAACCTCGTGGGTTTTCTCCGGGTCCCCGGTTTACTCCCACTGCTAAAGACCCTACGCGCATGCGAATTATTGAAATAAAATTAAACCACATGTTAGTCCCAAAATGAGATAGTTTGTGTCCATTGAACGTCACCCCTCCCCCTCTCTCTCTCTCTGTAGAGATAAAGCCAATGTTGAAATATAATGTATATTTTAACCCACTGTCGTCGAAGCCAACATTTAATCTAAAACCGGACTTTCTCTTAATATTTCATTACCCGAAATAAAATGGGGTTTAGTGTCCTACTGTTCTGCTCCGACTGGGATATTGAAAACGGGTCGAAATAACAAATTAGATCAACATTATGAAATACTTTATTTTGAACCAACTTATAGAGGTTTAGCTCTTCTAAATTTCAGGAATCGTTGTTACAATCGACATCTTAATTTATCAAACTATAAATATTAGCGGACATTGGTATGGGAAGGATGAACGAAAACAGATATTAGTAACAAATATATATTGGACATGGATTTTAAGAATTCTCCTTTCAGATTTGTCAAATGTTAATTTGGGGTTAGTTATGGTTTAATTATTATTTTGGAACACAAACAAACACAAACTAAATGTAAACAGTGTCTGGTGGTACTTTCGCTTTAATATTACGAGTTATCTTTTGTGTGATAGAATTATTGTGCACACTAATGACTTGAAACAAAATTAATCGATTGTTTAAGATGTAATAATAAACAACGATAATTTTGGATTTCCGTAGGTAGTTCTATCATGACATTATGAACCATGAGTAATCGTCGAATCTGACTTTGAATACCCAGAAGAAAGGAATATAATTCGTCTATTCCCTAGTCTCATATAAAATAGTCCAAATCTTGAATCTAGTATTTAAGTAAGATCAAGACAACTTGTATTTAATGATAAAATATGTAATCATATGAAGGGCTTTTAATACGAGTGTTGATATCTTTGTTGTTGAAGAGCTCAAGTAGCTGTCATCTCCTCAACCCTTCACTGAATTCTCGATAAATTTCATTTTCTTTATTTGTTCTCGCCTTTGTTCTCAGACTTAATCATTATTATAAATTCGACCAAATGACCTTTATTTTGTTTCTTTCAATGCTTAATAAAGAGATTGGTCATTTGGTATTCACGCCATAGTTTCGCCAGACGCTTCTTCAGCGTAATCTGGATGACCAGTGTGCCGTTAGATTAGATGCGTCGATTGCCTGGAATATTTTCGCTGCCTTAAGGATAGATAAAGGAAATATTTGCATAGACTGGGTAAATTAAATTGACCACCCGATGAATCAGTATGCTAGGGGCATCTGGTTTAAAATCAGTTAAATTACCAATAAATGGTCAGGCCACAGACGTCTTTTAATATTCATACAACGACCTAAGATCCCAGAAACAATATAATCGCCAGATTATCATTTTTCCTCTTATAGCTGTTTGTGTTAGCAAACATACAAAATGTGATAAACAAATAGACCTAGTCATCTACAGTCTGCGCCCCGGTATACTTACAGTCAAATTTGTCTCCATGACAACCTAAAAATTATTAATCCGAGATATTTCGAATTAGCAAAAGGCATAGCTTTACCTACAATAATCTTTATACGGCATAATTGAACATATAATTGAGAACGACAAGAAATGAAATGAAATGGGGTTTAACGTCCCACTGTTCAGTACGACAAGTGGAACTTGTTGAAACGGAGTTTGAAATAAACTCAATGATTTATCCATATAAAATTGTACCTACAATAATATGTTAATATGCGTACAACGGTTTGTCGGAGATGGTCCGAAATAAAAGAAATTTGATTCCATAGAAACAAAAAACAAGAACCCCAAAAATATTTCCGAAAAATATCTACATTCGTTTGGCGTGGGATAATTATGAAAGAAATGCTCATGCATTCGAATTATCATAAATCGGGATCCGGAGAACTTGTCTCCACACTTACCAAACCTATTGCACTAGATATTTAGACTAATTTTAATAATTTTTTCCCTAAGGATTTCCAACGAAAACAGTGTAGCATCAGTATAATTGGTTATTGTTTTGTTCCCAGTTAGCAAACATTAATTACACAAAATGACCCCAACGTCACGTATACATCACACTATAGGCGGATAGACAGATTAACTCACAGCTTTAACAATGAATGAACTTAATCAAACTTGTATCCCATGTTAGACAAAAAAGAGAAAAATCACGCTTTTTGTTCTCGAGCGATTCATAATAAGAAACCAGTCGTCGGTAGAAAAATGAGCAATAACAAATATATATAAGCCGTTATTTGTATTTTTATTATGGCGGACTAAAATTGAATAAACCGGATGCTCACTAACCAAGACATTCCGGGTTAGATCCCGGTGCTGGAAGAGAAAAAAGCTCGAGTACGCCTTGTTACCTTGTGCAGGACAGAGGGCCTGTAAAGGGAGTGTCTAATCGTTCGGATGGGGGACAAAGAGGTTGGTAATTGAAAAAATGCGAAATAAGCGCAAATCATAGCGCCAACTTCATGGCAAAGTTTCCAGCGTCGACGGACAAGTTGGTGCAAGACATTAAACCCATATCAAAAATTAAAGAAAACAGTATTCAGGTTAAGCTAGAACTGGTCATCCATTATCACACATCTAATAATCATTGTTAATAGGAAATGGTATTCAAAGGCTTTGCTTAAGATGGGTAGGGAAGGAAGACTTAGCTGATGAAAGTGCTAACGATGTTCGTATTAAACGGGAAAAGTCTCTAGAAACTGCAAATGGTTTTCGTCAAGAACATTATTTAATCAGCGACTCGCCTAACTAAATCACAGCCCTCAATCTAAATAACATTTACCAGTAATTGTGGACTTAAATAGTCTTCTCTTTCGATGTGTCTTAAGAAAGATACTTCAGATCCAAGAAACCAATCAAGACAGTTCCAGAAGTGCCCCGTGGTATTAGTGAAGGCTCCTGATAAATTGTTATAACTACCTTGCACTTAACTAAAAAGGAACCATCAATATATTTCAGATACTTAAGAAATAAATATTTTTCATTTACAGTCTAGCGGATAAAATGTGACCTTAAAAGCAAATGCATTAAACGACTGAATGATTGAAGGTTGTCAAAAATGACGTGATGGGTCACATATCATAAATACTTTAAGAAAAAGAAAAATCATAAATACTTTAAGAAAAAGAAAATTCAAAGAAGCGAATTTCATATTTTTTATTAAGAAAATAAAAGTCTTCCAGTTGCCATAATATTCTAATAGAACGATTTATGTCGTATACACTGAAATTTATGTGTTAACTTTGTAACGTTTACGACCACGAGTGGTTGGGTCAAAATATGATTCTTTGCCTTTTTCTGGATTAAATCTCAAGAAAAACTAAAAATTTTAATATTTTTCGATAAAGTAATTTAGTATGAATGAATGAACGCGAAATATGGTTTAGTGTGATACGTTTCCGCACCACTGTGCTATAAGGACATTTGGCTTGGGTGGCAATTGTATGCCATTTGTCTAGGTTTTTTATAAGTGTACACTGGATTTAGGTCTCGTCCCATCCGAACAACTAGACGTTATTATTTGCCAGACCCTCCGTCCTGCACCACTGCCAAAGGGAATCCACATCAGATAAATTAGTGCAGGATAGTCATATGTCAAGGAAATGTAATCAACAACAATAAAAGCTTTTTTATCTGCAAGCTATCCATATCATTTCGATTTTTGTTTGAATGGATTTGGCCGATTTACGAACACCAATGGACACTTTTTGGAATCTACCTCCAGCCCGAATCAAATCTTAGACATATGAACATCCGGTCTTCGACTTCATTAGTCCAGTAGTTGCTGTCCGCATGGGAGCCAGTAGCTAGCCGAATAACCTACATGAATATCTAATTTTGCTCAATTACAGACAACACAAATGATATCACTGGGAGAAGCATTTGACAGATTCATATTGCGTCGGAAGGGTTCTGGAATATTGTACCCACACGTTTACGAGTTTTAAGACAAATGGAATTAAAATTTTAAGATCATTACGAGCAGGATTTTAGTCGGGTATATGCTCAAATCTGTAGTTATTATCACAAAAAGGTCTGTCATTGAGCCAACTGGCGTGGTTTCGATTCCCCGGTTGTACGTGACAAGGAGTAGGCTCGCCTGTCGGGGACACCTCATTTTCCCCACATCTATTGTCTAGAGTCTGGGTCCTCCGGTTTCCTACCACCGCTAAAGACCCTTAAGCGCAAGCGAATTATTGAAATAATGTAAAATTAAACCATATGTTAGTTCTGAAATAACATAGTTTGTGTCGAGTGGACGTTAAACCCAATTTCCCTCTATATATTATCACAATAAACTATTCTAGTGTGTCAGATACACTAGCACACAGAAGAATAGTTATTTTATATCCAAGTACGTTTATTTATTGTAAATAGAATAGGTGTATACCTAGAATGTTATATTACGTCGCAGGCTACAATACGGAATGTCTGCAAGCAAATTATGCAACACTTATACCACTTCGTCCCCAGACAATCTACTTTGAACGATAATTTGTTATGGTTTTCATTTGGGTTTTCATTTATAATACCAATTAATGATTTGATTTGATTATTTCATGGAATAATTTCTACTATTATTTCTTCAAAGTCAAGTTTTGGCAGAAAATGCAAATACATATTATAACATTCCTGAACCGATGGACTCCGTGGTAATATTTGTCTGGCAAGCTGAAATCATATATATCATAATTGCAGACTTTACCCTATTCATATTGTCAATGATAGTCGAATGTCTACAAGCCAATTAACTCCCTTTTTGTTAACCGAGAAAGAGAGTATATTGTAGCTCAATGCTTAAGGGTGAAAAATGGCAGGAAAGAAATTTATAAATATTATAAGGTCCCTGGGTCGATCCTGATGTCGTCAGAGGAATTTCCCGTTATCACTGTTCTAGAAGGATTGGAATCGCAATGAAACGCGTATAGTCGTTCGGAAGGTACGTAAACCTCATTATGTACCTGAGTACCATTGGCAGCATCTTAAAGATCCCGTGAGCGTTTGAAATACGAGTACACTGTACTGCTGCTCTCCGTTAAATATACACTGCATAGCGTATATTTGTCTTTTTTAGCCCTGTTGGAGGAAAAAATTAAAACGTTAATTCCTATTTAATTCCATTTCAATTCGCTCTTAGATACGTTTGGTCCCCATACAACCTTCTTTGGAGTTAATGCTTTACGGGTTTAATTTATGTACTGGTATAAAACCAATAAAAAACACTGGCAAGGTGTAATTATTTTGTAAAATAGTTTCTTCAAATATTTCTTCTAAGACAAGTTCGATTTTAGCAGGTTTATTCATCGGTTCGATGGAGCTTGAAATTGAATGAAACCATTGAGAAAGAGATATTCTATAATGGAGACTGTAGTGTCAGACCTTTTGATATCAATCATTTATTTGATAAGCAATATATAACTCCTATTTTGGCGCCTTGGTTACCAATTAAGCACAGCATTAATTTGAAAATATTTTTGCTTGTTTATAAACGTTTTAATGGCACTTCACCCACTTACATTTATTCGCCTACCAGGTTTCACCATAATGAACATTTGTTTGAGAGAGAGAGAGGGGGAGAGGTGTAACCTCCAATCGACACAAACTAGGTTATATTTCATTTCAATAATTCGCTTGCGCGTAGGGTATTTAGCAGCGGGAAGTAGTCGGATGACCCGGAGAAAACCCAAGAGGTTGAACATACGACCCTAATCCTTGTCACTGACAAGCAGAAAATCAAAACCATGTCACTTGACTCAATGACAGACCTTAGGATACAACACACATGCGTTAACTATTCGGCAACCCAAACCCTCGAACATTTATGAAAGAGTTACCCTTCAAACACAATTTATCATTGAGCAGTGTCTTTTGTACCTCATCCCCTACAAGATCTTGTTCACCATGCAAAATCAGCGGGTACGATGCCCCTGATCGCGAAATACGTCACTGTATCAAATGTTAAGTTTTCAAATGACATTTATCGCTCTTAACTGCAATATCAGTATCACATTAATCACGCGCTGTATTTTTTTTATATCTAAAATATTTGAAAGACACAAACAGGAAACGTTATGATTGTTAGAAAAAATATAATAACCGCATGCCATAAATGGGCGCCCGAAAGAAACTCTACCACAGTTTCCAATTACCCTATTTTAAAAACAAAAGATAAATGGATAAAGTAAAAGTGTATAAAAATATCAATATGTCAATGTAATCAACACCTAATCAAACTTCTTCTGACAATGGCGTCAGCGTTGCCCGATGCGAGAGGGGGTAAGAAACTCGAGACATCAACTTTTTAGATAATTTGTATATCGAACAGCAATTCGCATAAGTTCAATTTCAAGGCAAATTAATAACGCATGACCACTCCTTGCCTCAATACCGCCAAAAGCTCCACGAAACAGAGACAAGGTGAATCTTCTGGCGATCTCACATTAGATACATCGGTCTGCAATACCTCCCGAAAGCACACGTTCAGAGAGACACACGGTATTCTGTCAGCTGTATACAAAGTCTTTGCGCTCCCTTCGTTGTAATGCGGCATGTACTAAATATCGAAAAATATCCAAAGGGTACCGAATACCAAAATATCGACAGACCTTACACATCTAAAATTCACTAAATACAAAACAATTAACATTAATCACCGAAAACTTTCTAAATACTGAAATATTGAAAAAATAGGGACCCTGTCGAGTTCCCGGGCTCCCAGTCTTCGCTTGTGCTGGCTTATTGGGCTAGCCACGCATAAAAAATTAAAATTGTGGTAACTCTAGGTCACGGTTAAATCACGGCGATACATAACCTCGAGTGTCCCACATATATATTTAGTAAATGTCAGGAACTCAAAACCGTATAGGATACCATCACCCAATTAAACGACCCATTTGAATAACGCAGATTTCGAGACCCCAAACTGGACGCAATCACCCAATAATTTGTCGTCTACTTATCTTTGATTTGCCTATAAAATCATTCTGAACTAGGGATATTTAAAAGAATTATCCAGACTTTTACATCCGCAGCGTATCGCTATTCCAAATATACACACCACTGTACATAGGCTCTGTTTTGTTTTTTTATCAGGACTAGTTGGGATATTTTAAATTAAGGGTTGTCATGAGAAAACGCGTTACAATCTTAACATAAAAAGACTTCTTGTCTTTAGGCCGTTATTCTATTAACTGTCTGATACAACAATAGAGACTCGGACGCAAAGATTCCATCATAGATGAAAAACAGATAGAGAAAAGTGGATCTGGAACAAAGCCCTATCTTAGTTGGCTGTATTACCAAAGCTTTCTAATATCACTTCGTAATTGCTCAGACAGTATATTTTGAGTAGGAGGGCTTCTAATCGGAAAAAGAAAGTAATTCATTAAATAATTAATCATTAGAAGAATATGTATTTGCATTAAAATGACTAGTTTTTCATTTGGATAAGAAATGAAAATGTCGATCTAATTGACGTTTGTGAGCCTGTGTACAGGATATTTATTTTAATTTAAACAATTAGGTTCTCAAATAAGAGCCAATTTTATGTTTTACTCCCGACTCTTTATTTACACGAAAGTAAAATCTGTAAACGAACTAAGTTTGGAAATATTACATATTTTGTTCCATCACTATTCGTAATAACACATAACATCAACCCCATTCAGCATTTTATTTTGGGTAAATCTGTCGTTTATTAGTAAATGAAACTCTTTTTTAGTAACTGTCATGGATGTTTAATACCGAACAGGATTATGGATGAAATTTACTAAAAATTGACGACATTGATCAACAAGCATAGTTTAATCAGACCATATTTCGAACACACAACAGGATAGTGTCACACATTCAATGCCGTAAATCTGTAGAGTTATCCCTCCTTGAATTTCCAAACGTTTGGTCCCATAATTCTACGATATCACCCCCGGCGGAAATGGACGTAACACTCCAGAAACGAACGGACCAATCCATAATTCGAACAATTTATGTTTAGGAAAGTGATGGTGCCATTCAGATAAGGGGTGTGGTGGAAATCCCACCAGTTTCTGCTTCATTTATGTTTTTCTGAAGGATTGCGCGGATTTTATTAGGTTTGTCTGGTATGCACCAAGTCTAGTAATTGTTTCCCCTGCTCGCCTCTTCCACATCCAAACACTTTTGCATGACAGTTTTTGTTGACTATGTCTAGAATAGAAAAACAATGGGTAATGTTTAGGTGAAAAGATCAGACATAAATGAGGAAAATAGCATACTAGATGAGGTCACAACAGAAACAGTCAACCCCTTCAATATTTTGAACAGACGACTGTGACATGTTGGGCTATTTGTGGTCTTGAACATTGACCTTAACAAATCATTGGAATTTTAAAAAATGGCATAAGCTAATAAATGCCATGAATTAACATCGAAATCTATAGAGAGAGAATTACTTGTCTAACTCCGGTTTGTCTAACTGAGTTACCTGCCCATTTGGACTGGAAGTTGGTTAGTCAGCTTTGCAGAATGTCATACATTACCTCTTAGTATCGAGAGTTTCGAAATGTTTTGTTTTAATAAATCTTTTACAAATTGGTCAATATTCACTGGACAATCGAGCAAGGCTAGGAAACTAATATTATAATGTATATTACATCAACCAGTCTTACATCTGCATGTCATATTGTTGTAATATCTACAGTTTCCGACACGTTTCCTCAACTACTGCTCTAGACATTACTTGCACACATTGGATTCAATTCATAATGGTAATTCAATTCAAATTGACAAAAGACGTTCTTATATAGACCCGCAAAAAATTCTAACTGTTGTTCGATTCCAAGGAAGTCGGGAAAACTCAAGAAAGTATAATACATTAACTTGATCCACGATGAGATTGTAAACACAAAAAAACACACTTTTTACAAGAAATGTTCTTCCAGATTTCACATTAAATTGCATAAACCATTTATTTCGCCCCATGACAGACGTTATATTCACGCATCTATTTACGCTGCACGCAGTTGCATATATAATTAAAGAATGAATAGAGGTCAAATTGGTTTTAGCTCGAGATGGTTATATTTTAAAAGTATAGTTTAGCTTCATTTATAGAATATTCCTTGGGAGTCGGATAAAACTTCGATCGAAGGGACAACCACAGCTGGCAAATAAAGGAGAATTGAAATTTGTAACGTGGAAATTAAACGAAAAGCAGATTTCTGACAGATTTAGCAAGAGGCACCTCTCTCCTGTCTCCCTTGCTCTTGTGTTTATCGATTTAATTTAGCGAGGAGAAATGATTATTGGGCTCCTTTATAGTGCCAGACATTAAGATGGAAGAATTCAGATTCCTATGACATTTGGAAAACAGAGAAGCTTTAAATGAATGTTTTGACCCTTTTGAATCAATTCTAGAGGAAAAAGCTCTTCATTCAAGTAAACTTTTCTTTTCTAAATCCCGTATTGATTGATGACAAATGTTGTTTTTATTGCTCTTCTGGAAATTTTGGCGGTCTTCGAAGATAAATAGTTTTAAAAACCCACGCGATGCTCCTGTTTTTGATGGCACATATTGTTCGAGACTATCAATCACTGCCAAATAGTTTTTAGTCTCTTCTTTCAAACTTCGATTTACCAAGGTTTTTCTCAGAAAACTCTGTTTCATATACTGTATAAGGTAATCGTGCTGCATTTGCCTTTAAGCAAACGCTCATCTAGGATTGATTATTTCTCGGCACGATGTAACATTTATTCCATTAGTCACCACAAAAAGCCTGGGTTTAAACCTTAAATGAAACGGAAAGCACGATAAGACGTTATATGTAATTATAGTTTGGAATATGAAAAGTTGGTAACTCAATTTTATGAAGGGCAAATCGGGATAAATTTATTCTGGACGACGTTTCGCTCTCCGATTATTGCTAGAACACTTTCCAGTGGATGGGTTTCATTATCTTCGTTTATACACAGAAAGAGATTTTATAAATTTATCGCTGTTTGAGCCCACATCAAAATCAATGATGGCGACTGATGGAATAAGAAGCGAAGGGCGAGAGAAGACAACCACCAATTTCCAACCAACTTTTTCAACAATCCAATAACCGCGTAGTAAGTGACCCATAAACCAGCAACCAAAATACCCAGTATATTGCAGCAGGAGAAGCGACCAAATCTTTGTCCGCCATGGTGTCCAATCAATAATGTTGGGCTGGTTATTTATTGATTAATTCCTTCAGTGTATAGTTATCTTGGTTTGACTACCTCTCTGGTATTGATCAAAGCATGTCTGCCAATGACGGGCACCTCACTAACCGTTTGTTTTGGGCTCTCTGGTGCCCCAGTACATCCGAAAACTAATACGGCCTACAGCCAATCTTATCGCTTAATCAATATCTCTAAGAATGTTTTCTCTTCTCTTGCAGGAATTGAACTTTCCTTGCCAACTTCTTTCAATGCCTTCAGAGATTTGGTTCCAATTTATTTTTTCTTGCGCTGTAAAATTTTGTTCAAATAGCATTTAGAGATGTGTCAATTTACACACATGGTATATTTTTTTTATTTGATTCGTAAGTTTTAGTTTCTCCCCAGTTGGAAATGGACAGTCCTACTTGAATTTACTAAGGATTCTCGAAAAGTGGAAAGTTGGCTTTTAACGAAGTTTTAGCTAATTGCCTGTTACAACTTCAATCAAATATTCAGCAATAAAAGTAGGGTAACTGTAAAACAAGTTAAATATTTATTCAGATTAAATCTTCTTAGATGTATATTAACGACTGTGATAACGATTTGGAAGCATTTACACTTTTCGAACAACAGCTTAGTTTTCGCGGCAGTCTCCCGCTTTGGAATCAATCGCATTATAAGACGTCCGTCCATGAAACGATTTGATCCAATTTCATGTGGCGTTGGTTTGTGCTATATTTAGATATCCAACTTTCACAACATTGCATTTTACAATGGATTCAAAATTTTATAAAATGTCAATCACTGTCTGTACGCTATATTTTAAGAAACTGAACTGATAATGCATCTAAAAGTATAAGATTAAATGTGGACGTATTACAGCAAATATTCTTAAAAGGAAAAGGCTCAACTATATGTCGTGGTATCTGTCAAGAAAATTAAATTACATACGCAAACCGAGAGACAAATAAGAATTAGATCATTACAGCTTCATGTGTTTGTAGACATAAGCCCCGTTTACACTTGGCCGCGATAAGCGTGCCGTACTAGGCACGGTGCCAGGCCGCGATAAATTGCAAGAAATGTCCCCGTTTACATTACCCGTCTCGGAACCGTGCCAAGCACGCCAAATGTGGAACTCTTCACTGAAAAGTTAATTTCAGTCCCTATGCAAGTTACCCAGATGAAAACAATTATGGCGGTAGATTTTGATACGTTGGCCCTTTCTTTTTTTTTTGCTTTGTCTGTTATTGAGAGTTCGAAAAAAATCAAGAAAGAATGATCAATTTTTAACCGACTTGATGCCTATTTTAAATGAGTTAGCAGTCTTTTCGAGTTATTCAATGATATCATGCTACCAGAGGCGGCGAAAGCGAATAATCATGTCGTTTATAAATAGCTTGTATTACTCAAAGCTTGTATTAGCCATTTTGGCAGAACTGATGACAGTCAATGTTCGCGGGGAAATAAGGTCAAGGTTCATTTGACGCATGCGCAGTAATCCGTGCTCAGACCGGTTAGCGTTTACACTACGAAAATTTAAAGTGTGCCGTTCTTGGCACGGTTCCGAGACCACCTCACTTCAGTGGGCCAGATTGGCGCGGTACTCAGTACGGCACGCTTGTGTTTGACCCGTTTACACTACAAAAAAATTAACGGTGCTTAAAATTTGTAATGTAAACGGGGTTTTAGACTTTGTATGAGTGAGTGATGGCGTTTGTTTCTCTGTAAGTTTTAAACAGCACTACTAGACAACTTCCGTGTGGCTAGCTACTAATTACACGAGATGTATCAAGGTTGTATCAATTATTAATTGACCTCACAAACAAAAGTAATTACATTATATGGTCGTTACTTACGCTTGCCCGTTTTTCATTTCGTTCAGATAGAAAATAACTGAAACGAAATAATGAGTGGAATTGACCTCTTGCTGCGCGAGATACATATTAATTGCTAGCTTTACGTGAAAATAACTAGCTGTATCTCTTTGATTTGGGTCAAAATCAAAATTGTTCAATTCAAAGGATTTCATATGTTGTTTTCTTTCGTGGGATAGCAATCTGTTTTCATTTAACGATAAAGGCCTTGGTTGAGATAAAACCCGTTGTGTGTCCTACTGTTGACACACTAGCCCAAACTACATATTAAACTAGTAAACTGGCTTACATTTATCTTTGTAAACAAAAACAAATTGTAAAGGGCCTGCCGCACAAATAATCGAAATACCACCTCAGAATGAAAGATGGTTAGCTCCTTTAAGATTGATTGCGCTATAATGTACAACCCCAGAGCCACATTTATAGAATGTCTCAGTTGTGATGGACTAAAAGAAATTGTTTTTTGTCTAATCTTAGTGTTACGCAATTACAGACTTGTAGATAGTTCTTACCTTTAACCCACTGTGTTATATGAAGCACTATCATTCCCTTCGTTTTCACGTATACTATCATGATGGGTAACAAAATGCCGACTATGGCCGCAGTTGGACAGACTATCTTTGTGTATGCACTTTTCAATCGAATAACATTATGCACTACTCAGTATGTTTCATATACACATAAAACTACATTCCCTAATCCATGATCTAGTGGTAGTTGTCCATGTAAATGGAAACACGTCAGAAGTACTGCAGAGAGTCCAGGTCATTGGTATATAGTAAAATAGGTTTTAAGTTAGGCGCTTTAATTTCCCGAGATTTGTGGCGCTACCCTTAAGCAGTTTTAAATACATGTAACGTCTTGCTGGAACATACTCTTGTCTGTAAACTACATTCAGTTGTTTGTTAAGTATGATACCCTTATGGAATTTGTACTACATATTTCAAGTTCGTAATCTCAGGATTATGGTCATTTCATTTTCGTTAAATATTAAAGAGAGTAAAGTCGAATTCCATAAGTCTTTCGATGGGGCATTTATAATTCGATTCATACCAAACAAGCATTGCACATAATAATTGGTTAGTAGCATATTCAACCAGCAGGATGTCGACATAATATTAGAACACATCGCCTCTACGACATACTATTAAGGTTCTTGTTCCTGACCTTTACTCGGAAAATATATATTTATCCTCACACCAGGAGTTCCGAGCAAGCAACCGGAATAACCTAGAATCAGTCTGAACGAAAGACAACCCAGTAGCAAATGACCTTAGCCTACAATGGTAACTTACCTTTTTTGGATTTGCTCAAATCTTGTTTTGTCTATGTATGTATGTCTCCTACATCAACTATTTTACTGTATTCGGGTATCTAATCTGTCAAAATAGCTTGTTAACTGGGTGCGTAATTGGATGTCCAACGTAGACTGTCTGAAGTTTGTGGACAATTATACCCTAAAGTCAAACCAGACAAATACCTCGTGGAAGGCGAATTGGTGATTTATGAGTAATGCTCATCAAAACACCTTAGAATTGAGAAGAATTAAAGTTTGAATTTGACATCACCATTAATCTTTATATCAAACTAAATGAGTGAAATTGAATCGCGTGCGTGAAAACGATGAACGTATTTGTTTGTTTTCAGTCGGTGTTAAATATTGTCATCATAAAAACTCGAGTTCATGTCTGTAGGTGACATTAGCTCGATTGGTGTAGAAAAGTAATACGCTAAACCCCATTTCATTCCAACTTTATTCAAGATGTCTAGTCACGGCCCCATTTAAATATTTGAACACGCATCCATTGCCATATCGTCCTTTGGTCGAAGGGGCATTGGGAATATATACGTCATAGTAAGGCAAACAGTGGACGCGAAATGAGAAATCACATTGAAAAAATTAGTTAATCCGGCTAATAAGGCTCTATGGACCCTTTATTCTGTGATGGGTTTTCAACAAATTAGCATACAACTGTTGTAGAAGAGCTTCTCGACTGACATAAACGCAACTTTACACTATACTTTTTTATCGAGGGGGTAAGGGTATTTTGGTTTCCAGATAGTTACTGAATTGTGCACATTGTTGTTGCGTTGTATTTGGAATCTTTGTTAAAAAATAATATCGTTTATCAGGTCGCTAAATGAAAGATGCGTGACAAGTACTTTTATAAACAAATGCTTAACGGTTATAGACTGTTTGCCAATCATTTCAAAACGCTGTTTCAAAATCTCCCGGTGGACGCCGTCGCGCCATTAAACACCATTTCATTTCATTTCCAAACGGGTGCATAGTTTCATCTGAAGCTGTCAGGCACGACACAGTGGGTCGTTCTTAAACGAATATCACGAAACGGTCTTCATTGTCCAGGGTCATAAATTAACCAGAACAAAATGAAGTGCATTCAATGGCTGACTAGGATATTTCGCGAGTAGCACATGGGGCAGTTTTCGCTACCGACCCGTTGCGTTACTACGATGGAATCTAACACGTGTATATAAAACCACATACTCTAAAAAGACACAATATAGACAAGAAATGTTATTGTCCTAGTACAATCTGTCGCAAAAGCAAAGACAATTCTTTATTGAATCCATATAACAGGAGTGTGGTTTGTTCCAAAGATTTCGAGATCCATTATTATTTACACATGAAGTAACTTTTAGACCAATGTGAAAAAATATTGTTAGATCAATTAACACTTGAGAACATTTGGTCATCATTACCACATCGATGGTATAAATTATGCATGCTATATAACCCGTAAAGGCTTAAACGATGCGTCAATGTTAGCACGGGAAATAGTCCGCGAATAACAGAGTGCTACAATGACAGCCAGTGACAACTTGGACCGAAGACTCAATGAATTGTTAATATAAGCGTAGGTAAAGTGTCATTCGGCTCTATAAATTTTATTATTCACATTAATGGGTTTATTCATGTACTTCTCGAAATAGACACTTTAATTATTCCTAGACATAACAATTACACTTGGATGATTTATGTGGACTTAATGCACATGTAAATGCAGTTCTTTATGGTTAATATTGCACTGCTTTCCATAGATCATTGGCTTACAAGTAAGGAAGAAATACGATATGAGCTGTTGGTTCCCAAGACAAAACGCAAAACAAAAAGCCTAAGTCTTTTTCACGATCAATGAGTCTTTTATGATTAAGGTATTCCTTACTGTTGTGTTAATTAAAATTAGAGATTCCCGTTTCTAAACAAAACAAGATTTTTAATACCAATGATGTTTTCTTATATAAATTCAGTAAGATGTTTTTCTATGTTTTTATTTCGTTTGGGCGTCAGCATCTTGCAAATTGTAATTGTAGTAATGACCGTGCAGTTCATTAAAGGTTGCCAAGTAGCATTTTCTACCATTCCAAATTTTGTGAATAGTCACAAACGTAGATCATTCGAATGCAACCTTCAGTCGGGTCCTCCAGTAAATCGTGTGAAATCAGGCATTTGTGTTCCAGATAAAATGGCAGCTGGGATTGACTGGAAACACACATCCATATCATGGATCGACAAAACGTTCTCTTACATCGTGTTCTTTCTGTTTAGGATGACGATGTCGAGAGGCATGAGGAATTAAATAAAGAAACACGTTGCAAAAAGACGTAGAGATAAAGACTAAAATTATTATAAGAAGTCTTTAAAAGTGTGACGTTAAAGACAAATAACAGATGCGTCGTCTTCAACTAGATAAAGGTCAACACAGTCTGACAAGAGTAAGTATTTTGGTAAATAATTCCAGGACATGCGGGAGTACCGAGGTCTTAAATACGTAATAATAATAATATTAATTGATTTGGATATGCAGACAGGCTTATATATAATCTCAAAGAAAAATTGATGAGATTTTAATGCCCATTATTTCTTTAAAGTTCCAATAGCATTTTTTTAAGTTATAATTTTAAAATGTATTAAAATAAAGCCCTAAAATAGATTGAACCTATAAACAGTCCTACCTTGTTAAAGAATAATCCTATTAATCACTATTGCCAGTTGAGAAATTGGCAAAAATATCATTTTCAACTTCAAATTCAAACGTTTGAAGATGGCCGTCCATGGAGAGGAATGGGAAAACAAGGGAGGTAATTGAGTAACTATTTCCTCAATCAGCCTCTGTCAGCCTTTCTAATGCCCCAAAAATTTTGCCCATGATCGTATAATAGTGAGTTGACAACCTTTTGAGCAAAAGACATAGAAATAATTATGTTTTGACTTTCTTAGAAAATATGAAATTGGAACTTTAAGCCCATAATCTAAAATCAAGCCGATGTTTTAGACATACAAGCAATCATGAGTTAACTACCAAGAGTGGGTGGCATTTCCAGGTGGTTTCCCATTGTGAGCGAAGGTGGTGGGGGCGGCTAAATAACAAGTTGGGCTGAAACAAAATACCGCGGTCCTGTGTACACATTGTGGTGCACGTAAAATGACCTTTTGCATTTGGAATTAGAAGCCGAGTAGTTGGAAACGTTGCTGTCCGGCCAAAGTGGTGTGTGACCGTCGTATTAGCCATTTGGGGGGGTTGGATGGCCAAATGGTTAGCGTGCGCGCGCTGTATCATACGGCCTGCCATTGAGTCAACGGGCGCGGTTTCGAATCCCCGGTTGTACGTGGCAAGGAGTAGGATCGCCTCTCCAACCTCCTAGTTTGTCTCCAGGTACTCCGGTTTCCTCCCACTGCCAAAGACCCCTACGCGGAAGCGAATTATTGAAATAAAATTAAACCATATGTTAGTCCCGAAATGACCTAGTTTGTGTCGAAAGGACGTTAAACCCCATCTCTCTCTCTCTCTCTCTCTCTCTCTCTCTCATTAGCCATTTTAGTTTGTGAAGAAAAGTAGAAAGTTGAATCTTGTCGTCCTGTCCGTCCACAATTTATGGGCACTACAGGTCACATTTCTTTATGATTTTGACGAAACTTTAAATATAGATTTATCTCCAGCGGCTCACGGTTCCTTTCGTTATTAGCATGTAACGTACCGTAACTTGGTGAATTATCGCCCCTTGTGGACACTCTAGAGGTCAATTTTTGACATGTATGTTTATATGCAAAGCATCTCTTACAGAATGTTTCAAGAGTTTGGACTTGTACTAATATCATGTTATTCAAAACGCGTGTATGAATATTGTGTATGTAGAGAAAATTGTTAAATACGTCCAATCACCCACCATTGTTACACAAAGGTACACTCTTTCTGAAGTAAGATATGATGGGTGGTGTTTCATAAACGAGCTCCAATTACTATTTGAATTTTATCTTAGTGAATTCATTTGCAAGTCTATGAAGAAAGAAATGAGCCATAATCACACTTAATGGAAAATTAGAATAAGTTTGAGACAAACCACTGATACTTTCTAGTCTATTAATAATAAGTTAAAAATATATGAAAGCTGGTGGTATTATCTATATGGCAGAAACAGTCATTATGTAGGCTTTGCTAGCTGTCTGAAGATGTTCATATGGCCGCGGGACTAACCAGAAAACAGTAATCAAATGAAAACAGAAATAAATACAGAGCAATCACGATGAAGAAGTAAATTTGATTTCAGGCCGAGACAAAAATTGAATTTTCAGTCACTTGAACGGCGCACCTGGTCTTTTCTTGATGTTATTACATCCTAAAGGTCTCAAAGTCGTGTGAAAGGAAATGTTTATATCATTTTCGTCCTCACGGATTTACCAGAAGCTAATTGGCTGTAGATTACTTGATTTAAAATCAAAAGGCCCAAAGAAAGACCTGCAATAGACAAGAATTTGCTCTTTTTTTAGTGCGTCGGGCTTTTTGTTCATGTTGGACATGAATACTCATCTTTTAATTTCTTATATAGTCCTATAATATTAAGTTGTAAACAGAAGTTTATATATTCAATTGACGATTAGATCTTTGTGTAGAAAGTAACTAGTATCAAATCAGCACACAGAACAATATACTCAATTTCTAGTGTGCCTACACGATTCCCCTGTTGTAAAAGAAACCATTTTCTTGATACACTGCATACAGTTTTTTTCTATTACAAATTCAGAATTACGGTAGGCATCGTCTTCAGCTTTATTACAGCCAGAGATGAGTGAATGAACAGGTCTGCACGAGGAGTGTTTTTGACAGCGATTGATGACGATGTCAAATACAACAGCTCGAGAAATCCCCTGACTTTACCATTGAAGAAGTTGAGACCTCTTTAGGGGATACTAACAGACACTGGTATTGAAGTTTGAATGTTCTTTGGTCTATTTTAGGTGAAGCATGGCGGCTTACATTCTTGTCTAGTCTTGAATCTCTTATCAAATGAACATTACTTTGTATTTGGAGAACTTGGTTATTTTTTTTCAAAAATCAATTATCACCCTGAAAAAAAAGTTTTGCTTTTTATTTGCTCTTAAGCAGAGTCTTATCCATTGTCCATATTTTCAGCAAACATTAATTCAGCATTACAGCAAACCAGTAGTGAATACTTTGGGGCCACATAATTATAAATAGTGTTTATGTGTGGGTTCAGTTTATGATAAGTAGTGCCTTCGCTAGTTTCTCTCTCTCGAGAGAGAGAGATAGGGGTTTAACGTCCACTCAACACAACCAAGGTCATTTCGGGACTAAGATATGGTTTAATTGTATTTTATTTAGTGATGGGAGCAAACCGGAGCACCCGGTGAAAACCCACAAGGTTGGCAGGCGACCCTACATCTTTCAATACAGTTTATCCTGCGTGGTATATCTATTATAAACGGATGCATATTTGTAGATTTATAACATATGTTATTCTGCATGCTATACTTATTCTAAACTAATACGTATCTGTTTATCTTGAACACATTTTGCCCTTTATGGTATACTTATTCCATAGGTACTATATTTGAGTGATTTTTACACAAATTAAGTTTTGTAAAACTTCAAGACGCGCATTTTGAACCAGATCAATGTTAACAGGGTAGACGGTGATATTTTTGTGATAATAACTGGATTAAATGTCAATGTGTTAGTCTAGCTCTAAATATATAACAAAACATTAATACATGAATCCTGTAAGTCTATAGAATCATATAAAGGAACGTCCATTAAACCATAGCATTTACAAAGTATTTTCGCAGATAAAACGAACACAAAGCATAAAGCCATTAGTGTATTGTTCTATGTGCTTATGTTTAGGGTTTAGTGACAATGGTTCATGTTGATATTGGTCTATAGGGACTAATATATCGTCGTGCGACAATCATATTCACTTGATGATATTCGTATTTAATATCTAAAAGATAATCCAGTAAAGGAGAGATTGTTAGACCGTTGCAAAAAACATACGGTTAATTGTGTTTTGTCTGGTGACTATAACCGTATCTGATATTTCTACTTTCGTTTTGTCTTTTGGGTGAACACACTGCATTGTATATGACTGATCACAGACGTATATACAATACACGATAACTACATTCATAGCTGTATCTTGATTTTATTAAACGGAAAACCGTATTAAAAATTTATAAATAGTATACGGATGAATCCTGTAGGGGGTTGGGATGGCCTAGTGGTCTAGAGTGCCGCACTTCGACCTCTAGCTGGCCGGTCACCTCTGGCTTGCGGCTGTGGTTTCGATCCCTGGTGTGAGCGTATGTGGCATGGAGATAGGGGCGCCTTCTCAACCTCGTGGGTTTCCTCTGGGCACTCAGGTTTCCTCCCACTGCTAAAGACCACTACGCGCATGCGAATTGTTGAAATAAAATTGTTAGTCCCAAAATGACCTGGTTTGTGTCGAGTCGACGTTAAACCCCATTTCTCTCTCTCTCCCCTTCGTTGAGCACTGAATCTTATCTTATTAGCGTTAAGGTTATTCAGCCAACAATTTAACCAGCTTTATCCACTCCGCCATTTTGTTGCAAAATCTTTGCTTAAAGACATGTTACTCCAATGTAAATTAGATAAATCATTCTGCTATTAAAACTTATTTATATCTGGAAATATATCTCTAGCGACCTGGAAAAGTAAAATTATAAGACACAGAGTTGACATGGGTTTTAATAAAATACTGTACGTGTCTGTTTTTATTCTTGTAATCTGGCCCAAAGTTCACAAAGCATTTTCAGAATTTACCCAACTTTAAATCACTGTTGATGAGAAATATGTTTGATCGAGAAACACAACACTTTGCGCATTGTTTCTTACTGGTGTATTTGGTATATTAAAACAACAAAAGTTTAGAAAAGAGTATATTTTAGTTAAAATAAGGCGAACTATTTTGAAAAAGTTCTTAACTTGAATCTGAGAATACTTTGTGAACTTGAGGCCTGGTAACCATTACGATACAGTGGTGAGATTAGAAACAACACGTGTAAAAGGACGTTGCATAGTAAATGGGTGACGTAGTGTCTGCATACTAATTGTAAACGACAAATGGCGGATATTTTAAATGCACACTAGACGTTTAATGTGTTTAAAAGGGACATTTGGCCTTGGGATGTAAACGACAAATGGCGGATATTTTAAAAGCATACTATACGTTTAATATGTTAAAGAGCCAATTGGCCTTGGAATATATTGAGAATTATATATAGTATTGAATTTCGACACCGTTCTACGATTACATATAATTAGATATGACAGAAAGAAATTTTATGGGATACGACTTAGGGCAGACAACTAGAAGGGTGTGTCAGGGAATCGGGTTAGTGAGTCTGAACATTTGACTGTGATGGATAACAGGTTACGTAGGAATCAGACTTAAACCATACTAGTAGATTCGACAAAAGTTCAAAGCAATCAAGCCATATCGATTTTATAATTCCGCAAAAATCGGAGTTGACAATCAAATTAAAATTGATCAACGATTTCACGGTTTAATAAATGCCATGGGGAATAAAAATCACACTTTTCTTGTTTGATGACGAAATCACGGTATACCCCATTATTCTCGTTTGTCAATTTGATTAACTTAAAGAGACATTAGCGCTTTGGGCGGTCTCTGCTAGTTGGTAAAGACTAATTTTCAACTAACTAAAGAGTTACAGTGGCCAAGTGGGTGTGTGGTTGATTTTTCCCACAATTAAATATACTATTATTTAATATTGAGACCGTGTTATGTCTTGGTCAACGTGACATTAAAATGGCACTTTAAAATCGCGGCCACGTCTTTGCGGATGGAAATAACACCAAAGACTATAACATGCTTATTCGGATAGGCGTTGATTCGTCTATCACATGCACTTTAGAACTTAGGGTCTGTCATTGAATCAAGTTACGTGACAGTGAGTATAGTTGTCTCCGAGCCCTATATTTTTGTTCCAATTATACGCAAGCAAATTGTTGAAATAAAATTGTACCATGGTCCCTACCTAGCAGTCCAAGCAGTCCTTATTCCAATTCTTTTATCTAGATGTCCTTATTCCTATCAGACGTAGCCTTATATTTTTTCTCAAGATTTGTTTTTCTCTTCGCTCAAATAGGCCAAACTCCAATAGGGTTCATTCAGTATTCGAAATTAACATCATTATCGTGTTGACAAATACACTATGTCATAGTTAATCGTTATAAAATAGATCTTATCTTTTATTCAATGGCAATTATTGTCTTCTATTTTACTGAACCCGTTCTTAGCTATTGATTAAACATTCCCGATTTACCGAAACGAAGCAAATTGGGTATTTTAAGGAATCACAAAACATCCTAGAAGTGGTTGATTTTGCAATTATGATCCATTTGTTCAACAACACAATTGAAAACACCAAAAACGTTTTCGTTAAAGGTGTAGTATATAGGAGCCAAATCTGAATATTGCGGTTATTTATTTAGGCTTCAAATATTATATAAGTTATTATTTAGCCATTCGTCAACATGACATGCCCATAATCTCTCGGTTATCAAAAATAAAAAAAAATATGTAACGCTGCATCTTCTAACATTCATATATTTGCTCAGAATAAAGCAATTTTCAATAGATCCAATTTTCTGGTTTTGATCTATATTACAAAACAACCATATCTTTATTTTGCTCTTACATAATGCATATTGAAGATTTTTGTGTTTCAAAATGGCTTATTTTTTATGTGTTTGGCTTAAAACTATTCAAATTGTATGTTGTTTTTTTCTTTCGGTTTATTTTGTTTGGACAGTTAAACACATGCTTATGTTATTTTTCAATTATTGTCATTAAATGCAGTGGAATTACACTTTTCTTGTTTCAAAACCAAGTGATTGCAATAACAGTCCCAAATTCGTTGTGACAGGCTAGTGGCAATTATAATTTCCATAATACAATATATAGTTCTCGACTACTGTCCTATTATCCAATACAGAAAATATGCAATTTGTCATAAGAAACCGCATCCCCTATGCGTGTGGAGCTTTAGGAGATGTTTTAAATAATACAAAATGACATTTTCAACAGCCATTTTCATCACGTTAAAACATGACTATATTCGTTGGCTAATTCACTAATGCCGAGTATAATCTCATAGCTTTTGATACGCATTGGATTTTAAACGTTTTTACAAAACAGTCGAGGTTTTCAAATTACCGTAGAGGATTCCGTTAGCCGCTTTCAAACTTTATTGTAAGCATTAGTTTATTAAAATATACACGTAAACGATGAATACTGTTATTTGATACGTGTTCTAAGTCTGCACTGATGATTCTTCTGGAAGGTGTTAGTTCTGGGTTTACCTTTCCACACTTACTTCCTCAGCTCATGACATTCAGAACAAAACCTTTATTGGCTATTAGGTCGTGAATGCATGTATATGATTATGGTCTTTTTCGAAGTTTGATCTTTTTCTGCTAGCAGCATAAAAGGGTTCTAATCAACACTCGCAATATCTTCCATTCTTGTTGACACTGCGACAGCATCAACCGTTCACGACGCAACATGGCACAGCTTGCTATGTGTCTTGCCGTTCTGGTCGCAGTCGAACGTATTATACATTAGCTGACAGTGCGGAAGGCCTGGTAAAAACATTGTCTAGTCGCTCGGAAGAATATATAAAACCCTGACCGTGGGAATTCAAAATAGGAGTAGGCTATAACGCCACTATTAAGGCAACGTATTCCCCGGCTAGCGCACAGTATGGCGTTTGCTGGTCTGCTATAGCCAGGTTAGTGAAGAACTGAAAGACGCTAAACCCATTTCATTGGCACTTTGTATTGAAACAGAAATAGTCTGGAACACATTTAATGGACTGTAATAGATAAATATAACAATCACGACAAAAACTTCCAAAACAAATAACATCCAAATCAAATATGTTGCACGAATGATTTCTGTGAAATAGTATTTTAGATATTGCCAACCTGCGGCCAAGGAAATGGAAATTTCTTATCACATAAATGAGGAAACAGAAGTGATTGAAGGCATGTAAAGGGAAATTGAATTTATCAATCTTAAAATATTCAGATTGCCGAATAGAAAATATAAATGGCACAGCGTTGAAGAGAAAATCAACAAAATTGCAAGAAAGGACAGCATGCAAACATTAGTAATTGTACGTTTTTCTCCAGTCGTTCGCGTATAATCCTTTGATTAATGCCCCGTTCGGCACTAACGGGGGAAAAATCAATTTGAGCCAGCAAACCAACGAGCAACATTTCTGATTGATTTTAACCAGATACTGAGCAAGCTTTTCTTGGTCATATAACTTTTACTGACTTGCTCAGATGTGCCCCGAATTTTAAGGCCGGTATTTCTGATCTGGTTAGCTTCTGATAAAGGTTGATTTGCCTATTAAATTTGATTACCAAATCGACAAGCCCGCGTAACGTCGATGGTTAGCAATATTTTAACGTGTTAGAGGCCGTTCTTTGGTCGGTTAATGATGTATTATATCCTAACATCTTCGAATTAGGTGTCACAAGCTTGCTGATTATCGGCCAGGAATGCCCAATAAACGAGGAAGTTAAAGAGAATTTTATGTGCGCGTAAATCGTTATTTAACAATATCGTGTAAGTTTTACGATATTTGTCCGAGTCTAGTCGCCTGTGAAACGCATGGAAAGCTGGTATGTAAAGTAGTCGTAAAATTAATATCCATTTACAATGATAGTGTATTGGTATAAAAATAGACATAAGAGATTGAGGTGCGAGCTAGTAGCCCTATCCTAACACCCAATAAAAATAAATATATAAATAAAAGTTTCATCTGAACCATGAAAAGTGCTATCCTGTAAACTTTAAATTTTGCCATTCAAACATGTGTTCGTCTGTAACATAATGCCGGAATATTACGTTTTGAAAGGGCTAAATCTCTATTTTTTGGCAACTACAAATGGACACAAATGGGTCGCCATGCAAATAATAATGTAATATGACTGCATATAAACTGATTTACATTCAATCGTTTCTGCTTTCACTGTAATTTCTAATCAGTTATGTTCGGCGTCTTATTATTCCAGTCTGCACCCGTAGCACTCTCCTGTAGGACATGGTTAGCCTCGTCCATCGAGTCGCTACGTTACGGATGACGCTCGAAAGCATTCATTTTGGTTTAAATATTGGATATCAGAAGCCCATCTTTAACGGTAAGATAACAAGGGAAATGTTGATTTAAATTTACCAATAAGTCTTGTTTACCATGTCGAAGACTGTGGGTGATATTGAGTTATTGCCTCCTTTAATGTTAACAACAGAAAATAAACCTTTAGAAACTGCTGCAGTTGGTTTATTAATAAAATCCGGTATAAGGTCACATAAGGTTTTCCATGTTGACAGATCACAAAATTCTGATATTTTCGTAGATGATATTTTCGAAATTAATAAAAGACTTAGTTAATAGTATTCAGAGCATTGATATAATTCAAAAACTGGATATGACAAGATATCTGTTGACTATCCAGTCTCCAACATAACCAACCGTTACACTTAAGTAACCTCGTTAAGGCTTAGAAGATACATAATTTAAATCTTATATCTGTGTCATGGATACTATAATTCCCAAGATTTTGACATGTCAGTTTACATCCAGTAAGGTGTTTATTATATTTGTTCTAATATTTCAAGCCTTATTTATGATTATGCTGATTGAGCATCGAGGAAACACAATAGGTCTGGTGACCGTAAATACTGTATGACCTTGAAAGGAAATGGCAATTTGTTAGTGGAAAGTTGGTGCTTTTAAAAAATATAGCATTTGAAGCATGGATAAACTTTTATGAAACGGTTAGCATCACTTCCAAGGATTTGGATAACCATAGCTAATTTAGTTCAATATTTTGATGAAGGTTTGGTTTATGAGCAAATGGTTCTGTATTATCATCCAATTTACCCCTTGTAGACTGGGAGCAAAGTACAAACACATTCAAGATAATAACTGTTTGTCCCCGGAGACATGGCAAAAATATTAGTATGATTTCAAGAATATTAAATAAATCAAAGTGATTCTTTAACCAAGCATATAAAACATTGCAACTACATTTTGTTCAGCAAATTCCTAAGAAATGAAAATTAGAATAGGAAACGTAAATACGTTATCCTCCTTAAATGGTAAAGAAAATGGAAGATAATTCTGGATTTATATATCATTTCCAGTCTGAAAACTTTCACAAAAAAATAACCCAAAGATTCTGTAAAGAACATGTAGTCCAACGTCTGTGACTAAACTTAATTAGGAGTCTTCTTTTAGACGACAATAAGTATGTAGATTGGAGACGTAGTGTCATTAAAATCAATATTGTCTCTTATTGACGACAAAAAATTAGTCTTTTGACGGCGGATTTAACCCTACTGACCTACCAGCTGTCCTCACGCACAGACCTCACCACACTTTCAAATCAACACGACATTCAGATGAGTTAAACCTTCACGCTAAATGTATTTTAACTAGGAACGGAAATTAAGCAATATTAACCAAGCTTTTCTCCAATTTCCAGATCTCTTGGTTGTCACGAAATAAAACGAAACTACGTCTTATGCTGTGGTACTCGTCTTTATGGTTGCGTTCTCAGTCATAGATAAAACAAGATTGGAAGTTAATTAGTCTTCGTGAATGTTTCGTTATTATATATACATGAACATTAGATTAGAACACAAGAAGAAACCACGGTATAATATTATTAATTTATATTAACTTAGGCCAGTAACGAAGCAAACCATGAAACAATGAACAGGTAACTCTTGCATTTTCGTTCTTTATTATCCCTCAACAGAACGTAAACTCAATATAATGTTTAATTACATTTGCGTAGTAGATTTGGTCTTATTTCATGGTTTGTCTTTTGAATTAAACATAATATATGCATAGGAATAAATTGTGTGCATTAACAAACTTCAGGGCCGGGTTGAAATTGTGGCTGGACGTAATATGACGATAATCATATATTAAGTTAAGTACGATTATCGTTACCTTATAAGAGGACGTTGATTTCAGCGCTCTAGGATATCGCTGAACTTCTATACCTAAAAGAATAATATCATAATAACTAATTCCTTTACCAGGAATTTATAAATGGTACCTTGTATTTTGTGTGCAGTATTCATTTATGAAATTGATAATTAATAATATTTGCATTGTTATGATCATGAAAATATGGGGATATTTTGTCACCCTTTCCGGCAACTACGCTATAATCATTCATCATGATGCATATGTGTATTTAATCAATATTTTAGCCCAATAGACACTGTTAAAAATCCTCAAATATAACCAAGTAAAACCTAAATATGTGATCCATATTTTAACCACACGATAGAGAGACACACAGTCTCCATACAATTAATGTAATTACAGCATGAACTCCTTTGCACTGTTTTTAGACGGATGGTACATTGAGACATATTGATTTGCTTCTGGTTAATAATCTGATATTGCTGGCTGTTTTTCTCGCTTGTATTTGGTAGAACAAAATACACCAGGCCCGGTCTGGTTTTCATCACAGTTAACTTTAGACACGTCGATATTTGGAAATCCTAATTACGATACAATCCTAATTATCACATTTACATTTTTGTTTTCTGGGTCACAACGGCTACTTTTAAAGATAATCAGTCCTAAATATTCATTACAGAAAATTAGAAAGACAGAGAGCTCCGAGCCACCGACTCAATTTGCGCATCTTAAATGCATTGGAAAATCATCTTTTTGCCAGGAGAAAATGGAAACCTTGGTGAGAACAAAGAAGAACATTTAGATGGAATAATTCTGTTTGCTTTGATCGACTGGTGAGGATGGGACAGTAAAAGCTAATACATTGAGCGTTCGTGTTCTTGAGCCAAACTAAACAAGAGGTTAGAAGTGAATAATGAAGCTGGGAGATGTTACACTCGTTCCATCTCAGGAGAAATTGGACAAATTAACCAAGCTGAGGCTACAGACGTGACTGTCCTTCTAAATGGCTCAAATATCCAGTTCTTTCATGCGGACTTACATCCGATTAATACTGTTTCTAAACTTGGTTACAAACAAGTCAAGTCCCACAATGATACACAAAGGGAAAATCTATTTATCCACTCAGTACTGACGTGTCAGCCATAACAAGTATATGATTTTAAGCCAATGTCTAAAGAACAAATATAATTTATCTTTTGAGAGTTTGTGTCACTCCATCTTTCATCTTGGTTTACTTGATATTATCTTAAGCTATAAGGTCACAAAGGAGTTTTAAAATATCATTATTGCGAGATTGATAAAGCACTAGAAATTTTAGATCAGAGATTATATGTGCTGTAGGTTCGCCCAATAAATAATCGCGCCATATTCAGTTTTCTGATGATTCTAAATGCGAGTATATATTTTTCAAATAACCAATTACATATACAGTACAATATACAATGGTGTACAAGGTCAGAACAAATAAAAATGAATGCACGTATATGTATAACAATGGTAGATGTTACAATCAAAAAATATCTACTGAACTCATTTAAACACGTCATGACAATTACAATGTACAACAAAGGAAAGATATACAGGAACAATTTATCTAAGATGGTCTACATTGAGTAAATCATGTCGTAATACCAACAAATTCAAACCTTTTTTATTAAAAAAAAAATTAGACTAAAAAGGTTATGTATCCAACAATTGGTAAAATTAGCTAGCTAATAATTCAGTAAAACAAAATATGTAATAATGAATCAAATTTACATATAAATGAACACGCAAAATACATTATAATAAAAACATTTGAAATACGAAAGAAGTAAAACAAAATATCAATTTTATCAACACATAAATGTAATCAAAAAAAATATAGCATGATAAAACAATTGCAAAACAAACGGAATTAAACTTACCAAAACAAAACGTCAAATACGAAACAATACATTACATAGAAGTTAATTAGACTATAAAAGAAAATTACAACAACGAATGTAAAAATATGTTGTATTGTTACGTAATTACAAAATGTAAAAAGCTATACCATAACATTCGGATTTCATACAACTCATATAATATGTGATTATAAAACATTAGTTTAAAACAGACATTCATGCAATAACAAACAGTTGATGGATAGAAGTAAGCGATAAGTGTAAAAGTAATTGCTTCATAAAATATATCTTGTTGCGAATTTAAGTTTTCTAGAAGGGTTAGTTTTACGCAATCATCATATAAACAGTTCTGTTCAGGAGAACCCTAGGGCAGCCCCCACAGGCAGCCCCTCCTGATCACAATTTAAATTATCATTTACTTAAAGCGGAACAGAATACGAAGTACGAAACTAATGTAAATTCAGGAATATCCATAATATTCGAAATTAAAAACAGGAATTATAATTCAATATTGGTTTAATTCAATCACAATTAATGTTGTTATCTTACCGGGAAATATGGGGTCCTGATTTCAAATATTGAAGACACAATGGACATTTTAAAATCATTACATGACCTCGTGTACTGTATGGACATAATGGTTTCGAGTACCATTTTTAATGAACAAAGAAAAACATATCCCAGAAGACTACTCGGAACTAATTAGAAATGGCTGATTCACAAACAACAAAATAATAATACAAACGTGTAGAATGAACTGTGTATACGAAACGACTGTCTTTTAATTTGAAGGGTTCGTGTATTTCACCGAACCGAGTTGACTAACAATGACAATTAAACTTAAGAACAAAGTTGACTAATAATGACAATTAAACTTAAATTTCTATTCACTCTCATTACATTAATATACGCACTGTTTTAGATATTGTCATATATTTTTATGTTTCCGACAATATCTAGTTTTTCACGGTTGATTGATTAAAAACAGAAAACTTAAGCTTCTGAAACATCAGGGGCAGATAATCTTCCGGGTTCATGTCACTCGGATTAATAAGCGACTATACAAAAGGTTTTATCCAACAATTTCTGTGGCGCTGGCTGCAAAGGATTCTGAAATATTTAATTCACCATATCAATGTAAATACTGAAATGAATTGATTCCTTTTTGGACTGATTTTCTTTTTTGATATTCACCTTTCAATGGATCTAAAATCACGTCAATGGCGACCAGCGGTTTTAATGAAATGAATGCCGTCATAAAAATATTTGATATTAAAGAATTAAATTTAGTGGGCAAGGGAGATTTATCCATGCGTCTGCAAATGATAGCCTAACGATTTGCAAACATAAACTTTGATGATGTCTAAGGAAAATAAGAATATTTAATTGAAAAAAAGATATTCTCAGACAGACATAAACGCTTCGGGGGTTTAATTGCTTTTAGCATAGGGTACTATGAATAATTCCGTTGACAGGGACCTAAAATAAACATGGTAGCGATGAGACCAGACGTTTAGACACGTCAATTATTCAGAAAAAACAAAACAATGTCGGTCTTCTGAGACACTGGACATTACTTCAGTAAATAGCTTGGGAAGAAATAAAGATTTGTACATATTATACGTGTTTGGGGGTAAATTGGCAAAAGCAGCGTGCTTTATAACGTTTTCGTTCTCACCTAATAAATAGCTTGTATAATGAATGGGACATCGGGGCTACTTTGGCGTTTCTTCTCAAGGAATATTTCCCCCGAGATCTGAGGCTATTAGACAAGTATTATATCTTTTTAATAAAGGTCTTGGTGGTCGCTGGAAGACATTGGGTATCTCAGATTAATTGCGATAAAGTTCAGAATGCCTATATTAGCTCGTTCTTCTAACTATTGGGTGCCGTATACAGACATAGATCATACCCTTAACGACTTTCCAAACAGAGCCATAGCCGGATAATAACGACGGACTATTATAATGGTTCAAGGAACATGTTATCTTTAGTCCCATTCTTCTAGAAAGGCTAAAAGTTTATTTCAGAAACGATCATGTCGAAGTACATCGTGCAGTTACGTACTATGTCTAAGTATCACATTAATTATTTTGACAGCTTAACACTTTTACATTGATCATTTCCCTGCTTCGTGGAATTTTTTGACACGTCTCTCATTTTTCATAATTTAATTAAAAGCGAGAGTATATTGCGTACTTTTGTTATTGCACAAGTTATGATATCAATTTTCCTACAAACGTATTAGAAAAATGTGTCTAGATAAATTTCTAGTAATAAATTTTCGGTTTTATCCAAGGTTCGAGAGTACACACACTTTGTTATTGATGGGGGTATTTAATTAAACGACAGACAACATAATATTATGTCTGGTGAAAATTATATAGACATTACGTTCATAGGACGTTACTGAGTAGCACATGTATGGTGACCCAGATAATATTGGAAATACAAAATTAATTTTTTAAATGGAAAATAAACAATGCAATCTTTGCTTTTGTTATTGTGTTGCTATATACTCCTAGATCCAGTTAGTGGAGGTCTCACAAAATCAAACAACCAAACAGTGTTGCTGATCTAACAATGTGTTAATCTTACTATATGTGGATCTCACGAATGAAATGTAACTATTTTCGATTTCTCACAGAAAAAACCCAGTGTGCTGATGAAACTATTGGAGATCTCATAAAATCACACAATAGTATGCCAATGTATATGAGAGATCCCACAAAATAACATAACAATATGCTAACGTAGCTTCTAGAGATCTTATAAAATACCACAACAATGCGCCGATAATGTAATTATTTGATATCTCACACAATAACACAACAAAGTATTGGTGCCATTATATATTTAGATTAGTGTTTGTGCAATGTCAAGACTGTAAATATTAAATGAAATTGTAAAAATGAGAGGACATATCAAAATATCTAGGAAGCTGGAAAAATGTTAAATAGATCGTTTTTTTTAAAGATACCATAATGATTACTAAATAAGAAGATAAATGGCATTCACTGTTCCCAGATGTTCCTGGGTTTTGTTTACTTACACCAATCTGTTTCATCGAGATAAGTAATTGTGTTCTATAGAATTTGCCTGAAAGCTAGAATTGTTGATTTATATTTCTATTAATTTCATTCTTCTCCAATTTTATTTTAGTCGTTAATTGTGGAACCAAAATAATTACTTACTCAATAGGGTTAAGTAGAGTCCCTTAATATATTTTAAAATGTCGTCTAGCGTTGGTATACTAACGTATTATAAACACGTGATTATCTACAACACCCTCCAAATATCGACCTGTAGATCCCTGAAATAACCCAACACTGTCTATAATCAACCATCTATAAAATATTAATAATTCATACTATTGTTATCGCTTCCTGTTCCCGTTCCTAGGGTATGGAACATTTAAATTGGGGCATGAATATATTCTATAATCGCCTGATATATTTTATATGTGGTTTTAAAAAAAATATTTTTATGTTTGTCATATAAGTACCAGAAAATATTTTCAAACAATTCATTCTTGGTACTTTAAAAGCAATTAGCAAACAAATTAATTAGCAAATCAAACTTACGTTCATTAAAAGAAGATTGGTGTTAATTCCAAATACACACGAAACGCATTCCTTGGTGACTTCTTCTTTGCCCGCGATTCATTAGGCCTGTTAGCAATGGGTGGTTGCTTTCACTCATAAACAATGGCTTATTAATTTTGTATGCAGTCGGGTGAAATTGGCAGGCGACCAGTGCTCATTTCCAGGCAAAATTCATCACCGCATTTCATCCCCACAGTGACAAGCATGCAATTAGTTGGAAGAAACGAGTGAGGCTATAGTCGATGGCAGCTAGCCGTTTTTGGCAGGTCGGCTATAAAATGGCGATTGTAAAGAATCTTGTTTCCACATAACGGTTTCTCCATTCCATTTAAATCTGTCACATTCGACTTTATCCTGTAATTGCACAAAAACCACAACTCTAAGACGTATGGGGTATTTTTTCTAGCAACTTTAAGTATTCCGATTAAATATAGATAACATTTAGCCTTTTTTTAACTAGTAGTACCAGACCGTATAACCAGTTAATAGGATAACCGAACCATATTGTTGGTGGGAACGGAGCTGACAATAAATTTAATGCAATATTTCTAAAAGATATTAGTTTTTGAAATATATGGAATTATAAATATACAAAAGTCCAAGTAGAGTATATACTATATCATGGATGTTAAAACTGATGCTCATTTAAACACCACTTATGTCATTTTCTCATTTGGGAATATAGCATTTACAATCATAATTAAAAACATATTTATATATTCGTTATAAATAATCCATATATTCGTTATTTATCAGTATATGCTCTAACCATGGATTATAAAACTAAATCTCTTTTACATACCACTTTTATGATTGCTATGTATTGATATAGCATTTACAATCATAATTACAAACGTATGTATCATTATACTCAGTATTTATCAGTATATACTATAAATCATGTATCTATTTTATATACCACTTATAATGATTATGTCACTCTTTTATATATGAATAAAGCATAATTACGAAGGTTTGTGTATACTCATAAATAATAAGTATATTCATTATTTATCATTTTATACTATAAATCATATATCTATGTTATATACCACTTAAATGTTTGTGTCATTCTTTTATTTATGAATAAAGCATAATTACAAACATTTGTATATACTCAAATAATAATTGTATTCGTAAATTATCAGTATATATATAAATCATGGATTTTAAAACAGAAGCTGTTGTACATACCAGTTCTATGATTACGTAAACAATTTAGAATTGCATATAGCATTTACAATCATAATTACAAAAGTATTAATATATACTCGTTATATAAAATAATTATATTCGTTATGTATCAGTATACATGTACCACTAATATGATTATGTGCAGTTTTTATTTTGGAAAAATTTTATGATTTACAGTCCTTGAAAGTTACACACACACATATTTAGAATAATAAATGGATAATTGTATTACGTTTCTCAAATTATTTCCGATATTTCTTTTAATGTTAAAAAAGGATTGTTTTTTTTGTTTTTTTTTAATTGGAGCCTTACCGCTACTTTTGTTTTATTATTCTCAATAATCCCTTTGGTTTATTGTATAAACGTAATAATACAATGTATTGAACTATATCAAAAATTGCACCTGACAACATTTCCTGTTTTACCGCCTTATTTAAGACAGCATTGAATTCGTTTTAAATATAAACGATCTAAAAATAGACTCACATCAAAAGAATAATTTCCAAAGGCCGTCTCTGAATAATTCATAGCGTTGCATTATTTATACAATCAAAATAACGCGTGATTATGACAGTGTTGGGGTTGGGGAGAGCTATTTATTTAAGCAAGTATTTACAAAACCAAGGGACGAATGTTCAGTTACAGTCCTCTTTTAATACACAGTTCCAATTTAATTTTAGAAATAGAATTCTGTCATCCGAGAAATATCATACTTGATAGACAACATATGACTTAATACAAATTTATTAGTTATGTCAATTCAACCTAGACACATATATTGCTGGAAAAATTAAGACATTTTAAGAGTAGACTTTTTTCATTCGTCACGTGCTATATTTGATGCCTTGTCCCCCAATCGAATGGACATTTGCACTCTTAAAATACTGTAAGTTCGACAAGCAGTGGTAATGTATATACATATAGACTTCAAATTGATAATAAATATAGAAATACATTATTATGTCTTAATAACACCTTCAATAAATTTTGTGGATTTTACGTGAAATTACAATTTCTAAAAATTCCTCAATTTCAATCAATGCATTATCATTGAACGTAAATTTTAATAAGTATGTCCGTCTGATATTTATATATACATAAATAACCTCTATAAACGCATGTATGAAGTTGTAGGCCCAGGAAAATTAAAAAATTATACCGAGCCGAATAATCTGGATTCAACTAACAGGCTGTAAAATCAGTGCAACTAAGAGCAACTTATTGTGTTTTGTTGAGGGGTAATTACGGTTGTTAAGACAAGCGTGTTGTCAAGTAGTCTCGTGCAGCATAATACATAATGCATTAATATTAAATTATCTGATCTTTGTAACCGTATTGCAATTTCAGCAACAATGTTGTAGCTTGATGGCCAGCAACTATTGAATGTTGCATGTTCTTGCGACGTATTTACGTTAGAGACATAGCCATAAAAATCTCCAATTATTGGATTGCTTTGAATAATTTAGGTTATTGAAGGCAACTAGGTGGGAACTCCACGCTATATTTCTAATTTAACCCTACACGAGTAGCGGCCATACCAAAGAAACTGCCGTTGACTGTGTTTAATTTACGATGCCTAATCTCTCAAGTGAACTAAACCATGACGTGATCACAGGACGTTAATGATATTAAAAAGAAAGAATAATTCAAACAATAAGAAAACTCTACAGGAGCACTCAATGTATACTGGTATAAATTAAAATATTTTCTGCAGTTGAATTAAATAAATGAACGAACAAGTTTGTTTACTTGAATTGGTATAACTTAATAAGTAGTATTCAGCGATGCCTTTCCGTGTACAAACTGTGTGATTGGATGGTATATTTGGTCTGCAACTATTACAAGTTTGCTTTGAATCCATCTCAACATTTTTAATCGGAAGAAAACTACTCTTATCTATTTTTAATCATTTGTGATTATCAGTGCGAATCCATTATCGAAGCCCAAGTAAATTTCTGGATTATCCTCTGTGAGTTTCGTTTTCCACCGCTTTATCGCTGTCGACTGGTCGTTTAATTCTCTCAATATTAGCCACAAGAAGCATCCCTGACGTCACCGAAGCCAAACTAAAAAGTATGTTGTTTGGGGATACCCATGCATTTTTGAGTAAGATTGGGTGTCTCTACTTTCCATATATTATACCGTAATTGTCATCCTTTTTTTGAAATAACTATACCTGATAAATAATTTCGTGGGAATGTATCTTTAACATAATGTGAAATAAATATAAGGGAACACACATGAAGAACATGCAATCTGGTTAAAATGCAGATCTATATTTCGTTTTTTATACTTTCGATGGCCTAAACTCCATAGAGATCTTACAAGTGGTACTGGAAGGTCGTGTCAGGGTTCCTACGAGCGGCTTTTGACCTATGGCATCAGACATTGATTAATCAATCAGCGTTGGCCTTTCTAGTGCTTTGCCCACAGTTCTGTGCATAGCACACCGAGAGATTGCCATTGGCTAATCCCCCACTTCATCCAAATCACCGGTAATAGAACAACTCTTCCAGATCCTAGTGTAGTGAATACAAGTGAAACGAAATTTTGAACTATGAAAAACGAAACGTTATAGGATCTGTGTTTTAATCAGATTGGTAGGATATGATACTAACAACACACGGTTTTGTCATTAGGGATTCTTAAACGCTTAAGAATATTCTGCTGAATTTGGCCATAATTTGTTATTTGATGTACTTTCGTTTTAAATAAAGGGATTACTAAACTATGATTGCATTGTCATATTGTTGCGAATGCGGCAACGGCAGGGTTACTTTAAAATTTATGCCAGCGGAATACAACGGTGTTATTTCGCCCATGATTATGAAACTCTATTAATGTTAATGAAACATTTCCTGTCCTCTCCAAGGATTATCGATAGCGGAATTGTTCTGTTCATGTAGCTATTTTGTTACAGTAACATTCACACGTCTACTGCACAAAAAAAGTAAAGAAGAAAAGGCTATTTGCATACAGGCATATATAAAGCGACAATACATTCTCTTTTGAGGATATATCTTAAGAATAACTGCATAAAATCACGCAATGCTGCCAATATAGAACGAGTTTTCTTAAAAGCCAAACACACTTATATCTTATTGTTAAAAATATTAAATCAATTTTATTATTAGATCTTGGTCCAGGTTATTCATTATTTATTACAAATAAAGATTACCTGGTAAATATTGTATGAAGCTTTGGTGACCTAACCCTAAGAACCTATAATGCACTCATTGTGCTTGGTTTTTATAGATTGTTCCGATACACAACTGCTGTTATAACTGATGCCGTAACCCCACCCCCATACCGAGGATACGCACAATGTCTTCCTTAGATTTGTGCTATATATACAAATATTTTTTGTTGTTGGTTTTTATGCTTGTTGGTTTTGTATGAATATGAAGTAATGATAATTCAATAAAAACAATTGTTCGATAAATGGAAATTATTGGAATCTCAGCTGATATTTCATACAATAATCTCACTGTACCGACGTGATTTACTGTTGTATTTGATATGCGGTATAAGGTAAACAATAGTATGCAATATAGTGATAATTGGATAAGGCATCACGCTTTCGTGATACTTTCAACTGCTGTTTCCTGGAAAAGCAGCAATCTTTTAAAAATTTTATCAATCACGAAATCACTATCTTTGATATTAAATCCCATGGATGTCCCACAGATTGTGACACTATCATATCTTACAGACTTCCAAATCTTCACGTTGTATTCGACCAGAACACGCCAGATAGAATCAAATTGCTTAGCGGTGTTTAGTTTCAGCGGAAAATGTTCATCATTGAACACAGTCAAGACATATACCTAATGAACATATTACATAAAGTTTAAAAATTCTATCTCAATATAAAGCAGGTCTATGATGTTGCAAAATCTTGACCAATTGCATATCACTCCTTAGACTAAGCAGAAAATCCTCACCATTGAAGTTAATAAAGGTATTGGTCCAATGAAACTATACAAAAAGTTTAATCACTACCAAAATTATCGTGTCACAAAGCATCAACCAATCTAGTTGGTTATTTCTGCTTAGGGTTCGTTCCATCAAAGCATCGGCCTAATAAACAATTACACTAACCGCCCAATTAGGAGAGTTATTGTGTCCTAAAAAGTGTAACGGACAGACATACCCACACTAATAGTCCCCTGCTTTCTTCGAAAGGCCAGGGACAAAAAGAAGGTCGCATAAACAAATCGAAGTTTATAAAATGATTTCAACAAACATTACAACACCATTCTATGGGCATTAAAGTCGTTCCTATTTTGTTATTTAAAAAAAGAAGGATAACCGATTCCCAAAAATAGCCGAGGGTGGATCTGAGTTACTGCTCTCTAAGTAAAATTATAGAATCGGACAAGGGGTATCCATTTAAAAGAAATGATATATGCATAATATCACAAGATCCCGGACCAAATTAAGTAAATTTAGTTTCCGAATAGTATTATATATCAGTAGAAAACAAACATCAGTTGATAAATGTATCACTAGAACTTTTTAACATATTCGTTTGTACCAATCTGATTGCGATTGTACAGCAGTCTTTCAAAATTGTCCACGTTATTCTGCACCACCCAACACCCCAACCCGTGAATGGAGCAAATCAGACATGGACCACTCACATTTTGTTTGAATCTTGACCGAACTTTGAAATCAATTTTAACAGCTGCTACTTGGTATTACTATTCGCAAGCTGTCAGAGTTGATACAACCCAAAGTGTAACGGACAGACATACCCATACTAATAGTCCCCTGCTTTCTTCGAAAGGCGGGGGACAAAAAGAAAGTCGCATAAACAAATCAAAGTTTATAAAATGATTTCAACAAACATTACAACACCATTCTATGGGCATTAAAGTCGTTCCTATTTTGTTATTTAAAAAAAGAAGGATAACCGATTCCCAAAAATAGCCGAGGGTGGATCTGAGTTACTGCTCTCTAAGTAAAATTATAGAATCGGACAAGGGGTATCCATTTAAAAGAAATGATATATGCATAATATCACAAGATCCCGGACCAAATTAAGTAAATTTAGTTTCCGAATAGTATTATATATCAGTAGAAAACAAACATCAGTTGATAAATGTATCACTAGAACTTTTAACATATTCGTTTGTACCAATCTGATTGCGATTGTACAGCAGTCTTTCAAAATTGTCCACGTTATTCTGCACCACCCAACACCCCAACCCGTGAATGGAGAAAATCAGACATGGACCACTCACATTTTGTTTGAATCTTGACCGAACTTTGAAATCAATTTTAACAGCTGCTACTTGGTATTACTATTCGCAAGCTGTCAGAGTTGATACAACCCAAAGACCGACCCCGTATTAGTGCTCTAGAACTTGCCATTGTTTTGTTGGAGTTACGTCGGAAACACAAAAATCATTTATCAATAATATTTTAGTATTCCTAGAGAGAAAATGAACTAATTAGGATGACAACTGACAAGAGGTTAAAAGGCATTTAAATGCACGTCACACGCAGACAGGACGTGGCATCACTTCCGGGGAGAACTAGCTTCCGGTACAGACATTGTTTTACAAGAAATATAAAAAACAAAACCTCGTGTTCCGTCGATCAATTCTTATAACCACTCTTCATCAATTTCCACACGATCCAATATCTAAAATGTGCAATACATGCCATAAATTTTGTTTTATCGCATTTTTGCTGAGAGGCAGCGGTAAATTACTTTCCCTCCCTAGTCTTTTATGAGGTTGCCAGTAGTTTTAACGAGGTTGGTATTTATAACCGATGTAATCAATATAAGGGATGTCTTCTCTGTGTTACCCTCGTACCACACATAATAAACTTAATGATAAATTTCTTCTGTCTTAAGATAAATATCTCCTTCTAGCCACAACTTTATCTTTATGGTTTAAAAAAGAAGTATTTTCTGGACCCTCTCCGAATATATGACATTACTTTTATGTAATATATTTCTGTCCGTTCTGTAATTTTATTGCCATATGTTCCAGCAAATCAATTTATAAATATATTGTTTTAATAATATAAAACAAAATCAAAGGAATAACGTTAAACATATTCAGATCAATGTAAGAAACAACATTCAGTTTTCTAAACTGATTTCAAGCAAATATTTGAAATATCACAAAATTTAAGAAATAAAGTGTCAGCCCGTATATTTAAGTTAATATACGGTGCTTAGGTTAGAAAGGTTTTCGTTTAGAAGGGTTTGCGTTTAGACAATCTCGTTGAAGAGGAATTTCCTTCACTTTATTAGATCTTTGACATTAATAGCCAAAAAAGGACCCAATATCCCGAGAAATAATAAAATCCAAAAACAATCTAAAACAATAATTTCGCTACAAAACAGTTATTAAAGCACTTTAAGCAAAATGGAAATATAATGCCCAAGGTATAATTACTCCGCTTCATCTATGAAACAAAGCAAATGGTCTGTACAGTTAATGACTTTGGTTCTGGACACATGATGGTGGACTGAGTTATTTAATTAACAAGACCTTACATGCTTTCAAATTACACTCTGCTAAATTATTTTTCTAATTTAGGAATGAAAATTATTACAAGGGAGCTAGCATAAAGCTCTGTTCTAAGTAATGCATTTATTTCACTACTAATGGCTTTCTAGCGTGCACTTTTAAATTTGAAGTCATCTAAAGGGCCTTTGGGGAAACACAAACAGAATACTAGGGAATTGACAGACGAATTAAGTTTTTGATAGAGCCGGTTGACTATACGTTCTGAATTTATACCAGTTGGTAACTATTGTTAGTCTATTGTTATATAGTAGCCTCCTAGAATAAGTATATATATAATTATTCCTTTACCAATTAAAAGCAGAACATAATTAGTAGATACGAAAATAATCTAATTCGGCTGACAATTAACGACTAAATCAGACCGCTCTGAATGTACCATTCTTGAAGCAGCAAAACAGACAATTTTAAAGGAGGTTTAATTCTATGAGCATCAAAGGCACCAGTAGGACCTGCTGAAGTGTTCAGCCGTTTTGCGAAGGTCAAGCGGCAATAACCCACGCGCCGGTGCTTTTATTATAATCACAGATTGCATGTTATTTCTGTTTAAAGGAAGGAATACGATTTGACATCTTCACAACACACTGCGATCATTTAGAAACTGACATGTTTTTGGATTTATTTCCAATTTACGTAATGTGCTGAGGGGCGACAATGTAAGTACTGATAATGACTCTCTGGCCATTCGAATTAGAGCGTCAAGGGTTGATTTTGATTATTTGGACACGTTAAAAGTCAACACCTGGGTCACACACTTTGACAGAGAAGATGGCGATGTGTCAAAGATGGTTTTAAAATGTAGAATATATAAAATACATAACGCCCTTTCAACAAATCCAACACTGTATTTAAACGACCCACTGACTGAAAATGTGTAAGATGGCACGAACATAATAATATGTCTGCTATATAACGAGAAGAAACGGGGAATCCGGAAGCAGTTTATCCCAAATTAGTTATATTTCGTGGTGGCATTCCCGCAAAATCAGAGCTATTTAATACCAATATTCAATATCAATTGATATGAGTTTCAATATGAGTATTGGGCAGAACTAGTTTCAATATGAGTAATGAGAAATCCTTGTTTTGGGAGGAAGTATCCATTAGATAACCCAGATGCACTGAATATATTTTTAGAATTAATATTGAAATAGAAGAAAGTTACTTATCTTCCTCTTTTTTTAGTTTTATTTCGAGCAAAAATAAAATAACAGAGTAGCGTGTAGCTGTAGCTCTTCCTCATCACTGATTCCATTTGATGACTCAACAGTTTCAAAGAAAATGGTTAACTCACCCGAGGCGATTTTATTTAATGAAATGAAACAAAAACGCACAACGGGCATATCTCGGGGTAATACACGTACCTGTAAGAGTCGGGTTGTTACACAAATTCTGATTAGTCGAGGTAATGAACGTGCAATAGCTAGTTATAATGCCGAGGAAAAATGGTGGTTGTTTTCAAGGGGGTTAATAAAAAATTAAACTGATAATATTCTTCACAACCGTATCTTAAAACGTAACTGCGTTTGTTTGCGTGGTATGTTATGAAGATAATATCGGGTGGTTGTTTCATGCACAGATAGTGTTAAAAGCTTAATTGTTAAGATTATATTACATATAAATCATTTAAAACTCACTGTGGCATATAAATGAACATAATAAACGCTTCGAACTGAAAATGTTTAAACACCTTTTCAATTTAACAAGAGTCTCAAAATCACAAAATATACTCATAGAAAATAATATCAGTGAAAAGTATGCACAGAATAGGGTAATATTTTTTTAAAAATATTGATTCCTTATTTAACAATCACTAATATAGTAATTAAATTATAAATTACTAGTATTCGAGAGACGACAAAACTGTGCTATGACAATAAGATTATTAGGAATGTCGCTACACAGAACTCCACGAATAAACAGAATGCAACTAATAAATTGGTTATGTCCTCTGCTCAACAATATGGCGACCATAAGTCAGCAAAGAAACCCATTATCCAAAAGCCAAATTACAAGACTATAAAATGTAAAAGTTTATCCTAAGCAATAATGCTAAACCTTATTTGATAATAGATAGCACCTAACAAGAACTTGCCTGATTGTCGATTAGAGCTTCAACACTCTTTGATAGACGTCTTAAACCCAAGAGATTTATTTGGAAAGAAACAATTTTCGCTAATTTTCTTCTTGCAGTGAGCAATCTTCATTTTGATAGGAAGACGACTGAAATCTCAATCAGTTAATCATGTACAGCCACTACTAAATTTCAGCTACAATAATGTTATTTGTGCCATTTCATTTCCCATCGACCTGAAACTGTTATCCAAAAAGCTCGTGCCCACGCAACCGAGGTCACCCATTTCTGTCAATAATATGGTCGTTTTGGAGCAAAAGCTTTTTCAACAATTTCGGAAGCATTGAGGGGAGACGAGTTGGGGATCAAATGAAAATGAGTTCTTAAAAGTAGAGATCAATTAGAAATTGGGTAAACAGACAATATTGCCCAACTCTACTTTAGATTTTGCTGGACGATGGATTGGCAACGTCTTTGATTGGAACGAGCGTAAAGCGGGCACCCTGATTGATTCATTGTTCCTGAGACTAATACAATTCAGTTGTCAATTTAAGAATCTCTTGCGCATGCGGTCTTAGCAAAACCTCATCAGCCATGCTTGATTACAGGCCAAAAGCAATTTGCAAGCTTTTATGTACACTTTCTTTTATAATCTAGACAGTTAAGGTGCCGACCTGATGGAAACTTTGCTACGCAACACTGATCGTATCTGCCTTTATTAAAGCAAAATGTTTTAAGTTCGTCCATTTAGTTCGTTAGTTACTTTGGTGGAGTGTAAAGAAAGTCTCTATCGGTATGACCCTCTGACAGAGACAATAACAGCGAGATCAATAACAAGCTAGTGTAGTGTAACAACTCGGTATATTTTCACACCATGTTGAAGAATAACAACATGTTGTTGAAGACCCGGCTCGTCTTGATGCAAGGGAGACAACCCTACAACAAATCATATTATTAAAATAGAAAACATCATCTTATTAAACATGCATTATGCAAGAGCTAAATCTGACAATTACAAGTCTTTCTTTAGGCCTTAATTGTTATCTAAATTATCAATTAGACATTAATTAACTTATCCAGACCATAATAAACTCTCGATGTCTAGGCTAGCCTTCGATGTTGGCTGGATTATATTCCTATTTGCTGCTTAACGGTCATTGATAATTCAATTTAAAACGTTGATGACCGAGGCTAGGCGAAAATTTCACCCGCTTTGTTCTCGGTCCATAGTGGTTCAATTTGATTGAAATTTTCAGCAAATTACCTTAACATTATTTAGTTTTTAACTATTATAGTGACAACTGCCAACTCTGTATCTTATCTCCCATAATGTATCTTTAAAAGGGAGAGGGGGGGGGGGTAACGCCCAGTCAACACAAACTAACTCATTGCAGAACCAACGCATGGATCAATGTATTTCAGTAATTCACTTGCAACTACTGAAATAAATTGGATGTCACCAGAGGATCCGTAGAAGACAGGCTGTTTTACGCCTTGTCACGTACTATTGTGGGGTCGAGAGCTAGCACCTGGACCCCATGTCGTCAATGACAACCTTTATGATCTAAAGCACGCGTGTTAGCTCCACCCCACCCCTATAGGGTCAAAAACTAAACATTCGTTAGTAATTCTAAGTGAATATACAATAGAATGAAATGAGGCCGTTTAACGTCCTGCTGTTCTGCTCCTAACCTGGGCTAATGAAGACGGCCATACGCCATACACTGTGCTGCGAGAGAAATTTTTCCCGGCAGCGGCGCTACGGCCTACTCTTAAATCGAATTCCAACTGACAAGGGATATTTTACGTGCACGCCAATGTGTACACGGGACCTCGGTTTTCGTCCCATTCGAACGACTAGACAGCTGTCCCTGTCAAGCCCTCCGTCCTGTATCACTGACAAGGAGAAACCACGCCGGAAAATTTGGATGAACTTTCTCGGCCAATGCAGGGATCGAAACAATAGAATGGCCACACCATTCATTATGTGAGACAATGAAGTATCGGGTATATATATACAATTTCTCTCTTTGCGACACAATGACGTCTATGTTAACACCTTCTGCCTTTAAAATGAGTGTAATAAAATAAATATTGCACACTCGTTATTTAACTGTCCGGCTAGAATAGCAATTCGTATCACCACCAAATGTGGTAAAATCTCTATTACCTTTAGTATATACAAAATCACAACACATTGTTAGCCAACATGATGGAAAAAATGTACGAATTGATTGCTTTGGATAAAACACTTTTATAGGTAAACAATAATTTATTCATAAAGGAATGGGATAGGAGAATGTACATGGTCTATTTAAAGGAGCATTATGGGAGATTGGATAAAGAATAGACAGTTTTGGCTATAATAATTAAAAAATAGATAACGGAAATAGAATGCTGACCATTTACGTCAAATTGCTCCTCTCTGAACCGAGATATTAGCGATTGAATTTTAGCACTAGCCTCGATCATCATTACTAAAGTCGGTACGATAAAAAAGCAAAGTCTCGATTATCCATTTTGATGTTATATCATCCATCACAAAATGTATTCAAATCCAGTTAATATCGCAGACTAGCGATGGCATCGACAGTTAATTATGGTCTGGATAAGTTATTGTCTAATTAAAAATTTATGTAGATTTAACCGTTGCATAATGTATGTTTAACCCCTCTCATTTTAGATAAATTTGTAAACGTTGATAAGACTACTGTCTATTCTTATCGTGAACTGCTTCATCCAACAAGCCAATCATCGACTCTCCAGGACTCCCAAGTTGCAAACTGCGAGAACGACATTTACGTCATTACGAGCGTCAAAATGAGTTTCAACCTTTTAAAGCACTGATGACCCTGAAATGAGAAAGTGGTTCAATATTGGAGACGGAAATTAGTTGCCGTTGCGCTGGTTTAATTAAAGTGTCCAAAAGAATCGTGGACTATATATACTGATCATTCAAACTTTTCAAAACATTGGTCCATGTCAATCAAGCTTCAGACAGCTCCAGTAATTAACTTGATCAGATTTAAAGGCCGGCACGTTGGGTTTTGACCCGACTCTCTTATACCATACTACATAAACACATAACGGCCGCCAATAATCTAAGTATGACTGCAGGATGGGGTTTTGTAATGGTCAAACATCATGTATTATGGTTATGTATTATATCTAGAATCGGCTGTGGCATATTTACGACTCCAATAAACAGTTGAATGCTTTTTATTAATAGAGATAAGATTAGAATATATATGAAAGAAATCATGATTTAACTCATAGTTTATGACGGTCACAATTAATCTTTTGACTTTATATAAGGCATATATAAGTATAAAGTCACAATTCACTGGTATACATTTCCTTATTGTAAATGATTTATATCTTTTGTATTATAAAGGTAATTAATGCCAATAGAGTTAACACTACATATATATATTGAGATTTATATCACCGAAGGTTTTGTTTTATTCTTATACGCCCACATTGAAATGTGATTGTATATTGTCGTCGCTCCCGTCCGGCCGTATTGTGGAAGCCCTAGAGGCTAAAGTTAATATCCGATTGACTTTACATTGATATACAGTGTTTAAGATCACGAGACGAAGGAGCCTACTGAATCGATTTCAGAATTATGGCCCTTGATCGCCTTGAAAAAATCTTGTGGGCACTCTCGAGGGTAAAGTTAATGTTTGATTGACTTTAAATTTATTCACAGTGGTTAATGCCATCGGGTCATGATTTTATATTTATACATCCTGTTTCCGCCTATATATATTCGTTTCGATTGACTTTATATTGGTGCACAGAGGTTAAGGTCTTGATACGAACAGGTATATTGATTTTCAATGAATTTTGATAACTGAAACAGCTCAATCCACGATATTAAATGTATTATATACCAAACATTAGCATGGGCCAAACAAATTCCGATGATTTCCTGATTATTACTTGAGTTGTTACCCTTATTCAGATTTTAGTGTATTATAAATGTTTCATTACTGACAAAAGTAAAGAAATGTGAGAGCACATGTTCACAGCACGGATGATTTAGCTTCTATGGGTGTATGTTTCGTTTCCTGGCAACCTATCTTTATTCATGTTATAATCGTCAGTCATAAACCAACACCCGTAAGATATTGGTAGTACTTCTGTAAGTAGAAAATTTGACCGGCTTTACGGTTTTTGCCTACATTTGTATATAAGATACAAGCCAATCTGATTCAAATACAGATCTATATTTCGTTTCGTTTTTTTAAACTTTCGATTGCCTACACTACATGAAGATCTGACTAGTAATAGTGGAAGTTCACGTCAGGGGCCAAAAAAAGCGGCTGCTGACCCTGTGACGACAGACATTGATTAATCAATCGCCGTTTTCTAGGGGATTGCCTACAGTTCAGTGCAACAACATGCCAAGAACTCGCCGTAACAGACTGTTTCATTGACTACAAATATAAATCCCTCACACCACCCAGAACACGTCAATGATAACGACTCTTCCAGATCCTACAAGTGAAACGAAATTTTCAACTATAAAAACGAAACGAAATAGGAGATGTGTTTTAATCAGATTGGATACAATAGTGTGAATTACTAAACAATGCAAACAAAAGGGGGTCTAACTGTTTTATTTATTTGTAGGTTGTCTACTGTTCTCTATTCGTCCGATATAAATGAAAAAATTAATAAATATTGAGATTGTGTATTCTAAATGCTTGCAGTAAGCATACAATAAACATCGCCATGGTCATCTGAAAATAAATAATGGTGAATTAACATACTATGTAATGTGGTAGGATGACATAGAGATGCATTTTGATATGTTATAGTTGATATTCAAGAAGTTTGAATTTGGATTCAAAATATCCTCTTACTGGAAGATGACGTATAGTAAGAAACAAGAGCAATGTTTCAGTACTGATAACCCTTGCCCTTATCACTTGGTGGTAGGTGTTAATGTAAATCGTGTATTGAGATGTTTTCATCAATTATTATACGTTCATTTTATACACACATCCAGTTCATGACCTTTACTACAGAGTCACACATACTAAACACTTAGCCTTCAGCAATATGGACATAGTAGTCTGAAGAAGACACTTATTAAATTTGAATAACGCCTTCGGCTTTTAAGTTCTATGGACACATCGAGTAATTAGAAATTGGTCGATGCACATATTTGAGACCAGGAATTCACAAGTTGTATTAACGATTGGATTTAAAGGTTATTCATTACAGAAGATATGTCGATCGTCTAATAATAGCCGACTGGCAAACTATTTAGGACTGACGATCTGAATATGTTGAATGCAAGAATTGCATGAATACATGTACCCTTAGGAGAGAAATGGAATTTGTCTAAAAATATTACTAATGTCACGCGTATTATGCAGTGTACAAAGTGTGGGAAGGGTCGAGACACGTTGTCTCTATATCCTAGTTTCGTATCTGTTCAACTAATGATCCAAACTAAAAATGATAATTATATGAATGATTATCAATATTGACGTTATGCCTGACTACGGATTTTTCTCCGTTATTTGGGTGTTATAAATAAAAAAATCGTCTTAATAAGAAGTCATCTTAAGTGTATTCCTTTAATTTGTCTCTTTATAAGAAGTCCCCAAAATTGTATTCCTTTAGTGCATTTGGTAATGGGGTGGATAAATAAAATATAACAAATACTTATGGAAAACCGCTACTGATTTATAGCTTATTCATCATAAGTGAAGCAGCTTTGACATAGTGGGACAGGCAATTGGGTGGATTCATAAAATATAACAATACTTATGGAAAACAGCTACTGATTTATAGCTTATTCGTCATAAATGAAGCAGCTTTGACATAGTGGAACAGGCATGAAGCAGGACCCGGTTTCACAAAGCATTCTCAGGCTAACTTCAAATCACTGTCTATGGGAAATATCTTTGATCCAGAAACATAGTTTGTTATTGATGTATTGGACACGTTAAAACAACAAAAGTTTTATAAGGTACTATATTTTACGTAAAACAAGATGAACAATCTGAGAAAATTCTTAATGCTTTGCGAAACTGGGGCCTGGACATTTTAGTTTTGTTTACAGTTATTGCCAAAATCAAACATTGTAAATGTTTTGAAAGATAATAAACAGACTATACCCGCCCCCTAGAGCCCATAACCGCAACCCCAAATGATAAAACCAATAAAATTAACCTGGTGTCGAAATCCTAATTATTTAGCAGAATATATGTAGGCCTCTGCTGAATAAGTTTCTGTGTATTTTTGGCTATGTCTTGATAGTGATGGGATGTTAGGATATCATTATATTTACAACACGGTGACCTTATATAATATATATATAGTCGTCCGGACGATAAACAAAGATCTTGCGTGTACATATTGACGCGCACATGAAAGATCTTTTGGCAGTTGTAATTCGATATAAGGGAAGGCCCTAGCGCACTATAGGGCGTAAGTCCCATTGTATAGCCCAGACGGAGCAGGGCGGTAAAATTCATATCATTTCATATATACCATGTGTATATTTTAATACTTGGTATATGCTTTATTGCCTATGTAATGATAGGTTCTGGGTCACCATTAAAACTTTAATATATATCGAAACGCCAGTCTCTAACATATGCTCCATATAAAAAAAATAGTTGAGAAATATACCAAAAAACTTTTCAAAACTCCTGGAAAAGCTCAGACTCTCTAGATATTGACCTACAACTAAGAAGCTATTTCAGGTTTATTCCCAGAATAGACAAACCCGTCTAATATGTGGATAATGTGAAAAGGTCTTTCATAGGAGCCCTTTCATCATTAAGGTTAAGTAGCCACCGACAGTATAACGAGGTCGATACAAAGGACTCTAGGCTAGACATTAAAGAGGCATACCACCTTTTTGTCAAAAAACACCGTCAAGAATTTAGCAACATTGACTTGGAAATAAGTTAGTCGATTTAAAGAGATAGAGAAATGGGATTTAACGTCCATTCGATACAAACTAGGTCCTTTCAGGACCAACACATGGTTCATTTCTACCTCAACAATTCGCCTGCGCGTATGGGTCTTCAGCAGTGGGAGGAAACCGAAGGACCCAGAGAAAACCCACCAGGATGGACAGGCAACTCTACTCCTTGTCACGTACAACCGGGAAATCGAAACCACGCCAATTGATACAATGACAGGCGTTATGATACAGCTCCCACGTGACTTAGCCGATTTAAATAAGCCCGGAGTGACGCTGATATACCCCTTCTAAACCCTTAAATAAGTAGATAATAATTGTTTTATAGATATTTATGTTTTCAAAATATATTATAAAGCGCACCTAACACGCGTGGAAAAGATAATGTTATTGTTATGTTTGAAATAGTCAAAAGTAATAAATTACGCCACTGCCGTTTTGTAAAGCATCGAGCAATCAAACTTCTTATCTATATAGCCTAAGCAGAAAAATGTGGTGATCGAACATAGTCTCCTGAATTAGAATCGAAGCTATCGTGTCAAAAAGCACCAAACACCCAGTCAAGACATGCACCTAACGAGCATCTACACGAGCTTGAACATTGAACCTGCAGACGCATTGTGTTCGAAAGAACCACCAAACCGCTTTTCGCATTGTAGCGTAGTAGAAAATTTTTATCATCGAACTTAGTCAATTAATGTACTTAAACTATACTCATGAATTTCATCACTCTCGTCCAAAAAGAATCAAGGTTAAAGTGTTCCAAAGTTTTAACCAATCAAATTGTTCAACCTAGCGAAGCGTTAGAGAAAAATGTCCAGCATCTCAATCAGTCAAGGCATTCACCAAATGAACACCCTTACTTAGTTTGAACACGATACATAAATTAGAATGAGGGTTACTGTGATCCAAATCACGTAAGTGGATGACGTACACCCCCCACCTCTCTCTCAATGACTTAATACATCCTGACATCCATGTCTAAAACTATATTCTGGGATTTAACCTTTTGGGAGATAATCGATATATTATTTCGACATAGATCGGTATTAAACGTGGACATAATAAAAGGTGGCGAGAGTAGTGGTCATAATTTGCACGCAAATAACTAGTTTTAGCGGCGACGCCTCCAAGGGATATGACAACTTGTAATCTTCGGGAATGGGTGTGACCCAGTGTTGACGAATAGGTCATGTTTTGATATGTTTCGAATGACACGTCCTGTTAAAATTAATTACAATGACGAAGAGCTTCTCACCACATTTCCTTAAACTGTAATGAAGGACTAAACCTAAACATCTTTCAGAGTGACATATGCGGCCTATCGCAATTTCCTTGCCTCGTTATTTTTCTTTCTCTGTCAGGAAAAGTCATCAAATTCTCGAGCTGAGACAGAAAGCGTTTCCCGCGAGGCCCAATCTCATTCAAACCAATTCTAAGCTGCAGTCGAACGGAAAATCAACTCATTATTAGGAAATATTGATAAACTATCGTTAGTCGATAAAATATCGCCCACAAAAATACTTCTACTAAAGAAATGCAATATTGGAAAAGAAGCCAAATTACATCATAAGCACTCCTGGGTATTCTTACTTTTTAATGCGGTTTATCCGAATAACGAAACATTAACTCTATCCATCAATTTCAAGACCCTTTCTTTTGAGTAATGTGATATTTCTAAATTTAACTCGCACTAAACTCAGTTGCTGAAACATTTTCTAAATTCTAGTCGTTGTAAATAATAGAGTGAAATGGTTACTTTTGTTTAGATGTGACGTCAAACTTAAAGATCAAAGACGAACTAAGGATAGGATTTAACAAAGCCACGCCCACTTTAAAGACAATATTTTTATAAGAATAGGTGTCTAAAACAATTTAATTCGGTCCGCTCGAACATATGATCTCTAGATTGAAAATCTTAAATCTTATTTCTTCAGAACTGACAGGAAACCTTATTCTAGAATATTTTCCCCTTCATGTATCATATTTCGTCAATTCTTCCAGCGACTTCGAAGACTTTTCTAATCTATTTTTTTTTTGGGGGGGGGGGGGGGGTCCTTCTGGTATTTAAATGAGGAATAGTGTTAACGATGTCCATTAAAAATTAGGTATCCATATCTATAAAATAAATATAGTGTGCCAGTGGTGGGGTTTTACACAGTAAGAGCTAATCGTTACATCAGAAAGAAAAATTGCCATTTTGAGAAATCAAAATTAGACCTCGAGAATGACATATTTGTCGTTTAAATTTTGATGCCCAAGAAATTATTAGTCCTTAATGAACAAATCAATGCTGATGTCCAAGAATAAAGGGCAGAAAAAAGGGATGGGCGACAACACTTGATATTATCGCTGTACGGGTAAATCTAATCGCATTGTCTCCGATGTTAAATGTATGCCATTTCTTGGACTATTTTGAATACACCGATGACTATGGATGGACAATAACTGTACTCCTCAGCACTGTACGTGTTAAATCCATGCTATTTTTTAAAACTATATAGCCACAAACGGCTGATGGTGAAGTGGACCATCTCGATTTTCTGCTTTTGTAGGTGATTTCCATAATCCTCCTCCATCAAAATCCTGAATATTCACCAAAACGTGGCTGGAAATGACGAAGCACATACAATTAGCTGTCTTTATCAGGGTGGACCATTAACCATACTCGCTCAGTCCTTTCTCCCATTTCGGATGTTCATTGACAGGAGTCCACATTAATATGATAGTACTCGTCTTAATTAGCCCAGTCGGAGCAGAACAGTAGGACGTTAACCCCAATTTCATTTCATTTCACTATTTCACAGTCCATCTGACCATGTGTCCGTCTTCGGATACTTGTCAAACCATTTTAATGAAGCTTGACAGGTGTCATGGAATCGAATCATTTAGACGCAAGCTGGCAGTTATTTGCAAAGTTATAACCATCTTGTTGAGCAGACCAAGACACTTTTCCTGAAATTCGGTAAACGTAGTCCATTGCCCACATCTTACATGGCTGACGTGGTTTGTTGTAGTTCTGTATTTATGAGTTTTAGGTCTGTTTATTTTAGAATCTTTGGGACAGGCGATGATAAAGTAGGTCTAGCCAGATCGCTATTTTTTTTTTGTTACTACATTCCATGATATTCCATTAGTAAAAATAGAAAATATATGTAGATTTTAGTGATCACGAAAGAACGAAAACAAATCTCTTACTTCCGCATGACTAAAACATTTCATGAATAATTTTGTTGGCAAATCAAGAAACATGCTGGATGCAATGAAATAAAAGATATCCAATATCTAAAGAGAGGGAAAGGGAAAGAGACAGGGAGTGGGTGGATTTGACATCCACTCGACACAAAGTAGGTCACTTCTTGACTAACCATGTTTCAATAATTCAAGCGTAGCGGTCTTTAGCAGTGGGAGGAACCCGGACAACCCGGCGAAAACCAATGCAGTTCAACGGACGATCCTATTCCGTATGTCACATTCAATCAGGAAAGCGAAACCACGCCACTTGAGCAAATGACGGACATTGGGATTTTACGCGCACGCGTTAAAACTCTATACCCTCCACCCCAATGACTAAAGCACGCAGATTCATGTATGGTATTTCGTCTCTATTCTAGATGCGTACCATAAGATTTAAATTTCTGGTAATTAAGACCAATGATCGATGGAATATTTACAACTTGGAATAATAATACGACAGTGACACAAGTTTTCGGATAATTAACCACGTCAATGATACGTTGAACTCATCCCAAACTTTGAAATAATTAGTCCTACAATTTCAGTGTATGTTTTGACTTTTGGGGCGTGGTCATATGGTCCCCACTGGGCACACTTTTCTTGTCAGACCACACAGGCACAACACCAACAAATTAAGACGGAGTTTGAACTTGATCATTAGATGAAAGGAATTGTACCATGGACTACTAACGGTCGGCGAGCTGTTCACCTATACCACGTTATGGACATAATGGAGCGAAATTCAGCTGTAAAGCTGAATTAAACACAAAATATTATCCAAATACCCATTATTATCAAATCACATTATGCCCCCCTCCCCCCCCCCCAAAATGAGACACATGTGTCCATCCTTTAATGCATCTGACACGTAAAAAGTCAAATCACGTTTTTAACCTTAACATGAAAAGTACACCAAATATAACAAAATAAAACAAATCTTAGGCCATTTTTCCATCTCAATCTATGTCAGTTCAAAAGATCGAGAGACAGCTGTTTCGTCGTTTTATCCACAGGTTCCATCTCAATATTTTGTTGACTTCTGTCTTTTGCACAATAACAAAATTTTCTGTCATAATATATACCTGTAAAGGGGCGCCGCTTGTAAAGTAAAACGATTACTGCTTATCAGCGTGTATATACCTACTCTGTGCTCCATTTGGGCTAACTTTCCATCTTAGATGGTGTCAGCCACAAGTTCTGCTTTAAATTTGGCATGACTCTTCTAGCTATCTCTACGATATATTTGTAAAGTAAATAATATAAGTCCTGTAAAACTTTAATAGTGTATGGTAATTTCATTTCTATATGGACCGTCTTTAAGTGTTCACCGTTTGATTAAGCGATGGTGTTTTTTGTTTATTTATAACTGTAACATCTACATTTAGTCCGCCATGGGGCGAGATAGGTCAAATGTAGGATCGGTTCACCTCGGGAAACGTTACCCCAGATTCTAATTTTATATCGTTGCAGATTAGTAAGTTGTGAGTACAAAGCTGACAAATATAAGAGCATACAAGAAACTTGTAAGACGTTAAAAGAGATATATTTGGGTAACGTTGAGATAATATACAGCTAACAATTTTGTTGATACTTGTATTTGTTCATTTTAACACATTGCCACATTCCGTGGCTGACGTATGAAATCATATCGACCCGATAAGCCCCTGTGAACGAAACTCAATTCCATTCTGACATTGGCATCAGGTGTATTTTAAATTATCCGGTCTGATGTGCAAACTGTAGCCTATAATTTATTGCGAATTTAGTCAAATGAAGATTGGCCTTCGTCTATGTAATGCGCTTTAGTCACTTCAGGATTGAGTATGGTAACGTAACACGTCATAAATCAGTTGCGGTTTTAGTTCTAAATCACCGCAGTATTGTTTCCTCTATTAATGCATTTCACGCTTTCCTTAAATACGCCAAAAGAAATCTCTACTGAAGTAATCTGAACTTATTTGCATCATCCTCTAATATTAATCTCTTAGCAATAAAGTCAATTTATCAGCAACGTATTTATGGCCTTAATAATGAATCTGGTGATTAGAAGAATCCAGAAGGGATGAAACAATTTATTTCTTCCTCTCCAGTCAGTTTAGCAAGTTGTTCGATATCTCAAGTACGGACTTTTGCTCAGTTTATTGAATTTTGGAGAGAGGTTCGTCCTAACATGTTCTTGTAGTAGAAATATTGGACCCCCAAGTGACAGACAGTGTCAATAAATCGGCTAGCTGTAATCGCCTCATGTCAAAGATCGGTGAAAGATCTGACATTCTCATTAACAGGATTGGCAACAATATATGGTATTTTGCCTGTACCTATCCCAGGACGGCAGATAATTTCTTGTCTGTTTGACAAACACGTTCACTAGTGGCCTTGATTTAAGGCTTGATTAACTCTGGAAGAATAATAACGTTAGAAACAACTTGAGTTTTCTTATGTTACGTTTTTCGTTTGGATACGGTGGTTATTTATGTAATGGTCTCAACCACACTGGGAGGTTTTAAGCCATCTTCTGCTACGTGGTCACTCTAACAAGCTCCAACAAGTGCAATATTAACAAAGGTTTAAATGTCATGATCCCTTTGACTTGGGTATAATAAATAACATAAAATTGTCTATCTTTGGGGATTCTATATACTGTTGGGGGCGACAACACGTTTCGTAGCAAGCCTAACGTCAAAAGCCTGTTTTCCACTGTTGACACATGCAGTAGTATGACAAAATGAACCTAAGATCAGTAACTTTACCAACTATTTACTGAATTATCGAAATTGGTTGCAGTTTGCGATCAACATGCAGATTTACATTTTATTCAACCAGACGGTTTCAGCTCCTTTACATATGGGAGTTTGGACCTTGTACGGAGTTTCCGTATACCAAAGTCTTTATCATCCACACTAGACGCACAAATAGTTGACATTTCGATATAAACCCACATATAACATTATTTTTAAGTAATAATTAATTCATATAATAAACACCTATTGTGGCATATCAAAGTAATATGCAGAATCGTTGTTAAAAACAACCAAGAATGGTTGTAAGTAAACAAATTATCATAAATAAACGTACAACTTGCCGCATGCACTAAGACTGATGTATCTGGTAGACGCCATCAATATTCCAGGAACGAATTCAGACAGACGAATTGTGTTAATTGTGTACCACCCCAAACAGATTTAGCTTTAGAAATGTCCCATTGTTCATGGTCAAACGAGGATTAAGAGGTGTCATTATAGGTATATAAACCATTTATTAGAAGAAAACTGTCTTTCTTATAAAAATATTCTGTGAGGACAAATTATGTAGATTCAGATTTGTATCATCTTATCCACTAAAGGAACAATTCAAAATCACACAAGATATACACGTAGGCATGCATATCAATCAACAAAAGATGGCCACTGGTCGCCATGTTTGGTTGGGATACGTAACAGATACGAAATATTGACTTTCATTTATCCTTCTTCTTGGGACAAGTAAGAGGCTAAACCATATTTCAATATAATTTCACTTTGATTTTGGCGCAATACGTGAATGAGGCTACACAAATCGTACAAAAACTGATTGTATTCCATCTAAACAATTATTATTAAAGCATTTCAGATATTATCATAGGGTTAGGATAGGGTTTCTAACTGAAATACGCCACAAATCATTTTTATTACTTTAAATATATCTGGGCAGGCACACATATTTAATTGTTTAACAACTATGTTAAATATTTATTCACATGACAAGCCTGGATCAACTCTAAAGGACATCGGGTGGCTCAGATTTTAAGTAGATTAGAATATCGGCACCATTTAAAAGATTAACGAAAAAAAATATAGAAAATCGAGACAGTCTCGATTGTCAAGTATCATTGCTACTATAATAAACAGTGTACGCTACATTTTGTCAAAACTCCAAACTCTCATAACTACAAACAGAATAATGGTACTCTGATTGACATGTTAAATGTATTCATTTTTCAACATCTTTTTTTTTTGAACTAGAACGGCAGGTTCACTGTCTAATTCTTTTATATAAATCGATCTTTATGTTTAAAACATAATGTGGGCAGTGAGTGCAACCTTGATTTTTGAAGCATAAGATGACAATAAGACAATCATGTCTTCCTTTTTATAAAGAGAGAAGGAGGGGGGGGGAGCGAGAAATGGGTTTAACGTCCACTCGACACATACTAGGTCATTTCAATACTAACATATGATTTACTCTTACTTCAAATGTTTACATGGTTTTGAAGCCTGTTGATTATTATGAAAACGTTCTTGGTTTTCTGAAACTGAAATCATACGTGATTAATACTTTTAGACCGTAAGATCTGAATTTAAGAAAAAATTAAAGTAATTTTAATTACTTCGTGTCATTGGGTCAATATTTTAATCACGTTAAAAAAAATTTGATGTGGTTATAAAAACGTCTTTGGATGCCCTTCATTTGAATTCCTGGTTCGCTCGAGTTTCAACCCAATTATCTCATAGAATGGTTTAACTAGGATCTTGAAGAGATAACGATGTTTTAGGTTTCCACAATACCTGGGGCGATGTTTCTTCCTGATGCTTAATATCTCAAAATCCTAACCCTTTGAGATCAATAAATTTAACATTATTTGTGAGCCACCATCCGATGTCTTCGTTGCGATATATTTATTCATATTTAACTAAGTTTTATAGAATGTCGCGTGATGTGAATTCAAATCACCCCATAAAAAGCTGCCTGATAATTTCTTCGTCTAATACATTGCGTGTCGCACTGACAATTTGCATTGGAATTTCTCATGTGATTTGGAGACCTTTCAAGATTCTTGTGTTTAAATTCAAAAGGACGCACATCAGTTCCAAGAGTTGGTTTTGATCTGTTTCTTATAGGTTCTTTACTCGTCAACAACTCTTAGAATGACTTCCACTTGGATCCACGCCATCCTATCTGACACACTCATCATGTCGGCTTTCATTTATGTCACACAAATAGAAAGGCACAAAATACTCCTCGTTCTTTTTTTGTCCTTTTATCTCACTAATTGCAAAGGTTATCTCCTTCTGTTTCTTTACTTGCTAAACTAACGATGTGCAAATTTCTTCTCTTTCGACATGTTTCCTCTTTTACACGACAGTCAATGTGTCATTACGAGGCTTAATTTTGTCACAACCATGATTGTTTAACAAGCAATGGTTAGCGTAGGCGAATAGTGTTAAGTTTCTACGTAAATTCATTTCTATCGGAATTAGAAATTTAGACTATATTACTCAGGCTTTAGTTTGAACCATTTGTTCAACTTTTGAATCTAAATTCAAAGCCAATATTAAAATGTAAAGTTATGATATGGGTCTATATATGAAAAAATATATTTTATTTTCGATTCAAATCAATAAACATTAAACGTTCCCGTCTTTCTAGAACATATAGTACCAAAAATCGATTGAGCAATTATTATTTAGGTAATAAGTCAGTTTGTTGGATGTTCTTGACTTCAGTATCCCAGAGTTATTCCCCTTTTGTTTTGAGAAAAATGTCCGTCATTTAAGCATACAATTAAATCAAATATATGATTATCTTGTGTTGCTTAAATACCGAAAACGCGATAAAATAATGAAGTATAAAGGTAGCACCATATCTATGTCTAACGGCATTAAAGGGGCATAATGCAAAAGTATCATGGCCTATTGCATTTGAACCATTGAAAATCCATGTCTACGTGAAATGGGGTTTATTTTCTACACCAACCAGGGTAGTAAAGAAGGTCATGTGTCACCAACGTGATCGGGTGCGCCGCCCTCTATTTTCATCAAATTCCAATTTTCAAGTACAGGGAAGCAAATGTAACGGGGGGGGGGGTGTAAAAAAATTGTCGGTCGCAAAATTATGCATCAGTGACTAAACGAATTAATGAGGTAAACAAAAAATACCAAAAATAAAAGAGAAAATCCCAAATACTTATTATATGTATGAAACAGGAACGCCTCAATAACAGGCATAACACTGTCGATCTTCACGAAATTGCCGATCGGTGGTCAAACTTGAAAATATAAGGACATAGTCATATCTTCTGCTAATTTATTCAACAACAATATATCGAACATATATGTCCCTGTAAATGAGGTAATTATCGTGTTCGGCCCCTGACTGTGTCACACGTATTAGGTGCTGTGTATAAGTCGGTCTCCCCCCCCCCCGCCCCCAAACAAAATATCGATATGTACGCCCCAGGTCAATTGTTCAGCCCTAATGCCTGGACGTTTTTCCGTCCTGAACAACTGTCAGTGCGAAACCAGGATGGTACCATTTGTGGAACGTGCTCCTCCAACACTGGAATCGAATTGAGCAATGTCATGTTCGGAAACAAATACCCTCTTCTCTTAAAAAGTCATAACAAAGGAGAAATTAACAAAGGTATAATGAATTCCAATGCCAAATCTGTGCTTTTGGCTTACTGCGGCTTTAAATGACATAAATCAGTGCAGTGGTCGACGAGAAAAGATGCATTTATTATGTAAATTTCAACCGGTGTAAAACGAAGTCTATTCAACTGATCGATTTAATGTTGAGTCAACTGCCAGATATGTAGTACGTATACTGTCAATGAATTCAAATATAAAGTGGGGTTTGAAGTCGTCAACCAACTGGGCCACTGAAGGTCAACATACACCATGCAGTGGTAAATCCCAATCAGACCAACTTCATATTTTGCGACTAAATTTACAAAGCGGACATTTTGCTAAAATGACATCTAAGGGATTTTTTTAAAAAATGTTGAATGGGTGGCCTTTCTTCGCGACGGTTGTTATTTTCATCGTTTCGCTATAAACTCTTGGGGGGGGGGGGGAGGTGATGGCCGAATGATTATCGTGAGCGCACTGTGTCGTACACCCCGCCATTGAGTCAACTGGCGTGGTTTCAAATCCGCGGTTGTACGTGGCAAGGAGTAGGTTTGCTTGTCTAGCCTCGTGGGTTTTCTCCGGTTTCCTCCCACTGCTAAAGAACCATACGCGCAAGCGAATTGTTTAAATAAAATTAAACCATATGTTAATCGCGAAATGACCTAGTTTGTGTCGAGTGGACGTTAAACCACATTTCTCTCTCTCTCGCTATAAACTCGGCAATCGATATATTTAATTATTTTACTTTGATCTGTGGCATTAGTGTGCAGAGAGAGGGATAGGTGGGAGTGAGGCGAGGGGGCGATAGCCTCGGTTATTCATTTCACATGAGCATCTAATCCATCAGGGAAATTAACCTTTTTTTTAATTTGTCGCCATTATTTTAATTGTAGAAGCTGATCTGCTTGATTTGAATAAAGTTTTTTTCATCTGTATGTTTGACATTCAAAATGTCTTTCTTTCTCATATTTCTGGGTCCCTATTGCATGGTCCATCAGCTTGAGTCTTTGGATATACAACTACTTGACCCCTAACACCACAAAACTTGTTTTATCTATTCATATTATTGTTTGCTTAACACATTTTCGTCATAGGCCCTACCACCGTTGACTAAAACCCTAGTCTGGAATATCATTTTTATTTTATTACATTATCAACTCATCATTAATAGTATAAGCATTAAGTTGCGTGTTGCGTTTACAGTTATTTATCATATCCCCTTTATGTTTAGATATAAATAACCAGAATAAATAGGCCTACTGTTTTAATTATTTTGCACTACTCACTGAAATTGCATACACGAAAGAAAAGCGAAGCTGAATGATTCAAGGGAGGTAACTCTTTTATTATTATTATGGCGTGTTCGTCGAGGATAAACCTATTAGTATTACGTATTTTTAGTGTATTCTGCTTTAATATTTGAGATTGTGACGACTACCAGCTGATTTTTGCCAATTATTATTGTAATACATACCTGTACTATACATGACTATGTGTGATGGAATACTGACATGTCAATTTAGCTGTGTGTCTCTCAATACGAAGAAAGCGAAAGTAAAAGTAGAATATTGTGAATTGAGGAAATATTTATTTGATCCTTTTACTACGAACTGCCGTTATCAACCGTACTTAAAGTGAAAGTAGGATTTCACAACATTATGTTATCGGTTCTAAAGTACAAGGAGGATTTGAAGAAGTAGAATGGCCGACCAATATGAATTATTTTATGGAAGAGATTCGCCATTTAGTCAACATCACAGATGTCGGTTCGTGGTGGATGGTATGGAGTTCTCCTGTGCTGAACAGTATATGATGTATAGTAAAGCAGGTAAGTTATTAGCTACGATTGCCTACGAAACGTAAAGGGTGTGCATTGATAGGTATATAGGCCCTATCAATATCCATCATTGGTTTGTGTATGACATCGACGCTATCTTAGCCCAGATTATCCGGGAAACCATTAAAGTCTTAGAAAATCCAATGGATCTGATGGAATGGTAAGCTACGCCTAATACTTTTGTAGAGACATTAAATCATCTAACCACTTTTGCTTGCTTTAGACAGTTCAGACATTAGACATTCTTGTTGGTAAAAATTCGAATCCTTAAGGTATAGTCCTACAACTTAATTTGCTTGGATAGGTGTTAGAGGCATCATCCATGGGACTTGACTAACACAGGTCTAGATATCACACCTGTGCCTACAATAAATGCGGATATGTTATTGTCCATTGATCGGCGCGAAAAAAGATGGATAGGCTATTTACTTGTTACCACAGGCCTTTACTTCGACTTCGAGATAGGCTAAAACGAAATCGAAACTATACAGTTCCGAAATGCTTAACGATATAATTATATCCTTTACGACTGATACGTCATACAGGTTGTAACGCCCATTACTTATACTGCATGTATTTTAATAAATAAACTTTTCTTATTAGTCTTTTCGACCCCCTCCACCCACCCTGGGGTCTGTTTTCTAGATCGACTAGCTTTCCTCCCACTGCTAAAGAACCCTACACGCAAGCGAATCATTGAAATAAAATTAAACCAAATATTACTCTCGAAATGACTTAGTTTAGCTGAGTGGACGTTACCCCCCCCCCCCCCTCACTCTCCCGAAATTACATGGCTTGTGTAGAGTGGACGTTATCCCCCTCTCTCTCTCTCTCTCTCTCTGTTTCAAACATGTTCGATTTAGGTGAATCATTCGGCCGAATGGCATTTCGGCGCTGATTGATTTGGCTGAACGACGAAAAGTACCAACTCATCATCCACAAATAAAAGCTGATACAAGAGGAAGTACTTGTTATTACCATGACGCTATTTTTACGGCAATAGTTATGGACACTACACCATGATTTGACGTTTTATCCCACTGTATCCAAACTGTTTACAAATTCCTGTTTTTTTTTTATTTTTACGATAGTTGTATTTAAAGACGAATGCATAAAACAGAAGATTTTGGATGCAACAGACCCTGTTGAAATGAAACGTATGGGACGGGAGGTGAAGAATTTTGAAGTCATACCATGGATGGAATATGCAGTAGATAAAGTTAAAACTGCAAATATTGCTAAGGTAGACATTACTATAGACTGAGGTTCAATAAATCAGACAAGAGTTCTCAATGAGAGAATTATACTTACTTCCGTTACAAATGCCATGACAACAGTTCTAGCTATACCTTATGTAATCTACTGAGCAATTCCAACATGTAATTCGGTAAACGTGAAACATTTATTCACAGAAGAAATTATCACAGGCTTGTAAATGAAATACACCAGCCTTTACGGGCATTTTATAGCATGCCTATAATAAAGATAAGACAATTTTAGTGATAACATTTACTAAGTTTATTCAACGTTTCATTTAGGGTAATCTCGCCGTTATTAACACGTTGCAGTGAATAAATTTAGTGAATAATATTTGTGAAGATGTCTTTATTATTAACGATGCAAAACACAATGGTGGTTAAACGTGCAAGGCCTCTGAGTGTTCTAGGCTAACGAGATAAATTTGGCCCGGACAGCAGTCCCACGGCCTATTTTTTACATCGAATTCGAACTTAGTTAATGGTTCGTTTATGTGCACGTCAACGTGTACACGGGACCTCGATTCTTCGTCCCACACGAACGATGGGACACTCTCCTTGCCAGGCTATCCTTCATGTACCACTGATATGGGGGAAAAGTGACTGTGAATATATGTTCAATTAGGGTGTATTTTGGGTGCCACGGTTGGTCACTGAGTAGGGCGCTTACTAACCAAGAGGTCTTGGTTTGATCCCGGTGATGGCCGGGATAGTTGGAATTTGATGAAGCGTGGCTAAACATCGTCACACTGAATTTGGTGTATGCCCATCTTCGTTAGAATCCCCGTCCGTTTCAAAGGGGTATTCATTATGTATTATCACTTCGTCAAAAAAATCTAAATATATATATCATTTTATTTTTAAGTTTTCGCAGAACGAAGATTTAAAAGAAAGTTTGTTTAAAACACACCCAAGGTTGTTAGTGGAGTGTAGTCCAACTGACACGAGATGGGGCATAGGACTCTCCAAACAGGACCCTGGGGCTTTAGATAAAGACTGTTGGAGGGGACGAAATTTACTAGGACAAATTCTGACAAACATACGAGATGAACTAATGATAAAAGAAAGCCTAATAAAAGAACCCACCATCCCTACTCTACAAAGTGATCAGAGGGAATTCGAGACTCAAGAAACTTCTGTAATATTCGAAAGAAGGAGATTCAAGGATAAACAGAGAGAAGCCAATTCTAATAAGTATGTGTTCTATTTGGGAAAGGAATCACCATTTCATTCAGAATATCCGTGTGAGTTTATTGTGGATGGTAAAACATTCTATTCGGTAGACCATTATATGTTCTATAGTAAAGCAGGTACGTATACGATGAATATTTTGTATAATGCAAGGCTGACACTTACACGATTCCGTGGCACGCATTGGCACGACTCAAGCCCACTGCCCCAACATCCACATAGAGGAACTTGTAGGTAGCATCTGCCACTGCCATCAGAACAATGCTGTGGAAGCCCTTGTAGTTGTAGTAGTAAGAGCCAGCATTGGGTGGCTTCTTCATGGCGATGTGCTGGCCGTCCACAGCCCCGAGACAGTTGTGGTAGTTCCATCTGGAGCTGAACCTGGCAGCAACTCCCTTCCACTCCTCTTCAGTTTTGGGGCAGCACAGCACTTCGTCCTTGTAGACCGCGATGATGGCTTCACACACCTCGGGTATGAACTTGCAGATGGTACTTGCTTCCACCTTTGAAGCTGTACTGCAGACTTGGATAGGAATTTCCAGTGGCTAGGAAGCGGGGGGTGACAGCTAGCTTGAGTCCAACTTGAAGCGGTTCCCTCGTGAAGGTGGACTGCCACTCGGCAAATCTCGGCAGATTCCGTAAACTACATCTAGCCTCGGCTGTATGACAGTAAGTGATATGTACCTACGCCCATACATTTGCGATGCGGCTACTGGTTTACTTTAACAGGAAAACTTGACGCTATTACACAAATTGGGAACCTATTCAGCTAGCGACCTATTCGACCGATCGAGCTGCAACCTGTTCGTTGGAAACCTATTTAGAATAAATACAGCAGTCGCCTTAATTCATCTATTTATCAACCAATAAAATCCAACGTTATGTCTATCAAATGAAAGCAGAATATATTATTTTTTATCCATTCCTTTAGCTCAGAATAGAAGTGTAATTTCGTCATTACCTTACAGCTGGATCGGTCGAATAGGTCGCTAGCCAAATAGGTCGCCAACCTGTGTTCGGAATGGGCGCAGCCATGTTTCATCCGGGACCTTTAAAGTAGTTCCAATATGGCGGAATTCATCATTCAGCCGAGTTTAGATTGTCCGAAATCTTCCGAGGTTTGCCGAGTGGGTGGACTGCTTCTGGAGGCGAGGGGTTAAATTCTTGGAACAGGTCAGGTGTGATTCTGAGGTAATTTTTGTAGCCCCTTTGATCTTCCTGGTGGAGTTCAGTCAGTAAACTGTCATACTGTCCAAACTCGTGCCTTCTGGTCAACCATTCCCTGACCCACACTTTCCTTTGTGTCTTTCGTCGAGGTGGGGTTGCCTTTTCTTGCTCTTCTGCCTGTTCCAGCCTTTTCTGCTGCTCTTGAGCAATGGCTAGAGCAGCTGCCAGGTATAGGCATCTTCTCTTCTCTGCAATGATTGTGTCTCTGACATTCAGCATGTTGTCTCTTCCACAGCCAATCCAAAAATGACCAGGAGTTGGGGAGGCCCCCTTTTTATATGGCGTGCCCAAGTCGACACGACACCGTCCGAATTGCGCAAACTCGTCGTGCCAATGCGGGAAGTGCATAAACAATGCACAAACTATGCGTGAACTCGTCGTGCCAGTTCGTGTCAATTCGTGTCAATGTGGACACTGATGGGCACGCATTCGTGAACTCGTCGTGAACTATGCATGAACTAGTCGTGAATAGCGCGGGAGCCTCCCAGTTCGTGCCCCAAAATGGCACGACTTGCCGCGACAAAATCGTGGCCAAAAGTCGTGCAAGTGTCAGCCTGGCTTTACGCCCATCTATCTGCATTAAGGGATAGGGGGTAATATGGGCTATGCCTGGGCCCTGTTTCACGAAATTTTAACTTAAGGTAAAATCCAATTTTAGTAGATACTTCAATTTTGATTGGTTAAGCACTAAAATCAATCTAATATTATCCAATCAAATTACTAAAATTGGGATCTTATCTTAGTTAAAATTTCGTGAAATAGGCCCCTGTTCCTTAATCCCTTTTCACATACAAATAGGTGCAGTATCCAAGTTTTGTAAAATTCCTACGGAACCTCCGTCATATTCGACTTGCCAATTTACACGTCGCCCAATGTAACACTACTCTTTTCTATTGAATTGCAGCATTTGTTTTCATCTTTTCAGTGTTATTTAAAGACGGAGATCAGACGAAGAAGTCGCTAGATATAAAATCTGCCCGTGAATTATATTCTATAGAAGACAGGGTAGATAATTTTGATGAAGATAGGTGGTATGAAGAAAGCCAAGTTAGCTGTAAGAAAGGGGTTGAAGCCAAGGTATCGTTTGAATCTGAGTATATTAAGCAAATTGTTCAATGGTATTTAGTAACAATACCTGTATACATATTTTCGTTCTAATCACCGTAATTGGTCGATGAATTTGACTGCCACTTGTCCGTACTGATATCTGATAAATTGTTTCAATGGCATTTAGTAATTAAACTGGAGTATACAGGTCATAATTCTATGTAATATAATACTGCTTATTACTGAGCGACGTTTCGACTAGGCTTAAAGGGATGCCGGTATAGTACCCAAGGGCCGGTATTTTTTCTAAACAAATATTAACTTTGATCTACGAACAAAAAAGATTATATAAATATTGATTTTAATCTACAGAAAAAAAAGTTTAACTGCCGGAAGATCTATCTCGTAAGATGAATAAACACATCAATTGTAATCAAAACATGCACCAGCCATAAAATTATTTATCTCCATTATGTGACCTTTTTAGAATTTCAATTTAATATACAGTATGAACTACAATATTTCCCAGGGATCAAGGCCGAACGATAAATATCTTTCTATTTGTAAATGAAATGGGGTTTAACGTCCTACTCTTCTGCACCTGACCCGGGCTAATGGAAGACGGGCTTTCTATTTGTAACATTAATGTTCTTTTAAAATAAATTAGAACACACAATTACTTTCGAGGGTTTTAATGGTTTTATAAATTCTTTTTGTTTCAGTTTTCGCAAAATGAATATTTAAAGAATATTTTGTTAAAATCATATCCAAAGAAAATACTAGAAGTAGAAATAAGAGATAGACAGGACATAATAAAACAAGGACCAAATCTAAGAGACAACGAGTGGTGGTATTGGAGGGATTTGATATTGATGGATGTTCGTGATAAACTAAGGGCCGAGGAAAATGCTTCTCATCAAATCAATGATACAAGAAAGTCCAAATATGCACCCTCCGTTAAGAAAACCCCGAGAAGGAAGGAAAGCCATGATAGATCAGAGAAGTTTTTGTTCTTCGATTATGATTCACCATTAAGTAGTCGCCATTGTAGTAAGTTTGTTGTTGATGGTGTTGAATTTTGTTTTCTGGACCAATACATGTTTTATTGTAAAGCAGGTAAGACTTATTACAAAGTATAATAGAATTATTAAATCTAGCCAGAGGTTCGTCAACGTGGTTATGCCCCCCCCCCCCCCGTGGACCTAAAATGTAAAATGGAAGAAAATGAGCGAAAACCCACATATTAATGTCATATGAATGTATATTTATGAACTGGTTTACATTAATCCTTTATTGTAATTTCTAAACAGATTTGTTCCAAGTAATAAACGGGCAGTCTAAATTGAATTACAATCACTCGTGCCTGGTTAGTCTAGTCTACATAGGAAGTACATTTTGAAATTTCACTTATGCACTGATGTTTAGCCTCTTCAATCTAGGAGGTTCATTATAAATTGCCCTCGAGAACCTTTCGTATACGCCGGTGTGTACTGTTTTTAAAATTGTTCACCACGTCTTAAAATAGCATTACGCAAGAGCAAAATCTGCTTATTACAGGTCTTTCTTTAGGCCTGAAATGTTATCTAAATAATCAATTAGACATTAATTAACATATCCAGACCATAATAAACTCTTGATGTCAAGGTTAGCCTTCGATGTTGGCGGATTAAAATCCTATATGCCGCTTAATGGCCGTTGATAATTAAATCAATCAAGTGGATAATCGAGACTATGCTGTTTATATTAATGATTTGAGTAATGATGACCGAGGCTATGTGAATATTTCAAACGCTTTTTTTCTCGTCTAATAGGGAATCAATTTAACTGAAATTGTCAGCAAATTACCTTTACACTATCTAGTTTTTATACGCCCACATTTTCATGTGGACGTATTATGTCGTCGCCCCTGTCCGTCCGGACGTCCGTCCGTCCACAATTGTTTGTGGACTCTCTACAGGTCACAATTCTTGCCCGATTTTGACGAAACTTGAAATATATGTTTATCCCCGTAAGATCTCGGCTGCTTTCGATATTGGCATGTATCGGATCAAAACTTCATGGATTATGGCCCTGATTGTACGAAAAATCACGTTTCTAGCTTGTGGACCCTATAGAGGTCACAATTTTGAAAAAATTTTGATGAAACTTGACATGCATGTTTATAACCCAAAGATCTTGATCCCTTTCGATATTTGCGCCTATCGGAACGTAATTTCCTGAATTATGGCCCCTGATTGTCCGAAAAATCACCTTTTTTTAGCTTGTGGTACCTCTGGAGGTCACAATTATTATCCGATTTAAAAAACCGTTCGATTATATCACCGTTACACCCTAAGAAAGGTTGAGTTCGAATTTCGGGAAAATCGGACCAAAATTGCCATACAAAATGGCCGCCGTTTGTACTCGAATACTGTTAAAAAATGGTATATCAGTGTTGTGGACCCTGTAGAGGTCACAATTTTAATTCGATTTTGATGAAACTTGAAATTCATGGATATAACCCAAAGATCTTGGTTCCTTTCGATATTTGCGCATATCGGATCGTAACTTCTTGAATTATGGCCCCTGATTATACGCAAAATCGCCTTTTTTTAGCTTGTGATCCCTCTGGAGGTCACAATTATTATCCGATTTATAAAAACGTTTGATTATATTACCGTTACACCGTAAGGAAGGTTGAGTTCGAATTTCGGGAAAATCGGACCAAAATTGCCATACAAAATGGCCGCTGTTTGTACACGAATACTGTTAAAAAATGGTATATCATGGTTGTGGACCCTGTATAGGTCACAATTTTAATTCGATTTTGATGAAACTTGAAATGCATGGTTATAACCCAAAGATCTTGGTTCCTTTCGTTATTTGCGCATATCGGATCGTAACTTCCTGAATTATGGCCCCTGATTGTCCGAAAAATCGCCTATGGTGCCTCTGGAGGTCACAGTTATTATCCGATTTAAAAAAAACGTTTGACTCTATCACCGTTACACCCTACGAAAGGTTGAGTTCGAATTTCACGAAAATCGGACCATAATTGCCAGACAAAATGGCCGCCGTTTGTACACATTTCTAGGTTGTGTAACGTCACACCATAATCATTGTCAGCTTCGAATTTCATGAATATCAGACTGGAACTGACCAACAAAATGGCTGCTCCCAATACAGTATGAAATATAGGACTTAATGATGTAGGAAAAATCACTTTCGGTATTGCTTGTTCTCTATCCATCTCTCGAAAATGTGGGCGTATCCTGCCTGGCAGTGCCAGCCTATCTTTAACTATTACAGTGAGAACTGTCATCTCTTTATCTTATCTCCCATAATGTAACTTTAAATATCTGATATCAGGAGTCAATATCTCCACGATAAGGTAACAACATGACTATTACTTGTAATTGGAATGGACGAATAATTCGTGCTTCGTATGTCGAAGACTCAGGGTAATATTGGGTTAGAACTTTCAGAGGTGGACACACTAGCCGAATGATTCGGCCGAATCAATCGGCGTCGAAATTCGCCTAGTGTGTCAACGTTTGATATATTCGGACGAATTACATTCGCCTGATGTGTCCGCTTTGCCGAAGCATTCATTCGAATGTAGAATTCATTAGCCAATCACCACTCATCATCCACTCATATCGAGAAGTCACGTGATTGTTTGAAGACATAGACGCCACCATGTTTAATCATGTGACGTGAAACGTGATGCGATCGACTGGTGAATGATTCGGCTAATGTGTCCACTACTTTACGTCTTTTAATCGTCTACTCAAGATGTCACAACCAAACAATCTTTGAATGGTGTGTAGCAATTCAATATGATATATTACAGCAGACTTCGATAGATACTATCACATATACAAACAGCATTTCGACGAGGTTATACTAGTCGTTACCCAACATATAAATTTACAATATAGTGATAAATATCCATAGCAATTATGAATAAACTGACAATTTACTTAAATTTTTAAAAAAATGCAGCTTTAGTGTGTAGATTTTGTTATTTTGACAAATTGTTATGGTACAAGCCATGCAACACAGTCTTATTTATTATATTTTATTTTTATCAAGATCTTTTTAATGATGAAGAAAGTAAGAAGCGAGCTATTGGACTATCTAGACCTGGGGATTTAGTGAACGACAGGGTTTCTAACTTCAATTCAGTGGAGTGGTACAAACACAGAGATGATATATACAAGAAAGGTGTTCAGACTAAGGTACTGTATACTTCTTTTCTCGCAGGCATATATTATTTTGTCATACGTGGATTTTGTGGTATTTTGGACGGGTACTTATGTATTTATGATTTAACTATCAAGAAAAGTGATACATTAAGAGTTGTATTACTACTTATTACATCTTCGCCACGTCTAATTGCCAAATCGTGACTATTCATAGTTTCAATGGGTTTTATTTAAAAATTGGAATTTATACAACATTGATGACTGATCAGTGACCACATGAAATATGGATGTTATACGAATCCTACACAATATAGACTGAGTTCAGCAAACCTTCGTGGAAAACTCTTTGGTGTAAATAGATCTATAACAAAATTTCGTTAGATAGTTTTGTCTAGTTATTTTAAATGTGGTATTATATAGGATAACGCCTCTTTAAGAACGTCTTTACTGGTTGGTCTTTGTTTCACTTTAATATTAACGGTAAAATCTTGTTTTCCTCATTGATCTAGTTTTATCTATATTCTCTAGATTTCCCAAAATGAAGAGATGAAACAAATACTAACTGACTCGTTTCCAAAGACAATATTAAATCTTCGGGAAAGGGATAGACAGGAGATCATACGGCATCCACACCGATGTAAAGAAGCATTTTTTAAATGGCGACATTGGAGTGAATTCATTCTAATGGACGTACGTGATGAAATTATGAAGGATGACCAATTTTCAGATCGTTCTAACCAGTCTACAGGAAACAACGAGGCCGATGACCATAAAACCACAGTCTACCCTTCTAAACCAACTGGTTCACAGGATCATACTGAAACACCTGAAGAGACTGAGGATGTTGATGCAGGTTTCGAAAGTAATAGATTCCAATTGCTCACTGATAAACATGATACATCTGACGCTTCGGATTCTCCAGTAGTAGTTTCTGGGGCTGAAATCGATTCCGAAATAAATAAAGGAAATGATGCAGAAAAGGAGTTGTCAGAAGATGATATGGTGAGAGCCTTAAGTACGGACAGAATAAATGATGTGCCTGAAGAGAATAATGATCAGTTGATCAACCAAGAGCCCGGTAAACTGGACGCAGATGCTTCGATATCCCTTTCTGCGCAAAACAAAGGCGGTGCCCGTGTTAAAGATTTGACCATAAATGAGAATGGTGACAGAAAACGAAGAGTGGATCGCAAGAGTTCTGAGGATTTGGAAACCTCGAAGGATAGTAAGAAACCAAAACGAAAATCCAAATCCTCAAAGGATAAAAAGCAGAACAGTGGTTATAATGATAGAACACGTGAAACAACCGTTGATAAAAATAAAGAAGGCGACAAAACATACCCGACTGAATCCAATTCTAAACCTAAACGAGATGTTTTAAACAATAGAAAGGGCGCCTTAGTTGCGAAAAGTCCCCATAAATCCAAGGAATATAATACATCCGCTGAAACAGCTGATGTTGAACCGGAATCTAAACCACAAGAAGAAGCTGTAAAGTATAAAGATTACAGGAAATTATCTCAAAAACTTTCAAAGGAGTTCGAGTTGATTCGATCTGACTCTCCACTCAGCAAGGGCTATAAGTGTGAATTTCAAGTAGATGATGTTAAATTTTGCAGTGTCACTCAGTTTGTAGAATATAAGAAAGCCGGTAAGTAAACTGTATTGCAGCGTCAATACTCCAATGTCTGTCATCACAATTCATAATTTCTCCTGTCTGCTGTCTATGCATAAACCAATGTCCATTGGTTTTTAAAGTCGGGGATTTGCTGAGATGGAGCGCGTTATATTTTATTCGACTATGAATTGGCTAACATTGCTAGAATTGACCAACGATACATTAAAGGTATCCCTTGCTATTTATATATAGATAAAATCATAATTTTGATTCTGTTGGTCACCAAGAACAAGTAACACTTTCTCTGAGATATTGAAAGTATTAGACCATCAACGCCATATAATCGATTAACGGTAAATGGACACCACTCCCTAAAAGGATTGACCTTCCAGGCTATTTGTTGTCAGTAGTCAATAAAACACTCACATTTGTTTCATTATCTAGTTTTGAATCATATTGCAAAAACGGTCATCTCTGTATCTAAACGTGGTACACAATGCATCTTTAATGGATGGCTGTACGGTATACAATTTATTTTATGTAGAATTATTTGGAGACGACTTTCGGAAGGAAAAAATAATGAAGTTGGTCGAGGAAAATGCTATACTCATTTGTGGTAGAGAAGTGAATAAATTCGATCCTACCAAATGGTTTGGAGAAAACGCCTGCAAATACACGACACTAGGATACCAAGCAATGGTAAGCGTATATGAGTTTTAACTTTAGGCAGTGTATATCGATGTAAAAAAATGTCATCTGTAGTATATTTATAGATTACATACTCATAAAATATCCAACAATTTCAAGTAATAACAAGCTAAATTATTCACATAAGTACCAAAAGTGAAAATTATGTTTAATGTAAAAACTGATGTTATGATGATAATTAAGCTGTATAAAAAAACCCGTATCACAGAATTGATATTACATGTACTTTATTTGCCTAAATCTGAGAGAGAGAGAGAGAGAGAGAGAGAGAGAGAGAGAGAGAGAGAGAGAGAGAGTTTAACGTCCACTCGACACAAACTAGGCCATTTTGGGACTAACATATGGTTTCAATTTTATTTCAATAATTCGCCTGCGCGTAGGGGTCTTTAGCAGTGGGAGGAAACCGTAGAAGATTGCAGGCTGGTCGTGGAGACTTCATCCTGCCAATATAATTTTCACCCGGTTTCTTGCAGCTGGTCTGCGAACTACGAACCTTAAGATTAGGTGCGAGTCAAAACACGTACGGTTGGTTGTGAACTATGCATTAGACGCGCCCAGATGACAGTGGGAAATTTATAAAAACTAACCTAAACTTTAAATGACCAGAATTGTATTTAGAATTTATAGGTTTGAATAATTAAAATTTGTGAACAAATATTTTTGAATAAAAGTATTTTTGATCGTGTCTAGTACATATTATGTTGGAACCGTGTTCTTGCATGTTCTGGCTTTAAAGAGTCTGGAAATGATCTTTATATTTTGGAGTGGCTATATTTCGTTTCCAGAAATTATTTTTATTCTAATTTTTTATTACAGTTAGCACAATACCCAGAAATAAAAAGACAGCTGTATGACACTTATCCTAAAACTATACAGGAACAGCCGAGTAAACCCCCACGCAGTGGAGAATATTCTAAAATAGTTAGTAAGGACAAATATAATTTAAAAACTGTGTTAACAGATATTCGGAATGATTTGATGAGGAAGGAAGATTTGATTGATTAAAGGGTCAGTTGCTACCAACACGTTAACAATTGTGTTAATTAACAAATTGGTGAATTGTCCATCTATATTTATATATAAAAGTGTGATTTTACCTTGGAAAGCAAGTTCCATAGATAGTATAAATTTGCTTTAAGTCCGTTTATAATTGGTTGCTGATTTATTCTTTTTTTATACAATTGACTTTAAATTTATACACAGTGTTTAAGATTATTGGACGAAGAAACTATTGATTTTCAGCGATATCCGGTAATTACTAAGAGATTTATGGCCCTTGATCACTTTGAAAAATCTTGTTGACGCTCTAAAGGCAAAAGTTAATATTAATTGTTCAAGGCCATGAGACAATCAGTCGGATAATTACCTAATGGGTTATTACTCGTAATAAGATTGTCATGTGTTGTAAGCGTTCTCCTTATTGACAAAAAAAAAAAAAAAAAAAAAAAAATATGCGACAACCTTAGTTGACTCTCGGACGACTTAGCCGTCGTGGGCGTATGTTTCGTTGCCTAGCAACCTATCTTTTAGTGTATTAGTTGAAATGAAATATTGTTAATTATTTGTAAGAAAATCAAAGATTGAAAGGAACTAGACACAGTTGATTCATATAGTATGTACCAGAATTAACCCCGGCGGAACTTACGGGTAAGGACATGCACCCCAAGGAAATTTTGGAAAATTTTTCGGCCACAAACGCGTTTTCCTTCTATTCCTGTTCTTGAAAACAGCAACCAACCCCAAAGTGGTATAATATTGCCTAATTTAGGTGGTTGACGCGAAATTCAATCAACCAATCATTCGTTTCAGTTCACGGAAACTGTTATGCCAGCTTGTAAATACAACTTCAACATGGTTCAATATACATTTCCTGAAACTATTCAGACATATATCATTTCGTTCGTTCGTTCGTTTCGGAGGTTTTACATCCACCCCCACCAAGGTCGATATCGTTAATGTCATTTTCGTTCAATTTTATTTTGTAATAGTTAAAGTTAGCTCACATGACCTTACGACCAATCACATTTTCTGTGTTACAGATAGCTGAAAATATGAGTCTCGTAATGAATGAGAAACATTCGTTCATATTATGGATTTTTTAAATCTTTTATCTTTTTATTACTATCCTCATTTTGTTTAAATATTTGAAACATAGAAGTGTATTACTACATTGTGACTACTATACAGTATATTGTTATAACTATTCATATATTGAGTTTATTAATAAAATTTACAAACTATTTAGTATTTTTTGGTATATTGATAATTAATATTCATTTAAATGCAAGAAAAAGAGAAAATAGAATAATGTTTAATGTTCTAACAAATTAAGAGGATGAGGTTTCAGAATTACAAACTGTTTTAAGTGGTAACACATTAAAACTTGAGATGAATTTTCATTTATCAGGCCATGCATCATTTCAAACTGACAACCAAATATGTACATGTATAGGTGTCGCTTCTGGTCCGCGTATGGTGGGATCTGGCTTTACTAATGCCTTTACCTACTTATCCTCCATAATGCTTCTGTTTTATCATCCATGGAATCGAAGATATTTATAAAAATATCCAAGGACACAGTTTCTAGACAAGAGAAATAGAATGAAATGGGGTTTAACGTCCTACTGTTCTGCTCTGACTTGGCTAATGAAAACGGGCATACAGTGTGCTATCAGGGAAATTTTGCCCGGGTAGCGGCCTACTCTTATATCGAATTCCAACTGGGTGCCAATGTGTACACAGGACCTCGGGTTTTCGTCCCATCTGAAAGACTATACAGCTGTCCTTGTCAGGCTCTAGGTCCACGCCGGCAAATCTAGATGCACTTTCTCGGCCAATGCAGGGATCGAACACCCGACCCCCAGGTAGAGAGCCAGCGTCTTACCCACTTAGCCACGTGATCCCCTAAGACAAGATGACTAGATCATGTTTCATTCCTTGATAATAACAAATATGTCTGGTAGTCTGCATAATGGATTTTCAAGGCTTGTATTCTCTGGTGGATGCTATACAACATGTAAGCAAAGGTAACTAATGGATAAGCTATAAATTATGGCCCTCTGTATATAAAAACTAGTATCAGGTAATAACTTCACCTGATCTATTTCTATATATATATATATAGCCTTTACTCTTACATTTTCTGCCAGGTTTTGATGAGTAGACGTGATTTTGGGAATGCATATATATAATATGCAAAAATGACGCCAAAGACTACTTTCGATCGAGCGCAGCAAGATATAGGAATGATCAACACCTTTCAATATTTTTATCGGATGATTGTTTGAAAATGTTAGAGGTGTTAGAGATTGAGAATGTAACATTGACGTCAATGGGGAGGGTATTACTAGTCTGATCCCAATTCATGACTCCGTATAAAAATGGAGTTATCTCCCATTAAACAATCATTAACCTGGCAACAACGGTTTGAAAACAAATAATAATAATATAACTATTAGTAGAGTAGAGACCTATTCAAATTTCACAATCGTGTGTAACGATAGCCTAAAGCTTACATGTACAAAAACTCACTACGACAAGAGAGTAAAGACTTATTCTCTCTGACGTTAAACCAGTAAACACGTAACACCAGTATGGCTGAGAAAAATGCTGATATGACTGACACTGACAGGGACAAAGCAGTAAATGTTGGCAGTAAAAATGAAACTAATGATGAAACAAATTATCGGCTTTTATCAAAAGATGATCTGAAAGGAAAGGATCGTTATGTCTATTTTTATGGAAAGGCCTCCGTATTTAGCCAACATCATGAATGTGAATTTGAGGTTGATGGTTTAAAGTTATGCTGTGCCGAACAATATTTTATGTATATGAAAGCAGGTAAGTGGCTGGATGATTGACCGAAAGAAATACTAGTCTTGATTAATAACTACTTATAGTTCCGAGAACCTGTCACAGTCCTACAGTCCTATTCTGGGGGCACGGTGACGGTTTACTGTAAGTAAACTGCCGGTTTTTAGACTGAGAATATTGATCTGAAATATTAAAATAATTTGCCGAGAATCAATCCGTTTAAAGATTGGATGTCTATACTTTCCATATACCAAATTTGCCATACTTTTATTGATAGATACTTTCGGGGCAATGTATCTTTAATGGATGCCGTAATATGAAGATTTAATTCCATTCTTTTGTTAAAGAAACGCTAACATTTTCAAAATCAGAAATTATATTTTCTCGGATAAATTCGTCAAAATATCGTTATTCCAATTCAAACAATTTAAGAACGTTTTGCTTCGTGTAAATTTATAGGTAAAGCTCGAAAAGAGTCGGTCATTCATTTGTGGGATTTACGTCCGCTTTCTTTTAACTCTATAGACGATAACTGATCTTTTAATTTAACACCGGACGTAGTAACACAAACTGATCTGGGAAGAATTGGTATCATTTACTCGTTTTACGGGAGAACGCTAGGTCGGAGACGGTCCTGCATATATTATATGACGTTATATGTGGATTGTACGTTAGAGTGGGGGTTAGGGTTAGGTTTGGTCCAGGGTTAGGGTTAGCGCTAGCTCTGTTTACATCTCGGGACTTTGATGGAGTCTACAGGTCCAAACCCTAATCCACTATCCACATAATTATGATGCCATATTATTATGTGCTGAAATGTGCCGGACCGTAAAGCGTTCTCCCATTTTACGTCTTTGCGTAGTCATACTATTTCAATACCAATTTACGCAAAGTAGTAAATATTTTTTTGTTGGGATATACTTCCAACACATTTATTATTTTTCTTAATTTGAAAGCAACTTAACTCACACCGTTGTCATCCCTTTCAATGACTGTAGTGACCAAGCGAATATATACTGCTGACCATTTGATAAAAAGAATAGGACTCAGGGGGTTGGGGCATTTATTGTTTTTAATTCATTTTGCGGTAATAACTTTTTTGGGGAAATCCTAAATATGATATTTATAGATTCAATGTATGCCATTTTTGTCTTACATTTTTTCTTCATCTACTTTAGTCACATTCTAAATTATATCTCTTATAGATATAGTGTATGCCATGTTAATCTTGTTTTGTTCTTTGCCTACTTTAGATACTTTTGGTGATGAATTTATGAAGAAAGCCATATTAAAATCCACACAGCCAGTGGAGATGAAACGTTGTGGAAAAAAGATTAAGAACTATGATCGAGACATATGGGGCGAAAAGGCTGTTGATGTTGTAAAAAGGGGAAATACTGCTAAGGTAGGATCTAAAGGACCTTTCTCAAATGCAGGGATGTAATTACCGTCGGCCATCTTAATCTAATAAATTTAATTATGAAATAGTATGTATGTATTGTTTACTAACTTAATCCCCAGTCTACAATTCACATTCTAATTCCTTGCCGGTTTCCATTGGCGTTGACCACAGTAAATACTACTCTAATCTCTGGTTGGCGCTGCCTCTGCAATCAACCGGTTATCATTAAAACAAGTCGGTGCAGAAGAGTAGGAAGTTTACCCCAATTTTATTCATTTTCCTTTGTAAACTGACTTGATCATTGATGAGCGTATGTGGCATGGAGATATAGGGGCGCCTTCTCAACCTCGTGGGTTTCCTCCGGGCACTCCGGTTTCCTCCCACTGCTAAGGACCCCTACGCGCAGGCGGATTATTGAAATAAAATTAAACCATGTGTTAGTCCCGAAATGACCTAGTTGTGTCGAGTGGACGTTAAACCCCATTTCTCTCTCTCTCTTGATCATTGATGCATCACAAACAAAATAGTTCGTATGATTATATTTACCAGCGATGGTTAGAAAAGGCTCTGTTTGCCCAAATGAAATATAGTATCGTCGATATAAGTGTGGTATTTTTAGGGCAATATGCCCAAATATGTAATAGTGCATGAACTTCACAAAGGGAACGTAGAAATGTAATCGACGTTCCAATTGCATGCAATCGACGTTCCAAAAACATAGTAGTATGTAAACATTCTCTGTCCCGTGCATAACATTTTTTTTTTAATTCTCATCACAAAAGTCCTGCTAATTCTATATTTAGTACTAAATATATTTCTCCTTTTTTCGTGATTTGTCGTTTTCTTCAATAATTAAAGACCACGGCAATAAATTCACTTATTTCAATTACTAGCACCCATGAAATGACCCACAGCAATCAACGCTATTTTTTAATCATCTATTGTCTCGTGATATTTAAAAAAATGACTTTGTATTTTGCAGTTTTCACAGAATAAAGATTTACAGAAAGAGTTATTTGACACTTATCCTAAAATTCTAGTGGAAGCCAGTCCGAGAGATAGGCGGTGGGGAATAGGAATGTCTGGAAAAAATGAAAAAGCTTGGGATTCGAAAACATGGAGGGGTAAAAATCTTCTAGGATATGCCCTCACTGATGTACGTGACCAACTCATGCGAGATGAAGATTTAATTGACTGATGAATCTACATAGTTATAATTTTGGGTACTGGTATTCAACAGGATCAAAAACGAGACTTTTAATGTGATGTTGTAATTTTGTTCTCATACCGTAGTTGTCTCAGTTATTTATAAATATATCCATTCTCTCGTATATTTTCTCCCCTTTTACATGCAGGTTTTTTTTATTAATAGATTATCAGTTAATAAAAAGGGTTGAAATCCGTAGTGCGAATCCATAAGTTGCCTGAAATCGAGCAATGCTTGCTATTTTATTATCGCTATCACGAATTTTCTATTGGTTACTCATTGTCTTAATCTTTCGACCGTGCGTCTCACAAGCCTTGTGTTCAAATATTAAATCTCAACTACAATTTGATTATTCTTCGTATCGTCAAAGTTATATGTGAGAAAACATTGCCAAGACTAACAAAACGAGTCTACTTTGATGTTCGATTGCCTGAAAATAATGCTCAAGTATAGTTCAAGTCCTGATGCGTCATTTTATACAAGGGTAAACAATAATACAGTATTGTGAAAGAAGAATCTCTAATTGGAATATCAGTCCAAAAATGGTTTGATTCTGTTCAGTGTTTACATATTGTGGAAGTAAAATTGAATAGATCTATAATATGCTGCTCAATCAAGACGCCGCCATCTTTTATTGGTAGCGGAGAACCTGATATAGTTTAAATCCGATTGATTCGAAATCAGGACATTATTTAACGTTGCTGTTTTGATTTTGTTGTCTTAAAAAATCAATCGGAATACATATTAACGCGGATTAAGTCGCAAATAATTTTACGTTAAAGCCAATGACGCATCAGGACATATTTTTAACCTCATGTCATATCTTTTTTAGTTTAAGATGTGTGACTGTCACCGTGTAGCTTATACAGTTTTTAAAAACATTTTGACAGAACACATTTAAATGTTTAAATTTGCATTTAATAAAACTACTTATTTTGTTTTCATCTTTATTTTGTTAAATTAAAAACCTGTGAATTGTTTTGTAATATTTTGATTTTATGTAATATTCCTTGCAAAATAAAACCATTCATTTGTTGCATTTTGTTGATATTGTTATATAGACGTGAAACAATTACAAACAAGGCCTTCATACTCCAGAATCTTATGTGGGTCTACCCTACAAATAAATATTACTCAACTCCATAATTTGTGCCGAGTGAAGCTAAACCGTTTGTTATCGGTCATTAGACAGTTTATAAAATTTAAACTTTTGTTATAATGTTCCTCCATAGATAATATCCATAATGATATGTATTGTACATTTAAAATGGTTGGATCTATTTCATAGGGTCAACATCAAGTTTGGTCTGGAGAGAGAGAGAGATGGGGTTTAACGTCCACTCGACACAAACTAGGTCATTTAGGGACCAACATATGGTTTCAATTTTATTTCAATAATTCGCTTGCGCGTAGGGGTCTTTAGCAGTGGGAGGAAACCGGAGTGTCCGGAGGAAACCCACGAGGTTGAGAAGGCGCCGCCCCTATCTCCATGCCACATACGCTCACACCAGGGATCGAAATCACAGCCGCAAGCCAGAGGTGGCCGGCCAGCTAGAGGTCGAAGCGCGGCACTCTAGACCACTAGGCCATCCCAACCCCCTCAAGTTTGGTCTAAGGTTACATGATATAAACAGGGCTAGCGATATTCCCAATCCTAACCCTAGCCCCGAATCTAGTGGACTATAACGGACAATTTTTCACAGGACAGTTGCGCTACGGACTTCTCTTTCTTCCCTCTGTGATTGGATGCTCACGTGAAGTGGATTCCCTGGGCCGTCATCTACCCCCCCCCCCTCTCTTCTGCCAAAAACCAAAGTAAAATATATTAATTGTTGATTTTATAACTAACTGGACAAATGTGAACAGGTCACTCAAACATTGAAAAATTATATTTATTCATTTAGCATTTATAGTTGTTCATCAAATCTAAAGAATCACTGGTTTTATACATGATCTGACTTTAAAGCGAGAATTTCAAATTTTCTAAGAAAGTCAAAACATAGGATGTTTTATGCTCAATGGGTTTTCAGCTCAGTATACGATCATAGGTATTATTTCCCACACTAAAATTCCACTCACATCGGAAATAATAACACAATTAGCCTATGCAAAAAGCTATCTTCAAACGTTTGAATTTTAAGTTAAAAATGACATTTTTGCCAAAATCTCAACTGAAAATAGTGAATTATAGGATTAATAGGATTATTCTTTAACAAAGTGAGAATAAAATCAATGTTGTACCCTTGTGAATTTATTTATCTAAAAACGCCAATGTTTTAGACAAAATATAATGTTTTCGTCGAATTTGCTTGTAAACAAAGCGCATACTGATAGTGGATATAATAGACTACAAATGTTTCTGGATCAGCGTCAAGTCTAGTTGATTGCGTCCTGAGCTATCCAGTTAAATAAATCAGTGGTCTGATCCTATTAATGACTCCATATTAAAATAGAGTTACCTCCCATTAACCAATTTCTGACCAGGAAACAACGGTTAAAAAACCCGTAAAATATCCGGGATTGTTCGTACTTTGTACCAATAACGTGTGGGTCAATATAGAATTTTCCACGAGGTGAACCACCAACGTGTAAATACAAGCAACGGGAGAACAAGAACTTAACTGTAACCTTTTCGGCAACCCTTTTGTGTAACGTACTGACTTATATAGTAATAGTCAATAAAAGACTAGCCTACAGACCCATTCGAAATTGCACAACCGTGTGTAACGACAGACTTATGCTTACATGTACGAAAACCCACTACGACAAGAGGTAAAGGCTATTCCTTTCTGAAGGTAAACCAGAATGGCCGACAAAAATGTTGGTGTGACTGGCAGTGACAAGGCAGTGAATGTAGACAGTGAAAGTGAAAGTAGTGATGAAACAAACTATCGACTTTTATCAAAAGATGGTCTGAAAGGAAAGGATCGTTATTTCTATTTTTATGGAAAGGCCTTCGTATTTAGTCAACATCATAAATGTGAATTTGAGGTTGATGGTATAAAGTTCTGTTGTGCCGAACAATATATGATGTATATGAAAGCAGGTATGTTGCTGGATAATGCGTCGAAAGCAATAGTAGTCTCGGTTGACATATCGAGAACCTGGTTTATTGTGAGGGAGCGGTTCAGTGTAGGCCAAACTGTCGGTTTGATTTTTCAGATCAATATTCTCAACCCCCGAGAATCGGTCCGTTTAAAGGGTCGGATGCTTCTAATAATGAAGACTAAATTCAATTCGTCTGTCAAAATCAGAAATGACAATTTCTCGAACAATTTCAAACAAGGACGGGTTGTTTTGTGTGAATTTGTAGGTAGGTTAAGATTGAAAAGAGTAGGTAGGGCGTGTTACCTTTATAAGACAGAAATAGCACCGGGGGGGGGGGGTATTATCTTAAATTTAATTTGCGGGAAGTACGCAAATAACCTTCGTTTAAAATTCTAAATTTAATTTTCATGAATACAATTGATGCCGTCTTAATGTTATATTTTTTCTGCGTCTGCTTTAGTTACTTTTGGTGATAAAGCAATGAAGAAAGCCATATTAGAATCCACACAGCCAGTGGAGATGAAACGTTGTGGACGGAAGGTAAAGAACTTTGATCCAGACACATGGAACGAGAAGGCTGTTGATGTTGTAAAAAGGGGAAATGCTGCTAAGGTAAGACCGAAGGGAAATTTCTCTAATGCATGGATGTAATTCCCATGGGCCATTTTAATCTAATACATTTAATTATGAAATAAATATGAGCGAAACAAAATGTATTGTCCGCAAACTTACTGTCCAGTCCGCAATTTCCACACTAAATCCTTTGCGGGCCCCTTTTGCGAGGGCCACATGATGGTAGATATTGCTCTTATTAATCGGAGTTACTGCATCTCTAGTTGCCTTTGCAAGCACCGGTATTCTAGTATTCATTTTACTTTTCAAGTTCACTTGATCATTGAGGAACCACAAACAAAATAGTTTATATAATTGTATATACATATACCAGCGATTTGTAGAAAACACCCTTCGTGCCCAAATGAAATATAGTATCGTCGATATAAGCGTGGTATTTTCAGGTGAATATGTCGAAATACGTAATAGTGCATGGATCTCACCAGGGAACGTAGCAATGTAACCGACGTTCCAATTACAAAGTAGTAGGCCTATTTAAACATACCCCGCCTCGTGCATAACACCAACCACTACTATAGATACAGAAGCGTCGATGGTGATGAATTCTACCGGTGATTAAAAAAAGATCCAGACATTTTATTTATTTCTCATAATCAAAGTTCTGCTGATTAATATATTGACTAAAGCTCTCTCTTTGGTGTTAAATATATTTCGTTTGTTATTTCGTTTGTTATTTCGTGATTTGTCGTTTTCTGCAATAATTAAAGACCACGGCAGTAAATTCACTTGTTTCAATTACTAAAACCCATGAAGTTACCAACAGCAATTAATGACATTTTTTAATCATCTATCGTCTAGTGGCATGTTAACAATAACCTTGTTATTTTGCAGTTTTCACAGAATAAAGATTTACAGAAAGAGTTATTTGACACTTATCCTAAAATTCTAGTGGAAGCCAGTCCAAGAGATAGGAGGTGGGGAATAGGAATGTCTGGAAAAAATGAAAAGGCTTGGGATTCGAAAACATGGAGGGGTAAAAATCTTCTAGGATATGCCCTCACTGATGTACGTGACCAACTCATGCGAGATGAAGATTTAATTGACTGATGAATCTACATAGTTATACTTTTGAGCACTGGTATTTAGTAGAATCAAAGACGAGATCTTTAATGTCATGTTGTAATATTGTTCTCACACCGTAGTTGTCACTTATGTATTAACCTATCTGAGGTTGATATGATAAGAGAACACACGGGCGAAGCCCAAGTGTTCTCTATCATATCAATCCGTGGGAGAGTAGGTTTTATATCCGACATATACAACGCCATTTCACCCTTAACTTTAATGGGCTCTTCTGAAAAGGCAACCGTGATTAGATAATTCCTCGATAGTTTCCGCCAAATAGCGAAAATTACCGAAGTAATCACGTGAATGGTTTTGTTTATACGTCGCCATTTTGGAGTAATTGAATTGAAAGCAAAAACAAAATGAATAGTAATATGAAGTCAGACGAATAATCAATCCTTTTTAGTCAACATACTGAGGATGGAATAGACGAGAATGCAAATATGATGAGGATATATCCAGAGCCTGAAGAAAACTTTGATCAAAAGGCAATCTTTTTTGCGATAATTCTGACAGTGAACCTGGATTGAAGGCTTTCGGTATGTTCAGAGAAGGATTTGAGTGTGTGGAGAAATAATCGAAATGGGAACGGAAAGTAAAATTCTGAAAGGTATCTTGGACATGGAGTAGCCTTTCTACTAAACATGTTATCTGCTCTAAGGGTATAGTCTCGAAACCGGGAGTTGAAATAATTCAATGTCTGATAGCGAAGAGTCTGCCACAAGTTGTTTTAGATGATTTTTATGATTAATTCAACCAATACTTCCAAGATAAAAATTCCAGTTTAAAGTTTGACATCTTATATTTAAGCATTTATTTAAATTGTCATCGACTTAAAGATCTATTAGAAAATAAATAATGTTCTACTGGCAAAGGGTTGGTGTCTAAAATATTTATTTTCTAATATAGTTTATAATGTTTTCATACAATATCCAGTGTTAAAATTATTTTTGTGGAAATCATTATAATTTTTAGTGCTCTTATATTGATGCAGTGGTAATTTTTTTGAAATGGACACAGATCACTAAATATTTCTACGCCGTCACCCACGAATGTAGGGCCAAAGTTATTTTTATAGTCTTTCTCTCCCTTTCCCCTTTTCCCCCTTTTGCATGGCGATTTTTGTTAACTTTTTGGTGTAGAATCGAAGAAAAGGGTTCGAAAATACATTCATTTTGGTGAATATTCATGATTTTGAGGTGGAAGGATACAAGAGTTGTGAGGTTGGTTACGTTGAAAGAGAGGGCCTAAAATTGCTTCTTTGGTTGTCTCTTCTTCCAGCTTGTGTATCTCAAGTTTTTCATGGTGAACCTCGTACATGCTTTTGGGCAATAGTTTGCCACATGTTGCTCCATCTGTGGCAGAAAGCGTTTTACCCAACGAATATTTTGGAAAAAGTTACAGCCGGCCTAAGAGACGTGAATTAACATTAAAGTCAATGGGGAAATAATTTTTGATCTGTGGCCAAATATATTATTTTTTATTAACGCAGTTGTCTCCCTTAGATTATAATTCATTTCGATATATCAATGTGATACAAATATGGCCATGTTTATACCATAATGCATTTATGTACACATTTGAAACTATTATTACTTAATAAATAAATGATTCCGTTATATATATTTAGCACTGAAATTGTATTTTAACATAATACAATCTATCACAGCTACTTAATTATTTTGAAACAGACTATAGCTTGAAATCTGTGAAAAATAAAAGAGTTGTTCACCATTTATGTTTTCAACCAGGTTTTTTGCTCACATTATCTCTCTTTAATACATGAGCTCCAAAATGTATTAATTTTTGATCATGAAAAATAAACAACACAGCAACCAGACGCAATTTTAAATTGCTTTACATAGTAATATATACACTTCTAGGTCATATTAACACATTTTTAGATTTATCAAAAACGTTTTGTTAATTTTGTTCATTATTAAATTAATGAAAAGGGTTGGAATCCGTAGTGCAAATCTATGACGAAAATTAAGAGTTGTTTACTATTTTATTATCGCTATCACGATTTTTCTATTGATTACTAATTGTCTTTATTTTTCGACCGTGCGTCTCACAGGCCCCACGTTACACATGTTCAAGATATATTATGGGAGATTAGATAACGAGTTGGCAGTTCTCACTATAATAGTTAAAAATTACAAATGTAAAGGCAATTTGCTGAAAACCGATCCACTCTTGACCGAGAATTAAGCGGTTGAAAGTTCCGCCTAGCCTCGATCATCATTACAAAAATCATAGTCTCATTTAATCATTAAATCTTGAAGAAAAGTTAGGCAGCAAATCGGATCATAATCCAACAAATATCACTGTCTAACGTTGACATCGAGAGTTGATTATGGTCTGGATCAATTATTTAATGTCTAATTAATGATTTAGAAAACATTTCAGGCCTAAATAAAGACCTGCAATATGCAGCTTTAACGCTTACATATTGTATTTTTAAGTCTCACCTACTCTACAGTTTGATCATTCTGTGTATCGTCAAATTTACATGTGAGTGAATATTGTCTAGGCTGTTTCTGTTCGATTGCCTGAAAATATTGCCCAAGTATAGTTAAAGCCCTGGTGCGCCATTTTAAGCAAGGGGAATCACTTGCAAATAATTATGTTGTGAAAGATGAATCTCTAATTGTAATATTAGTCCAAAATGGTTCAAATCTGTTCGATATTTACACTATTTGTAAGTAGTAAGAAATCTCGTGTTATATCTTTATTAGTTTGATTGTATGGTTAATAAGGCATATATATGGAACGAAATGGGGCTTAACTCCTTGCTTTTCTGCCCATTTGGGCTAATGACGACAGGCATATATGATGCAGTGCGCTAAGAAGGCCACGGCGAACAGCAGTGAATAATTGCTAGGCCAATGAAAAGGATGACATGGATGCGCCTAATGAGCTCGCGATATTATTTTTTTTTCTCCGAAAAATTAAATTCTATAACATTTTTTTATGTATTAGAAAAATATACAAAGGTGTTTGAAGTATATTTAGTTAATAAATATTTCATATTAAAATTTAGTGTAACAACGTCTATGTACACGCTGCACGCTTCATAGAGCCAATGATGGATTTTTAACAATATCACTCCTTTTATGCTGACGAGGGGTTGGGATGGCCTAGTGGTCTAGAGTGTCGCGCTTCACCTCTGGCTTGCGGCTGTGGTTTCGATCCCTGGTGTGAGCGTATGTGGCATGGAGATAGGGGCACCTTATCAACCTCATGGATTTCCTCCGGGCACTCCGGTTTCCTCCCACTGCTAAAGACCCCTACGCGCAAGCGAATTATTGAAATAAAATTTAAAAAAACATATGTTAGTCCCTAAATTACCTAGTTTGTGTCGAGTGGACGTAAAACCCCATTTCTCTCTCTCTCTTTTATGCTGACGAATAACGGTGGGTAAGGGGCTGGCGGGAGTTCGGGTGTTCGATCTCTGCATTGGCCAAGAAAGTTCATCCAGATTTTCCGGCGTGGTTCCCATTTGTCAGTGATGCAGGACGGGAGGCCTAACAAGGACAGCTGCCTAATCGTGCGGATGGAACGAAAAACCAAGGTCCGTGTACACATTGGCATGCACGTTAAAGATCGCTTGACAGTTGGTTGGAATTGGATATATTAGGCCATAGTGCCGCTGTCCGGGAAAAATTACCCTCATAGCACACTGCATGGCGTTTGCCCGTCTTAATTAGCCCAGTTCGGAGCAGAACAGTAGGACGTTAAACCCCATTTCATTTCATTTGAATTCCTTTTGTGCTGGTTTTAACACCTTCTAGATACAGACACAATGAAATACATAAACATTGCCAAAAATATAGAGCTTAGTAAAGATAGCCACTTAACGCTGTGGAATTTAGTAGCACATGTCAAAATCAGAGAGGCACTTTAATCAAATCATCCTAAAAAATAATTCCAAGACATTACGAGAAGGTTTAGAGTCTGTACACAGTCTATAATCCGTATCTGGTGGGTCCACCGCGAGTGTCAATAACTGCAGCGCAGCGTCTGTGCATAAAGTGGACCAGACGATTGATGAACACCATTGGCATCTGGAACCACATTCTCAGAAAAGCCTGGCGCAATCCATCGGCTGTGTTTGGTCTCGGTACGACGTTATTAAGTCTCCTCTGATTTTCATCCCAAAGATGTTTAATCGGGTTTAAATTCGGACTAAGGATTGGTCAGAAACGCAGACACCATTTTAGTGTAGAAAGCCTCGAGTGTGTCCAGCGTCGAGTCTTCCACGCGAGCTGTCGTGAGTCGTGGCATGCTGCTAACGTGTGAATGATTCAACCAGGAATGGGGTGAGATTATAGAGCTGGTGCCGGTGAATAGCACATGCAGCATGAATTACATGAAAATCGTGGAAAACACATAACCATTTCAGAAGCCAGGTTGCGTTTTCGAGAACATTTCCTGGGTTTAATTTTGTGTTTGGGGAAGGAGCCTTATTGCTCAGGTAAAGTTGGAGATGTGGTCACAAATATACAACGCGTCTATCCAGAGTAACATACCAACTTGACATTTCTTTTGCTGCTTAGTATATATAAGTGTGATTTTTAATGCAACCTTATGATACATTAAGATCAGTTTTATCAATATTTATCTATTTAAAACGACCTATAAATTATATACAATATATATTTCTAGCAAACACGCACACTGTTAGAAAAACTCATCTGTAGTTATCCTTAAAAAATACAGTCAATATTTATTTAAAAGCATGCTCTTATCAAATATGTACATTGTTTAAAACATAGAGAGAGAAGATATCAATTTAAAAGAACGCAGGTCATGATTTTTGTAGGAGCAATGGTGTATACGTAACTTTTTTCATCTACTTGAGATTCAGTTAATTGAGGTGATTGCATTTCATATTTAAGCAATCATATTTAGAGTAAAAATACATTTGGGGGATAATAATAGAATCATTATAAGAACGGCGGATTGCGTCATTGCTTCCATTTTAGAAATGTGCTGTCGTATCATATATCGGGAGTCCGTCAATCGATGCTATCTCTTCTAAAAGAACATGATCGTACATGTCCATCGTCTACAAGAAAAAGAACGACAAAGGGGTGTCTGGCTCTTGGAGAACAATACCTGGTATAAAAACATACTATTGACACGTCGTTTTTGATACCTTGTCTGCGATATCACCCTAGTTGAAACTGAACGTTAAACTCCAATGACGAACGAAAATGTCTTTTATTCTTTTTATACTATGTACTTACGGTGTTATTGCATGTTCTCTAGTAATATGTGCAGTTATTGAATTTTCCATATAAATATAATATTGACAACGAAAATGACTTTTATTCGTTCTCCTTTAAAGACAACGAATTAAGTAGTAAACCATATTATAGTGTCATTGCATGTTCTCGAGTATATACATTTTTGCAGTTATTGAATTTTGACCATTATGATTTTATCGTTTATATGTACTTACTTATATTGAAATAATATCTTTCTTACTATCGACATTCTTAACCTATGTATATTTACTATAATTGGATTTTGTTCCACCCCAAAGATAAATAAACTTATATGATACTTATCTATCATAAGTTTATGATTATAAATAAATAAACCGGCTTTAAAGTGACACATTAGCATAACCAAACAAAAAACAAAAAAATACAGTCTTTGAAATGACAGCATAATTTATGCACCGACTTTATAAGATTAAAAAAACATGGAGAGCAAAGGCAAAGCTTAGTAATATATGGTAAATGGTACCCCCCCCCCCAATATTCAACATTGAGTTGGAGAATTAGGGTGAGGCATACACTATTTGGACTATCAACAACCGATAAATTACAAATAAAAATTGTAAGCAGTGCACCACAGAGGCGCATTGATTTAAACAAGAAGAATTAGTGACGCCCAACTCTTTTTTCTGAAAAAGAAGTTCATGTTAAATTGTTTGATTAAAGTTGACCTTTAAGATATAATCCCTTGGGTTAGAATTGAGGTGATGTATAACATTTTAGATTAACTTCTAGACTATCAATAACCGATAAATAAGAAAAATACAATTGTAAGCAATACATAACAGAGGAGCATAAATTTAAATAAGAACAAATTAGTGACGTTGGCAATTATGTTCTCGAAAAGAAGTTAATGTTATATTGTTTGATAAACGTTGCCCTTTAAGATACGAGACCTTGTATATGAGACACGTTTCTTATAATTTGATATGACTGACTGACTTACTTATTGTTTAGCAACCCTTACTCGCCACTCAGTTGTAATAAAATAATTAAGTGTTATTATATTATATCTTATTTTACTTTTAATAAGCCGTGTTAAATGTTAACAAGATTATTGGATATCTACTGACAAGACAGTGTTTATAGTCACATAGATTCATTCTCCACTGCTATGTGTATAATTATTGTCCTTGTACGGTCAACATATTTGTATAATTCAATGGGTAAACATATTTTAGAAAAAAAAAAACAAACAACAGACAGTTATATAGAATATAATTCAAAATGTTTATTAAATATGCATTATGTAAGATTTAGATAAAGAACTGACAAAACAGTTCAAAATAGATAATGCAAAATGAATAAATTATTTATTCTGAACCGAGTTACTATTGTTTGTGGTTTCCACAAGATGTTATTATCGTAACCACGGTACTGGTGCATTCGAGTCTTAGCCGCTCTTCTCCATCTTTTGATTAATTCACTAAATGGCCGAACCGTTCTAATATGCAGTTCAAACCTCGGTCTTCTCGTGTTAATAAATGTCTAATTAATAATTTATATATGTTTACGGCCTAAAGGAAATTTATCTCTTGACACTGCAGCGTTTCAAAGTGGGTGCTAACATCTATTTTAATCATTACCCCAAAACACATTGCAGTAAACTATATCATAAAAAAACAAAACTGGTGTACTAATAGGATTTTTTGGTCAGAAACCGCTGCTCATCTAATTGACCTTCTTGTTGTTTTGGGCGATTCCACTATTGCAATTAGATTGATCTCGCAATTCCGCGGCGATGGCGTTCGCTAGTACCGGTACTTTTTTTTAAATGGAATGAACAACATAAACTCTCAGAATCAGGAAGAAACTAAAGTAACCTCCGTCTTGCTGCAAGATTGCTTGGAAATTTTTTTAAGTTGGTGAGTTGCGAGGCCCCTTTCTAGTGCGGGGTCCAATTTGGGGAAATAAGTCAAATGTGCCAAATACCGTCCCTTACCAAAGTTTCTTAATAAATGTGACTTACACGACGACCTTAGACTTGTAGGTTGGGTTGTAGGGCTTAACTTCCGCGTACACCCTGGGAATATCGCCTACACAGTTATGGTTCCTAGCAAACCTGACTTATGGGTCAGTCGAATAAACTGCAAATGAATTCTCCTGGTAAATGCGCATTGCATCACCTTAGAAAAGGCGACGCTTATTTTTTCTCTATTGCTTAACATTGAAAAAGACGACGCGACGCCCGGCGCGGATTTGGCGTCGCGCGTCGTGCGTCGCCTTTTTTCAAGAACGACGCGAGAAATGGCCGAAATAGAACACCATAGTTAATAGGTAGTTTCTTAAAACCATGTGTGCGTCAGAAGAGCCGTAGTGTGATATACACTACGCAGAAAATGGTTTCCCACGTTCGCATATGTGGGTATTATATATCCCATGTGAAACGTTGTAATCATATAAATCATACTTACTAGAATCTAATAACCAGTAAGTATCACTGGATTTATTGACTGAATATTGTCTTTCGGTTAAGATTGACTTTTACTTTTCTTGTCTATTTCAACACTGGTGGTATATCATTATGATGTATCAAAACATTAATTTTAATCTAAAGCCCTGCCCAGATCGACCTTGCGATGCGACTCAACTGTCGGCGACGATCGTAGATTGCACTCAGATCGAATTCGGCAATGATCGCCGACCAGTTGCTATCGGTCGTACGATTGAACGCGAGCGCGCTCACATCGACACCGATACACCGACTTGTGGCGTCCTCACGAATAGATCATGTGACTCGTTCAAAATGGCGCCACACAGAATGCAGGTACGCGCACACAAATTTTCTCCTTAAAAATACAAAATATGCCTAATTATTCCATAATCTCTCCATCTAATTAGCGAAATTATAGTGAGAAAGCAATTTAAATTACCTCGAGAGATTCAATTTTTTGTTTATGATTCTATTTGGTATGATTTATATTCATAATTTTTAGATTTATCAACAAAGGCTTTATATCAACATGATACAAAAACGTCGTAGACAGGCAGCTACAGCGGTCGCGTTAGCCGTTTCTCTAGGCTTAGAAGAGAAGCAAAGAAAACGAATTTGGAAGAAGGAGTGGCTTCATCGTCATTCGCCGCTCTGATTGGCTAAAACGTATAGCGCAGTCGGTAACCGATCGTAGAAACGCACACATCGACGATGACGAGTCGGCGACTGGTTCCGTCGCGTCGTAGAAGTAGAACATGTTCAACGACTGCGACTCAGTCGCCGATCGTGAAAAACTGTCGCACGACGGTCGTAGCTAGACTAAGATTGACTAGAATCGGCGACGGAAATTGTGCGACGATCGGCGGCAGTCGCCTGAAAACCAGTCAGCGACCAGTTGAGTCGCGTCGTAAGATCGATCTGAGCCTCCCTTTAGGAGATGAGTTCTATCTGATCAACCAAAGCTTGTAACATTGTTTTTAATAATATATTTTACCAGCACATTCTGCAATATATCATTCTGCAATATTCGTGGGAATATATCAGTAAGTAAATAAAACTAATATTGTTCTGTTGTTACCTCATATGGCATGGTATAAATCACAGAGAGATTAACCTAGCTGCATGATATAACCGCGTGCATGGTTGTTCATTTAGTAAGTACTTGAAACAATAAATGATTGGCATACCAGTCTATATAGATTCCCACACGGATATGGAAATATAAAAAACGAAAGTAAATTTTAAAAAAATACTGTTCTGTTGTTACCTCATATGGCATGGTATAAATCACAGAGAGATTAACCTAGCTGCATGATATAACCGCGTGCATGGTTGTTCATTTAGTAAGTACTTGAAACAATAAATGATTGGCATACCAGTCTATATAGATTCCCACACGGATATGGAAATATAAAAAACGAAAGTAAATTTTAAAAAAATACTGCTCACGTATATTGCAGATAATAAACATTTGTCTCTAAAAATAATCTGGGCTTCACAATGGAGGTATTGTCCACAAAACACGTGTACAGTACACACATAATACGTTATTTGATTTATAGACGCAACCTCTGTAATGTCTGTTTAGTTTGCTAGTTTTTGTATGTTTAGAATCCAAGATCAATGTACATAGTGGCATCCATGCAAATGTGTGTTCCGGTATTGTGAATTTGAAATCGACCAAGTAAACAATATTACAGTGTAAGAAACGCAATGGTTCAGAGAATAGGATGCTGGATTATTAACGCCTTTTTATTTCATGTCCTGTATGCAGTGCTTCATCATTTTGTTTCAGGTTTGTATGGAAGTAACAGAATTTGCAAGATAACAGTGGAACGGCAGAAAGTAGTAAACCTGGCCATCAGAAAATTCAAAATTTGAAGCCATTTACGATTTCTTAATTTCTGGTTATGTTTGATATCTTTGTACATTCATACACTGTTAGAAATTTTTGTAAAATTACAGTACTACAAGTAGTTTTTGTACCTTAATTGTCGGTATATTCGCCACAATATAGTAGTTTTAATAAGTCTGGCGTATTTTTACGGGGTTTCGTGTATGTTTATGGATTTTCATGTATGTTTACCGAGTTTCGTGTCTTTTTTACAATAGACAGAGTAAAAATACATTCTAACATATGTAATATTTACAAACAGAACGGAAAATGAATAAGCAAGCATGTAATTTTACAGATCTTAAGTTTATTCGCATTATTTTGTAAATTTACTTTTAGGTTAGAAATATAACCTAAACGTTAAAAACTAGATAATGTAAAGGGGATATGCTGAAAATCTGTCAAATTGCTCCACTCTGAACCGAGATATTAGCGGTTGAATGTTAGGTCTAGCCTCGATCAGTATTAGAACAGTCGGTACGATAAAAACATCGTCACGATTATCCTTTTGTGAATTTAATCACCAATGAAAATCTGACACCTAAGATGGCATTAAGAGTTTAGTATGGTCTTTTCATGTTAATAAATGCCTAAGTCATAGTTTATATAAAATATCAGGTCTAAAGAAAGACCTGCCATAGGCAAATTTAGCATAATGTATTTTTAAAATATTGGTAGTTGTCGTATTCGGTAAATTTATTGTCTCCCAGCATGCAATTTTACAGATTGTCCGTCTACTAACATTATTTTTTAAACTTACAGGTTAAAAACATAAGTAAAATTACAGCAATTAAAATATTTTTTTTTGTCATAAAATATTTGGAATATTTACAAAAATGATGTATATTTACCAAGTTTCAGTCTCTTTTTACAACGAACTTTGATGAAATCAAAGGCACATTAAAACCCGGTAAAAACACATATTAAGTATTTCAATATTGCACTGAAAATAGCAAAACCAGAAGGTAATTTTGCAGATTTACGTTTTTTCACATTATTTGGTAAATTTACTTATCGGTAAGGTAAATTTACTGTCTCTTATCTTATTTTAGTATTCCATAGCAACGAACCATTCCTAATAACTATCTTCTAATAGTATTCATTCTAATTTATTAACCATAATATGGACAATCACATTTTGTGAAATTTTGTATACTGCATGTTATGTATATCTAACTTCCTTTTTTTATACGACCTATAACGTGTATTATTATTCATCGTACATTAATCAGATTGTAAGTATGTTCATAAACATAATGAAAATATTTTTACTTTCCGGCCATAGGTTAAAGTTATGTTGTAGTCAAGGTCACTTGAAGACGCTTAATTAAACCGATTGGCCAGTGTTAGCTGGACTGTCTCTAAAGCAGTTTCAATCCCTGCAATAGACAGTACCGCAGGCAGTACCGCAGGCTTACATCTGAATGCCTGGAACCGCTAACTATCATCGACGAGCGGCGGTTTCAACCTGTGTTCGGCGGTTTCAACGTTTGTGAGATAAATCGGCCAAACACACATGACAATCGGGTTTCAAATTCCCCTTATTCAGTTTATTTCTCTTACGGGGAATTGTTGTTTACTTTTAAAAAAGTTGGGGGCGGAAGTTACGGTCATTTGTCTGTAATTTTTCTATCACTGTTTTTACGTAAATTTACATTTGGAAGTTAAAAAACTATGTAATATTACAACTGAATGTTTATTTTCAGTAAATTTACTGGCAACTTTTGCTACCAGTAATTTTCATGTAAATTTACCAGATATTTTCTAACAGTGTATTGAAAAATTGCATTTACAGAAAATAAATATTTTTTTTACGGATGATTTTGTTTTATATTCAACCAAAATAATTCTGTTAAAGAACAGAAAATCTTCTGGCAGCAGATTTACCAGATTTTTTCCTGTAATGTCACAGATACATGCTTCTGTGACTGGTAAATTTGCTGCCAGAATTTTTCTGTTTTTTTACAGAATTATTTTTAACAGTGTAGGCTATAAATTGTCTACATTTCGAACATCTCTACTGTTTCAAGGTGTGTGTGGAGGCGTTTAATTCAGGACAAACATAAATATGCTTCAATTTTATTCCAATAAATAGCTAAAGCGCAGGAATTGTAGCTGTGGGAGAGGACCGGAAGACAAGGAGGACCGGGAGAAAAAACCACGAGGCTGGACAAGAGACCATTGTCCTTGTCACGAACAAAGCTGTTTATCGAAACTTAATGGCAGACCTTATGGTCGAAACTGCACTTCTAAGAGGTTGCGCTTTGAGCATACATTTGTGAATTGAGCAATTTAATTCAAGGAGTGAGAACGAGAAAAGGGGTGTAGCGTTCATTCAACACAAAGTAGGTCATGTTGAAACTAACAAAGCAATAGAGAAAACCGATGGAGGTGGAAAACCCACGAGGTTAGGCAGGTGACCCAATTCCTTATCACGTACAAGTCTGAGGTCGAAATCCGCCACTTGACTCAATGATAGGTCTTTTGATCTAACCTGCATCACGTAAAATATCCATTGGCACTTGCAATTTGATATAAGAGTATGCCGTAGCGCCGCTGCCAAGGCAAAATTCCCTCATAGCACACTGTATGACGCATTGCCGCCTTCATTAGTAGAACAGTAGGAAGTTAAACCCATTTCATTTCATTTACATTTCATACTCTTTCTTGGACACCATAACATTTTATATTAATTTTTAACCACACGTCTTAGGTTACAAACTTCATTTGTAATGAGATTAAACTCCGTATCCTATATCCTTTCTTCCTAGATCCATATTTCATATAATCCGTCTTTTCATGTTCAGATATTAAATATTTATAATAAAAAAAAAACAAATTACCGTACTGCAATGAAAGGGCGCATTTATGAAATATTTATTGTTAAGTACAGCTTACGTTCAAGGTTTAACTGACATATTTTATAAGCTGAAATAAATGAATAGATCTATTTAATGTTATTCAATTAAAATTTTTGTAAATAAAGGACATGAAATAGCTAGTACATTTTAAGGGAGCTTAAAGCGGGAATTTCATATTTTCCAAGGAAGTCAAAACATATTTATTTCTACGTCTTTTGCTCAATAGGTTGTCAACTCACTATTATACAATCATAGGCATTATTTTCCACACTGAAACATCTTTCACATGGGAAATAATAACACAATTACCTCCTTGCCCCCCCCCCCCCATGCAATAGCTATCTTCAAACGTTTGAATTTGATGTTAAAAGTGATATTTTTGCCAATTTCTCAACTGGCAATAGTGAATTATAGGATTATTCCTTAACAAGTTTGGGCTGTTTATAGATACCATCTATTTTAAGGCTTTATTTTAATATATTTTTAAAAATATAACTTGAAAGTATGAAATTGCCGCTTTAACCTCTAAATCAATATTTTTCATAAAATTAGAAATTAAAATCACGAATTATAATTCAATATCAATATTGATTTTGTTATCTCACCGTGTAAATTTGGGATCCTAATATCCAATATAAAAGACATAATGAACATTTTGAGATCAATACACGAGTCAAGGACTTTATGGTTTCGGGCGCAATTTGTAATGAACACTGAAGTAATTATAGTAATGGTAAAATAATAGCTTAAAAACGCGTAGAATGAACTAAGAATACGTAAACGACTGTCATTTATTTTGGATTGTTCCCATACTTAACGGATGATAATTGATTAGAAATTGCAATAAAAATGTTGGAAATTTAATATAAATCACTTTATATGGATTTACGTTACTTTGATATAATGTGATTTTAGACCCATTGGTTCTATTTTGAGATTCCAAAGATTAGAGCCATACACTCGTCAGACAAAATTAATACATTTAAGGTTTTCCGGGGAATTGATCTATGCATACTTAGACATAAGTTCATTACGTTTACTTACTGGTATACTTACTCCTTGTAGGGTAACCACTCTACGTAGTTCACATTTTCTTCGTAATATTTAAAACAATAATAATACATATGGTATAATTACAAACAATTTAGCGTTCACGTAAAAGATCCCTTGGCAGTTGGAATTAGAATTGTCTGCGATATCACGTCAGTGGAAGCAGACGTTTAACCAGGAAGGTGTAGTAGTAATAAAATTCGAAATAAGAGTATTTCGTAGAGTCACTACCCGGGCACAATTATAAAGGCACACTTCAAGGAGTATGCCCGTCTTCATTAAGTCCCCGTCAGACCAAAGCACGATGTGGTTCCGATCTAAAAATTGGATTAATTTGAGTCGCCTTAGGTCGTGTTTTGGTGTGATGGGCGCTAAAGAAAAAGAACTGCTCCAGATTCACCAAGACCGGTCGGCGACTTTCGAGATCCAAGAAGGCATTCTCCAGCTTTACAGCATAATTTGAGTCGCGTTAGGTCGCGTTTTGTTGTGACGAGGGCTTTGGAAAAGTTGGTGCAGGGCGTAAAATCCTATTTCATGGCATTACAAATATCATAAATATAATATAACAATACTGATATTCAAATATGCGTTTTATCAAATTTAATTGGTATATTTGTGTCGAATTGTGTTTATTTAGCCGAGTTGATTCAATTATGATATGTTATCAAATCAGATTGTAGCACACGAGTACTTCCAGATAAAAACGTTCAATATAAAATACATTGATTATTTTCAGGTATTTACTAATGACTTTAAAGTTCCAATAGCATATTTTTAAGTTATATTTTTAAAATGTATTAAAATAAAGCCCTAAAATAGATTGTACCTATAAACAGTCCTACTTTGTTAAAGAATAATCCTATAAATCCTATAATTCACTATTGCCAGTTGAGAAATTGGCAAAAATATCATTTTCAACTTCAAATTCAAACGTTTGAAGATGGCCGTCCATGGAGAGGAATGGGAAAACAAGGGAGGTAATTGAGTTACTATTTCCTCAATCAGCCTGTGTCACCCATTTTAACGCCTATGAAATTTTGTCCATGATCGTATATTAGTGAGTTGACAACCTTTTGAGCAAAAGACAGAAATAATTATGTTTTGACTTTCTTAGAAAATATGAAATTGGAACTTTAACTGCTACTGTAAAACTGGTTATCTACAATGTAGATATGTTTTTCATGACATACATATATATGTAAGTCATAACCCTGTGAAATGTTTTTAGTCTATGTTTACGTTCAAAATATACTTGTATAATTGATACGAAAATATTACGTTTCGTAAGGGGATTTTATGTTAAGGTAAAACGAAAAACAGACTTAAACATTATACAATTATTTGATCAACATATGATATGAAAATAGGATTAATCTCTTATATAATTACATTATATTCAACTGACCAAATACTGAACTAAAAATACATGATCTTTAGTCTAAGGAACATAACTTAGTCACAACCCAGTCTAATAAATTACAGTTCAGCATAATATTATTGATATCACGGGCTTACACGATCTTTTATACTTTGGTAAATCATTGGAATTGCAATTCTCTTGAGAAAAAATATCGGATCTTCCTTGAAAGACATCATAGCTCAACCCCATTTTGAAATCCATGTTAAAAATCAGAAAAAAAGTTATTATATTTAAAGTACCGGTATTATAATGGTAGTTTATTTTTTCAACAAAAATAAAATCGGTTTACATAATGGACCACTGCTTTATAAACAACCCAAGCTTGTATGTTTTCAATTATTACACATTTTAAATGGAAAACGAATATCTGCTCGGGTGCCTAAAATTCTTCCATTTGTAATCTTATTAACGCCACCCTTTGAAGCCAACCCGAAATTTCGAAATTATTGACTTACGACCAACGAAAGTGGCATGTATGTGTATTGAATTATTGGAAAGCTGTTTACAAAGAACTGATGAGATTTGCTATATATCTGTCATTCTACACCTATTTGGTTATGATATACCTTTTATACTTCAATAGGTAAATATAAGAACATGACATCACAGGAAAATCAGAGATATAGATCAAACGAAGATATAGCATGTACCGTTCGTCTTTTTTTTATCACAGATATCCATTGTACAACTTAATATAACTTTCGTATTTTACACTTGGATAAAAACCTCTTTATGTGTGTTTAGGTCCCACTGAAACGGCCCTTTGTCTAGAATATAAGGGCCTTTGTTTGTTTAAGTTTGTATATGATATCGTGGAGCTTCTCGGTAAAACACTACTCCGAGCGCGCACATAACGTTTGGGTTTCGGCTTTAGTTCGATCTCCTCCTCGACTTCAGTGTCCCTGGCTGAAGAACGAGCTTTTTCACTGAGCATTGTATTCTCCCTCACATATTTTCCATCGTTATTAAGTTTTGGTAAAATACCATACCGTTGATACAGGTCCATTCTCGTACGTTCCGCATTGGACATTCCGCGTAATGTTTGACCCAACATTGTCCATTGTAAATTAGAAGCTTTGTTTCTGTTTTCGGCAACCTTTTCTTGCACGTGTCTTCGCAGTATTCCCCAACCTCTTCTAGCATTCTCAACTGTAGTTTTGCTGGGCTCTGGTCTGACGTACATATCCACTTCATCTTCGATGACATCCTTCTTTGCACGTTTCCTAGCAACCATCCTTGATGCCATGGCTGATATGTTACCCACCTTACCTTTCAGCTGAGTGTATCCGATCTTTTGCCCATATTCGGGATTCCCATACAAATCCACCATGACCTTTTGGAATTCATCACTTGCTTTGAAAGATGGTTTTGGCGTCTGACCAAAGTAGTCCACAGAATCATCAATGTTTTTAATGTTATCCTCAAATATTTTCCACGCAGAACGCAGCACAGGCGCTTCATCCATGGTGGCATCGGAAGATACACTTACAGATCTAGACTGTCGTCCATGTGCAGTTGTGGCATTGTCAATATCATCCTTAGACCCGAGGGCAGCTTTTCTGCTGCTGTATTTAGAACTTCTGCTTGAATCTGATCTAGGGGAACCACAAACTTCACTTTCACTGTCTCGGTCTTTAGTCGGTTTTGCTGAATAAATCAAATTATTGTCTTCAACCGCTGATCGTGAGAAGAGGACTGATTTTGATCTTATCCTGTCGTTGGGCGTTTCTTTCACAAAGTTGTTTACCATCAAATTGGGTTTCTTCTGATTTCTGGCTGACCAACCACTAGTTTGGTGGGAAGAATACCGGCCCTCACTGGTGAACTTCATCATTGATTGATTACAAGCTGAAATCGCGTGATTTATTACGAACAGATAAGCCCTGTAATAATTAATCCAACACGAATTCACTCAAACTAATAAAAAAATTATGACAAAAAACTTCCTTGGCAATATTATCTCTCCAACACAGCTTTAATAGAAAACGTTCTCGTACAATAGTCGATCATAATTTGATTGGAATATTGATATGGTTAGAAGTAGTTATGACCAGAACACAAGGTCTTTTATTAACAGCGAGTTGATTAAATCCGTTTGAAATGCAGTAGCATTTGTGTAAAGAAAATAGAGCATTGTACACGAGGTTAATATATTCTATAAAGGTAGATAATATACATACACAGTATACTATGTATACCACTACATGTTTATATCCTAGCCGTGACTTATATCATAGTAAGTATAAACTTTCTTATACACCCAAGATAAACGACACCACAATTCTGATAACATTGACGTAGATTATATAGGTAATAGACTGTATATGGATAGTTGATAGAGTTGGTGTTTGTAGATATACACAGGATATGTACACTTCACTTTTACTCTTATATACATACAGGATAGGTTAGAGCTGCCAATCAAGTTCGGATTACCATATGATTATACTCCCGATTTTAGCCCTGTTAAAGCCACTCTTCAACTCAATGACTCTTTAAAAACTTGTTAACCGATCAATGCAAAAAATCTAATTCACAAATAGCATAATTAAGTACACCTATACATTTTGCAAGCAACAAAAACTTGGATTATCTATGTGCGAGTTTTCATTATTCAGGCCTTAAATGTCATCTAATTTTTTAATTAGGCATTAAATAACTTATGAAGAGCAAAATCAAATCTCGATTCCACCGTTAGCCTCTGTTATTTAGTGGATTTGAATACGTTAAACGTAAAAATGGATAATTGACACATTGTTTATTATAGTACCAAGGGTAGTAATGACGATCAAGGCTTGCGTAAAATTGAATCGCTTATATTCTGTTTTCATTTTCTATTTTTTAACTATTGCAGCGAAAACTATCAGTTCTTTCTCTAATCTTACCTAATTCCCCTTTAAATGAAACAGAGTATAACGCCCTTCTTTACTAATAAAGACAAGGATACTCCCGGGCAGGGGCGTTTTCACCAACTCTTCATTGCATTTCAACTGTCAATGGGTTTTTTTGTGCACGCCAATGAATACACATATTCCTGAAGCAATGGCCCGAGAAATCCCTCTCTGGCCATTGCTGGAATAGCGTCTGTTTCTTGAACTTATGCGGGAGTGTGTCTATTTTTTCCGTTCAATGAAAGCTATCACTTAAGTACAGCAACATGACAGTCCTTCGTTTAATCTGGGTCTTCCCTAAAACTTTGGACAGTGATTTAAGGTATTAAAAACGGTGAAAGTATGTTCGTTTCCAAACAGTATTGTTTACATTTCATTCGATTTGATAGCCTCGTTTGTCACGCAATTAGTTTTACTGCAGTATTCTGCTATGCACGGGTTAATTAGGCATAATACAATCGTGAGCCATGACGTAACGTTATGTAAACATATTTGGTCCAATATTGGCACTCGTTTTAAACAGTGATTAGTTGGTACACGGACTACTGACCAATCAAAATTTAACACAACACTATCCACTCATAATAGCAGTGTGTAGTAGGATTACCTCTAATCAAACGCAACACTGCGCGGAGTATGATGAATACATGGCGCAAGGGTTTTCGTCTCATCCGGGAATGTTAGTTATTTATATTATTATTTAATATATTTGAATAGCGCATCATTTACCTAAGTGTTCAGATGCGATTAACAAATTCAAATAAAAGCCCAACTTATGATACAGATAAACAATTATAAAAACGTTTGACAAGATACGAAACGGTAAATAATCCATGCCGTTCCTAGGCCTATACCATTTTTGAAGATTTCGTTGATCTTTGTAATCACAAAAACCCGACCTGTAACAGTCATTTGGTAGTCCAGTTGACAATTAGTTCCGGCAATCTATAACAAGAGATTTTAATGGCCAGTCTTGAAAATATGTTATGATTTTTCATTTTGCGATGGGAGACCGACAAGATAATATGTTCCTTACAGTTCGCGATGGGACAGAATGGTTTTACACACACGGATTGAAGGGTCGGAGTCGACTTAATAAAGTTTATAAGAGCAAGTTCGCAGATACTCAGTCCAATTTAAACAAGAATGGTTTTCTTCCTTGGAAAATTCATGTTGCGTTTTACAAATTGATGAAAACTGTACATGAACATGGACTTTACATAATTTCATCTATTGATAATAAATATCAAAATATAATATGCTAGTTTCGTTTTAAAATGAGAATTGTCAGCAGATGGTGCGATTGGTAGATACCCCTCAGAATTATTAGGGTGGACATGGAAAAACAGTCCTATATCTTCAAGGTGTAATGTATAAAATTTGGCTGAAGTGTGGTCACCAACTATAACTTGAATTGTTAGATACGAAGTTACAAGTTCGAGAGCATTTTCTTAAATTCCAAACAGATGCTGTAAACAGTTTAAAAATATCAAACGGTCAACAGATGCCTCGGATCAATCAAATAGTATAAGTAGAACATATCCACACTTATCTACAATTAATGTCGCTGTCTTATAAATGATTCTGCAATACACACTTCAAAAATAATATGATCTATAGAGAATAAGCTTACGCTACATCGTGCACAACAAATGTCAACTCTTGTACATGTAGCTATTTACAAGGAGTCGTGATGGTGGCGCTGTAGTACACTGGTCTGTGGCACACTGGTCTTGACTAGAATGGCCAAGAAGGGTACAATAAAAATTGGTAGTTAAAGCACAGTAGGCTATAAAACTACTCGTTTTGCTGTGTACACATGATGAAATTTACCACATATGTAAGTCTTAAAATATTCCAAGTTCTATACCAAGGACTGAAGAGATGTTGAATTTCATTCCGTTATCTTCAATATCACGAATGCGGTTTCCCTGTACACTTTTCAATATGTCGTTCTTATACTAAATCTGTAGTCCACAGTTATTTCAGCTTGTAGAACTGTCTACCTGCCGTATATTGTATCCACGACGTAAAACGAGACTCAGTACTAAGATCACTCTGTTCTTCTCCGCATAATCAATACGATTAATGAAATTTAATACACAATTTACATTGCAAGGCAATACCTTGTGACATTTCGCGAATGAGTGAATCATCGCCAGAAATATCATGAAGCATGTACAAATAATCAAATTTTCAATCTCTTCCAAAAATGACATTCCAGCTTCGACATATTTCAGTAATGAAAACTTTACGCTACCTCCACCCCACCCTGCCAATTATATCAGTAGTCTACCTAAATCTTCACCACCCCCACCCCACAACCTGTTCAAAGCCCAGTTTAGCCTCAGGCTGTCACAACTCAAAATCGGGTGCTTTCGCTTGGTATATATAGCGCCACTATTTCATTTCCGCGCCTATCTGCCATGTGGAACTGAATAAATTTCCTATTTGACCACAATTTATGTAATTTCTTCTTTGCAGATCGTTTAATTGTGTGTTCAGCATACGAGCAATTCAAAGGGACAAATGTGCCGTTCGAAGGGATTTTTTCGCAGCGTTATGGACCCCGCCATTTTAGTCTGAATAGGGCCACACTCCATTTACGGTGGACTAAAGCTGGGATTGCATCTGCAAATATATTTACTTCCCTATAACTTAACTTCACTAGTATACAGCCAGTGACTTAAATGCTAATTGTCAAAAATGAAATGATATGGGGTTTAACGTCCTACTGTTCTGCTCCTGACCTGGGATAATGAAGACGGGTATGGGGGTGTTATGAGGGAAATTTTGCCCGGACAGCGGTACTACGGTATACTTTTATATCGAATCCAACTGTCAAGGGATCTTTTACGTACACGCCAATGTGTACACGGGGCCTCTGTTTTTGTACCATCCGAACGACTAGACAGCAGGCCCTACCAGCTGCATCACTGAAAAGTGTGAACCACGCCGGAAAATCTAGATAATCTTTCTCGGCCAATGCAGGGATCAAACGTCCGACCTCCAGACAAGCGAGTCAGTTTCTTTCCCACTTAACCACCATGATCCTCACGATGTTACCAATAAATTGTACACAGCAATAAATGGGCACATTAGCAGTAGGGTATAAAAACCATTTCATTATTGATATTTCACACATTTTGAATATTAAAGTAAATAAACGTTAAAAGTAGGTTCATGTTGTATTAAGCTGTTAATGTAAATATTGAATATAAATTAAAGGTAAACGTTATTGAAACATGGCGTTAATAACGTAATGCGACCTATAACTCAAGTCATATTAAATAAATTTAGAACCCGTATTTACATTGATTCGACACGGACCTGTGGGCAATGTGTGATAAAGTAAACTGACGCTAGAAACTGTCAAGAATACAACAGTCCATCGAACCACGGAATTTGTTTTCCCCTTCGATATTACTAACTTTGTCCAATCGTTGGAAGCTGACACTAAAAACTATCGAATCGAATCATGGAATTTGTTTGCCGGTGCGATGTTACTAATTTTGCCCAATCGATGGAATATTCGCAATTATTCTCTAATAAGAAATCTTAAACGTTCAAAATAAATATTATTGTGTTGACAATTTTGTAGTGCAACCATACTCGCTCATTATTGTAATTTTCAATGTATTATGGTACTTAAAGGAGAATTCTGGTCGTTGCAGTTTCTTCCATTCGCATTCATAAATCGTTTATCAGCTCATGCTATACGTGCCTTTGATTATATACTATGGGTTCTGTATTCTTGCATAAAGAATAACATTATACACAACCTGCAGCAGCGGAACCTCTTCTTTAAGAGCAACGAATACAAAGTCGCTGATCATTGTTTGCATTGAACACACATTGACTAACTTTCCATGGCGCAAAAATATGCTCACATTGAATATATAAAATTTGATTAACTAAAATTTGGAAACTTTTCTCTCACAGATAGATGACACGTCAGTCTGGCCGTAGATCTACGGCGTTGTTACAAGTCGGAAAGAGTTGTATCCCCTAGTGATATTTTTTCACTGTCGATTTATTCTCAGGTAGTAAGAAACCGGGTCAAACTTTTAAATTTGACAACAACATTATAGTGATATGCCTTATGTATCGTATCAAATTACCCATCAAGTGTTCGACCCCAGTGTTGGCCGAAAAGGTTTCTTCATGTCCCCCCCCCCCCCCAAAAAAAAAGAAAAATTTGGATAGAATGGTATAGAATCAGAGCAAAGTTTCCTTATTTTCCCATAGGTAATGTGTGTCTGCCTTCCTTTAACTCTGTGCAGTGTGACTGACGACGTGTGACCTCACATTATATGTCTATAATGCGTATATTGTTTATATCTGCAGTAATAAAACAAACTAGTCCGGACAGAATTGGTTCCTTTTACGCATTTTACGCCTTCACCTACTATTTTATGTATTCCCATTCACACTAAATAGGAAACATTGTTTATCCAGATATACTTCATACAAATTTATATTTTTTCTAATACTTTCAAACATTGTTTTATAATTTAATTTGAAGAAAAAAAAAGTGATTACTAAGAGCTAATTAACCCGTCTTGATTTTTTCCCTCTCAGTAATAGGAAAGGCCAAGTGAATAGGCCTATTTACTGCTGATAATTTGTTGTTTTATACGGACATACAGTTACATGTCGTATATAAAGTGTAAAAACAGTGGTAGTCTATAATGTAACATTACAATGCAACTCTAACATTCAAACGGACTTTTAACGACATAAACCATTTTCTGATATCCCACTCTTTGTACGCAAAATCCGGACAGCCACATGTCAGATAAGGCAGATTACGTGACGAATGTCAGCTGAAAATTTCAACTACAAACAAAGAACACACAAGTTACCAGAAGGTATTCTCAATTAAATATCACACTGACCTTGGGCCAAATTCCATATTATGCATTTCCTATAACATCATTTAAATTAAACAAAATAATTCAAAACATAATGGATTATAAACGTCACTCGTCAATAATTCTATGTTACGGCCTTGTGCGTCAGTGTCATGCCCGCACTCATAAACAGGATTGGCTCTACCTGTCCGATTTACGAGATACCGTCATCCGACAATGCATAAAATTCATTACAGATAACTCTAGTAGGCTTAATTTTAGTTGCAGTTAGCTCCCTTGGCACTAGGGCCGCTTGGTTGATTCCGGTAATTACTGTTCACTAGCATTGTACAGAATAAATCTAAACGGGTTTTGAAAATAGGGTTATGTCTGCGATACCACCATCCATTGGACCAGGTGTTAACCTTCATTAATGCTAGATGGCAAGCATCTAGAATGTAGCCCCCACCCCTCCCCTTTCTCCCCCTCACATTTTGACATAGCCTATTAACAGATAAGTGTATACATATAAAAGACAAACGAAAACGTGGTGTTTACTATGAGAACGCCTTTGATGTACCACTTCGAACAACCTCGGTGTATTGCTAATATTTTAATTAACAATATAAGTAGCTTAATAAGTTATTAATTACTTAGTACATTTATGGGAACAGTAGACAGGTGTTTAAAGTTGGTAATAGAAGCTAACTTACACATGTATGCATTATTAAACATAATTATTAAGTAACTCGGTGAATGATGGAATATTAAGTACAGTAAATGGGCATTGATTAGTGTTGAATATAATGAAAAGATGTCCTTCCGATCCGAGTTCGGGACTACCATATGGTGTAAAATAGTTTAAATAATTCGTTTGCGCGTAGAGCCTTTAGCCATGGCATGGGAAGACACGGAGAACATTCTCGAGGTTGAGGAGGCGACCATCCACCTGTCACGCACAAGCTTGGAATCGCAACCATGCCACTAGCCTGAATGCCAGACCTTATGATCTACAGCGCAGACGTTAGACTACCCGACCACTCTACCCCTTTTGATTAAAGAGATAGAATTGAGTTCTAGTCAATACTTCAAATGACACAAACAGTTCAAGTTACCTTCAATTTTATCATCTGGGATTCCTCGGGGTTCTGTTCTTTGTCCGATTTATTTACCCTCTATACGTCAACATTAGATGATATTGTCCCGGCTCTCACTTTCCTATGCAGGTGATACTCAATTATCCATTTCCTTTACATCTTATTGTCCGATTTCCTTTAATTCATCAAAACTGCAACTTGAAAACTGTATTTTTGAAATTAGAACATAGACGCCAAAGAACTTTCTAAAATTGAATGAGGACGATTTATCCGAATATCAGTAGACTCAAATATTCCTACAGAATCCATAGATACAGGACTAACAGGTATCAATTAAGTACATTATGATAGAGCCCCTCCCCTCACCCTCCGTGGTTACTGGTGTCTGAGATATTATTTCGTATTATTCCGCTCGTAATATCAGAGCAGTTCTACACGCTTTCGTGCTTATGAGAACAAAAGTAAATAATATTTGTAAATAGGTAAATACGTAAATGTAGCAGTCAATAAGTCAGTTGTTAATTCTCTGGTCACTTCACATTAGATATTGTTAATTCACTCTTTGTTGGTTTACCTTTAAAGGTTATGAATAAATTACAAAAAGTACAGAATACTGCAGCTAGACCTGTTTCTGTGATTAAGAAATGTGATCACATAACTCCTGTTTTATAATTTCCTTTTCCTGTTTAAAACCAAAATATATTCAACTAGTCAGTTAAGGTCAGCGCCATTTTAGTTTGCAAGCCCCTGTGTTATTGAAATAATCATCTTTTAGTTTATGATCCTGTACCTCTTTATATTCTTTAAAACAAACACAACTTCATACACATTTATCTAAAGGATCTAAATTGCTTAAATTTTGGACCTAGAAATTAACACAAATTGGTCATAACGCATATAATAATGTAATATGAACGTATGTTTTACTGATTTACATACAATCGTGTCTGTTTTCACTTTAATTTCTAATCAGATATGTTTGGCGAAATAAGCCAAAAGTCCCAATCAAATTGCAATCTCTAGCGTCTGGTAATTCCAGTCTTCGTCGATAGTATCTATTGCGCATACTCTAGGGATAAGAAAGTGGCGTTTCCGTTTGACATGGCTAGTGGAATATGTCTAGTTTGGGTTTTCGAGTCCCTTATTACAGATTCGTGTACTAGTTGTAAATGTTTATTTGGTCTTAAATATTGATATAAGCCCATCTTTTCCCCGTAAGATTACAACATCAATGTTGATTTAATTTGACAGATAATTTTAAATGCCGAGTCTTTGCTTCTTTGTATTCAGTTGTGTTTTTGTTTCTGTGACGGTTGCAATGTTTGTCCTAAATGCATTTATATACTTCAATCCTTTTATTGATTTAGTTTTGAACTAGGCCTACTTCTGATACATTTAACTATGTGGTTACTTTTGTAACGGAATTTATACAACAATATGCTTGCATTCGTAATTCTTGCAACATATAATAAATAGATCATGACTCATGCTGACACTATATAATTATTTCTTTGGGTTGCATTCTCAGTTGTTTTCAAATATGAGTGAAGTCTGTGTCACCACAGGCCCGGGACTGTACAGCGCAGTGGACGCTTACGGCTAGCCCCCGGATCCATTCACTCTCTTTGATTTGTTTATGTTTGTGGTCTTTGGGTATGATGTCTTGTCCATATATTTGTTTTTGTGTAGAATTGTGTGTGGTGCAGCCCTCCTGCACTTACTATTAGCTTCTTCAACACACTTTTAACTGACACGGTATACTATTACAAATTTTAACATGTGCATAAGTTTGGGTTGTTTTATTATGATTATATTGTCACTTTGTAAAGTGCTCCCGCGCACGTGATGTGAAAGAGCACACTATAAATATGATTTAATAGAAATAATAACAATAATTTTAATTCCTAATTTCGTTTGCTGTATGCGTCATACAAGATAAAGTCGCTAGATCATCGTCTAAGGAAGGCTAAATCACGTAATGGACGACACATTTTCATTTAGGCCTATTGATGTTCACGCGTCATCGGCGAAAATAACAACTTGCAAATGTCAAATGGTCCAATTGAAACTCACACATATTTAGATATCCGATGGTGGGATTTTACATGAAATTCGTAATGTTTTCTTTTTCGTTCGATGCATCAATGTAGGCCTACTTTAGGCGTGTAACGGGTATAGAAGGTAGGCGATAATCGCATGGTTGACTGGTACATCACCGATACATAGATGAATGAATGTTAACCGCGCTTGTAAGAAATAGCATGATCATATTATAAGAGAAAAAAACTATTATTTCCAATAAGGTTACATTAGCCATAGATCAGACGGTAATGTTAATATATGCCCTAGCCGTCTTTTGTGCAAGAAAAAAGAAGGTCACGTTACGTCGTAGGCTTATCGCTAAAAACATTTCTGTCAAACAATATATGAACAACAAACAGACATTTTCTGAGTTTAAATCTGACGGATTTTTTGTTTCTGTTCAGCTTTAAAATAGTTACTACAGGGCTGCACCACTTCCATATGCAATATGACTCTGGTCTATATTATGAAATATACTACTACTCTAAAACTAGATGGAAATAAATGAGCCTAGATTCAGATACTGAACTATCCGACAACCCCTAATGTCGTATGCGATTTCGTCTATACAGTGTAAGAATGAGGGCTGTTTCCGGTACGGATGGTGACAGTCAATCATTCACTTGGCCATATTGGCTGTCTCATCTTGGCTGTTTGTTTGGTAATTATGGGCCTAATTAGGATACTCTGGAATACGTACACACCTTCACGGTATTTTGTCTTTGATGTTCTATAAACGACAATAGAGATATCGTAACGAGGATTGGGTGATTAGGGAGTGATATGGGATACCACGCCCCTGATGACGTAATATTAAGCAAACACAGAAAATAAATTTTATTTAGTTGTTTCATTTGGCCATCTCAAACCTGGAAAAATTCTTCAAATTCGCTGTTGTTCAAAATATCCAAGTTTTTCTTACATTTAACACGTAAATAAGACATCAATCCCATTATTAAACTGAATATTGAATTAGGTGGGTATTTCTCGCGGTCCCTTTTTCTAACTTCAACCACGAAGTGTTTTAACCAAAAGTTTAAATCAATATTGTCCATGTGTTCAAGATCCTGAGTTATTTTCCTTTCTTCATCATTATGGTGATTTTTCCACCATATTGACCATGCTTGAGGTTTATTAAACGCGCATTTATTAGCGTTATTTGCAACGTTTAAAATCGTGTCTTCGTTGGCAATATGCAAACGATTATCATTTTCAGATCGATTTTCCTCAACATCCGAAATATCGGAATACTAGGGGTCAATAGTGCGATAGATACCGCAATATTAAGTTGATAATAAGTCAACATATTGTGATTTTTATGACGATTTTATCTCTGAAAAGGCAATTTTTGCCGAGTTAACTGAATAACTAGCTATTTTGCATGTCGTCAATTCGTTTTAGATGCACACGTCGACATAGCGCATGGCAATATTTTGCGAATATGTCGACATATACTACGGCGAAATGGCATATGTCGCCAAAGCTTCAGAATAGCAATATCTTACCTCAAACGTACACACTTAAAACGAAAAAGGGACATACAACATAGCGTGTTGACTCAATTACCTCGGCAAAAATTGACTTTTCAGAGATAAAATCATCAGAATAATCACAATATGTTGACATAATACCAACTTAATATTGCGTTATCTATCGCGCTATTGACCCCATACGCTTCCATAGAATACAGCGTTGGATTACCAACATCAATATCGGCAATCTGGCTCGCAACAAAGAGTTCTTCGCCTGACTTAGTCATTGACAGCATTTTACTAGTGAACTCGTTTATGTATGACTAAAATAACGCAGTTGTATTTTGAGCAGTGGTGGACAGCAGTTCACTATTAGTATACTCATTCCAGCAGTGATGTAGCTCCTACAACGTGCTAAAACAAGATATTGATATGTTATGCTGCTATATGGGGATATGCTGACCACTCTGTCATTGAAATGTAGTCAGTTGGTATGTCAAATATACCCAACTAACCCACGGTTCAATATTAGAAATAGCCCTCGACCTTGGGTCTCGGGATATTTCTAATATCAACCTCGTAGTAGGGTATTATTTACTGAATACACCAGCGTGTTACTTCGTCGATTACAATAAATATCCTGCGTTCGAGTATGGAAGTGTATAGGGGTCAATAGCGCGACAGATACCGCAATATCAACACATTGTGATTTTTCTGATGATTTTATCTCTGAAAAGACAATCTTTTAATTGAATAACTCGCTATTTTGCATGCCGTCATTTCGGTTTAAATGCACACGTCGACATAGCGCATGACCATATTTCGCGAACATATACTACGGCGAAATATGTCGTCAAAGCTTCAGAATAGCAATATCTTACCACAAACGTGCACATTTAAAACGAAATTGGGACATACAACATAGCGTGTTGACTCAATTAACTCGGCAAAAATGGACTTTTCTGAGATAAAATCATCAGAATAATCACATAATATCAATTTTATATTACGGTATCTGTCGCGCTATTGACCCCTACACGCTTCCATACTTGACTAATATTGTATTAATACGACTATTCCGCCGTCTCGTCATCAAGGACAAAAACAAATGTATTGAAATATTTGACGAACTGACGATGAAAATGCACTCAGAGATGTCACATAACGAAACATATGATAGTTTGTATTTTGTGTGATCGGCATATACATAGTTGTCATGAAGTGTGCTCACTCCACTTAATATTTTGTCGCCAAACTCGTCTCTAAAGTTGTCACCTAGTGTGCGCCATACTTTTTTTTAAAGGTTGTAACATTGGGTGCTATATATCACCATATTTTTTCACTATAAAGTACATACCGTAATAGCTAACGATCACGCAATGTCAATGCACGTTTTACGTCAAGCACTGATTATTACACACCATTTATGTAATGATATATTATACATATAATCCCAATGGCATAATAACAGGTTACAATGATAATATCGGGTTGGGTTTTTTCCATTGAAAATAAAAAAAATATTGTGAAATTTTATAGACGAAATTTTATCATGGGTCGAATATCTATGTGTACGTTAACTCTAATTTTACTAGTCGTTGGGGATATGAGCGTGGGTGGATGAGCTCCAAAATACTCGAAAACTATCCCCTTTTTTAAAAAGTCTTAAGTATCGTTTAGTTTTTATAGAATTGAAATGTACTTTATAGTGTCCTACTTTTCACCACGTAACCGAGTTAATAATGGCGGAGTTCATATAAATGAAATGGAGTTTCACGTCATATAGATAAATCATATATATACCACACAGAATACAATGTACATGCACTATACATACATATATCAAAGTGAACAAAGCTGTTAGTTAAAGACAAATGGGGCGATTTTAGCGCTGCTAACCCCTTTGTAAACTAAAAATATTGCGAAAGTTGATTTTCTAGAAATTGGGTTTAACATCCTACTTTTCTACCCCGACGTGGCTATTAAAAACAGGCGTGCGTCATACAGTGTGCTATGAGGGCAATTTTGCCTGGAGAGTTTCGCTACCGCCTAAGTATTATATTGGGATCCAACTGCCAAGGGATCTTTTACATGCACGTCCACATTGACTAGGGGTCTCAGTTTTTCGTTCCACCCGAACGACTTTTTTGGTCGTGAACCAAATTGATGGGTCTGCTTTAAATCCGAATAAACCCAATCTGGGAAAATATGAAACGCTTATATTTTACATCGTTGCTGTAACCAGACGTGCCCCATGGAATATTTTCCATTATGGCAAGTGATATAATGTGGTCTGACTAGTGGCTGCTTCTAACACCCCATGCCATGTATCTACAGAATGTCAAATAATTGTAGACATACCTAAGGGACATTAAATACCCTTAAGGATCAATGAGCTATCATGATCAGTCCCAAGCATCAGCTGCTTGATCAGCTGTACCAGTCAAACGCCAGCGATAACTGTCCCGATATAACTTATCAACATTGTCAATTTTGTTGTGTATACACAGAATGTTTATGGACACAGCTTACCAAATATTCCAACGCCGTCACGAATATAGGGCGAAAGTTACTTTAATCTTTGACTTTTTGGTGTAGAATCGATGAAAATGGTTTGAAAATACATTTTCTGCCAGGTTTTGGTGAATATTAATTATTTAGAGGCGGAAGGCTACAAGTCTTAAAAGAGGTTGGTTAGATGGAATTGTTGGGAGGAAAATTGCATGTTTTTTGGTCTTTCTTTCCAATTTGTGTATATCATGTTTTCCATGGCGAACCCCATACGTGCTTTCGAGCAAGTGTTCTGCTAACCAAAAATTTGAGAAATAGTAAGAGCCGATTTAAGAGACGAGAATTAACATTAAAGTCAATGGGGAAGTAAAGGCCTACAAGTCCCCGGAGTCATACAACAATTCATTATGGCTGGGTGCGGATTGCCAGTCGAGTTATGTTATATGGAAAGTTTGTTTTAGCAACCAAAGTAAAACATTCTCAACGGATGAATGATACATGTCTCCAGCCATATATTAATTGTGAAAATGACGGTAATGTCATACCAGGACACTACACATGTATGGCTGATGTAGGCCAAGTTTGTTTACATGTGGGGACCCTGTCTTTGTACATAGAAGCTGCAGTGAGCTGAAGTTTGTTCACATCTGGGGACCCTGCTATTTTACAGAGAAGTCGTAGTGAACTGAACATCTGTAAATCTCAGACAGTGACTGAAAAGAAAGCTTCATTTCAACAGGTATGGAGGCCTGGATATTTTAATTTCGATTGATGTGGGTAGGTTTCCTTTCTGTGTAATGCAAATCAACCAGACCAACAACAAACTATTAAAAATACAAACTTTGAGTCCCACTTAAATAAAACCTATCTTTTGTTGGTGTTTTAGATTCAATATAAAAGTATTGGGGATATTGACTTTACAGCGGCTAAAAAAAGAAAAAAGAAAATTGATAACAGCCCATGTACGACTCCAGCCTGATTTAATGTAAAGAAATTACCCATTGTTTCAGAACCATCGGCAGATGAACTGTTATAACTACATAAATATTTATATAATTTTAGAGACAAGTCTGTAATTTTACCTTTAGTGTCTGGAAATGCATATAATTTTAGACCTAAGACAAAAATACTCATAAGTTTTAACTTAATTTCACGATAATGCCGTGTTATAATACAATGATTGGTGACATCAAGTCCTTTTGTTAAGATCTATATGACACTGTCCTTTTGTGAAGATGTATATGACATGTGTGAGATTCATACCCGTCACAAAGCAGAAACAAGAAATGGTTTAATTTCAGGGCCACCTGCATTACATTACGATCAGTGTGTCATAAAAAATAGACAATCCACCAAAATATTTTTATAAGGAGTTGGCCATTCTCGGTACAAAAGTTGGTAAATAAGGAACATGTTGAAAATTTCAGCCAAATTACTTTATTCTAAACGAAGTTATCACCGTTGGAAGCTTAGACTAGAAATGGGCGTCATAACTGTCTCCGCACCGTCTCCGAGAATTGCCGATCGTCTGATTGACCTATCATAACTTCGCCTACATATTCTCAATTATCAAGTAACATTCTCAATGCCTCGATTCTTACTCCTTCCATAAGCAGTCTATGAGTGTGATTTAATGTATCCAAGCCAGCCGAGGGTCTGCTTTTGGACTTGTTATGTGAATAAAGGTCTAATTAATAATTTCTATAACATTTTTAGCCTATAGAAAGACTTGCAATATTCATATTTAGCTCTTGACTTATGTACCTTTAATAGGAATATATTATGCTATCTCTCATCAAACAACATTATGTGAAATTCATGATGCAACACCATGAAACTTTTGAATTATAAGGAAATGGATTTAGGATTAATCCCTTTATGGAGGCTACCCCTGACGCTGCTGGCGGTTGTGGTTGTTGTGGACCTCTTTTAGTTGAAATCAAATGTCCATATTTTATGAACGTGATTCAACAAAAATACGTGACCACATAAGATGTTTAGAAATTAAAGGTATTAATTGTGATCTATTATGACTTTTCTAAATATTTAGCGGAGGAATCAGAAGCATTTTTAAATGTGTTATTTTATCGGCTCAGTGAGCATCTTGAACCACATAACTAATTGCTCGCTAACGAAACCGTTTTTTGATTGTTTATGGAAATCTTGTTGAAAATCATTTAATTTCCCCTTTAATATTTAACCTTGTGCGAGTGTCGAAAATTTTAGTTTATGACACACTTCAGACAGATCAACAACCCTGCATGGTATTATGGCATAAAACATTACTTATTCCTCTCATAAAAATATCAACTAAAAACATTTGTAATTTTTTTGACAGTTAGGGCCATTTGATCTTACCATTCGAGTCTGCCAGTCCTCCGTAAACGTCCAAAGACAGTTATAAATTCACAGATGTATTTTTATTACGTTTTTTAAAAGAAATTTGTTTTAAAAAATTTGATTTAGCAGAAATGAAATAAAACGAAATGGGGTTTAACGTACTACTGTGCTGCTCCGACTAGACTAATGAAGACGGCCATACAGTGTGCTATGAGGGAAAGTTTTCTCGGGCAACCGCACAATGGCCTACTCTTATATTGCGTTCTAACTGCCAATGGATACATGGTTTTTAGTTTCATTTGAATGACTAGACAGCTGTCCTTGTCAGGCCCTCAGCCCTGCATCACTGGAAAGAGGGAACCATGTCGGGAAATCCCGATGAACTTCTCGGCCAATGCAGGGTTCGTACCCCATCAGCAGGCTGCAACCCATGCCTTAAAGATACATGATGGACGATCAGATAACGAGCTGACAGTTCGCACTTCAATAGTTAAAATCTAGATAATGTAATGGGAATCTGCTGAAAATTTCAGTCAAATTGCTTAACTCTGAACCGAGATATTAGCGATTAATTTTTAGACCTAGCCTTTGTCATCATTACTAAAGTCGGTACGATAAAAAAAAACATAGTCTCGATTATCCACTATTTTTTTTATTTAATCATCAATGGTCGTTGAGCAGCAGATCAGATTCGAATCCAGTGACAATCCAACACATAAGATGGAATCAAGAGTTGATTAAGGTAAAAAATACGTTTTATATAACATTTCTTTGGAAGACCAAACAGCTCTTTATTCACTGTTCGTATCACAGCTTTGTCATATCAGATTTGTAAAAAGTATTTTAATTGTATTTCAATATAAAGATAAAATTTATTTTAAAAAATCAAAAATTTTCTACATTTACATTTCATAAGAGAAATACAACGAAAAACAAATCTGGGACAACAAATTTCTAAATACAATTCTCTAGATACAAATCTTGCAAAATATTTCTCCAAAAACAGTTCATAACATTTCTTTAGAAACATTTCTCGAAATCCATCGAACTCGAATATTGTGACGGCATGGGCACCATACAATAAAGGAGAATCGAGCAAACATATATAAAAAAAAAGAAAAATAGCTCGATGATCGCGACTCTAGTGAAACCACTTGCGTAGTATGGCTAATCGGGCCAGTTTCAGAAATTAGGCTTTGTATGAAAGCGACATATTTATTTGGTAAAATGAAAGTTATTTTTCTCTTTTAAATCATGTAATCATGAATGTGTCACGGAAGTAGTAATATATTGAAAGAGGGATAAAGAAATAAATACTTTCCGCTCATGCGATACACGATAACCCGTATTTTAACTTTAAATACCCCTACTAACAATAGTATTTAGTGTCACCCAACTACTCCCCCCACACACACACTCACCCACACTAAGAATTAAGAACACTGAATAAAGAGCTGTTTGGTCTTCCATACATTTCAGGTCTAAAGATAAGTTATAACCTGTGCTACATTATTGTTACATAAATGCTTGTTCTTGATCAAGCAAGAAAAGAAATGTCATTAAAAACTTTTATCGGGTTGTTTGGTTGTGCAATCCTGGGACTGAGAGAAAGAAACACAGAGATCTGGGATTTTACGATCACCCGACACAACCTAGGTCATTTCGGGACTAACATATAGTGCAAGTGTATTTCAAAAAATCATTTGTGCGTATAGGTCTTTAGCAGTGGAAGGTAACCGGAGGACCAGAGAAAACCCAAGAGGATGGACAGGCGACCGTACTCCTTGTCACGTACAGCCGGGAAATCGAAGTCGCACCAGTCGACACAATGACAGATTTTATAATACAACGCTCACGTGCTAACCATTCGGCCACCACCCCACCCCAACACCCACACCCCCACAATCCTGTGTCATATAGTTTGGGTTATGTAAAGTAATCTAGAACTGTAGTATATACGACAGTGTAAATCACTTATCTTGGTGACATGTCTATTTGATAAAAGTATTATATAACCAGTTATCGAGGTCAAAGCCTATTTGCACAATGGCTATAAATAGGCTACAATATGCACTGTCCTTATCAAGCATATATTAGTGCACACTTACTAACTGCGTGAAATTACTCTTAGGTGCATTGAGTAAAACACGTAGGTTGGCGTCTTCTTAAAGATACATTATGGGAGATTAGATAAGGAGCTTGTAGTTCTCACTAGAAAGGTTAAAAACTACATAATATAAAGGGAATTTGATGAAAATTTCAGTCAAATTGATCCACTATGACACGAGATTTTAGCGATTGAATCTTCTTGGGCCTAGTCTCGATCATCATTACTAAAGTCGATACAATAAAAAAAACAGTTTCGATTGTCCACTTTTTGATTTAATTATTAATGGACGTTAAGCAGCAGATAGGGTTGTAATGCAGTAAATATGGCAAGCTAGCGAAGCCATCGAGCGTTGATTATGGTCTTGATAGGGCCTACGTTAATTAATGTCGAATTAATTATTTAGATATCATTTCACGCCTAAAGTAAGAAGGGGGCCTATGTTTCATCTAGAAAATATGTCGCCTATTTGAAGGGTTGTGTGGGGTGGCATTGGTGATGATAGTAATCTTTTTTGCGGATATATAAATGGAAGTTCTCTTTAATTTTTATTGGTTTTTAATGGGTTTGGGGTCGGAGAGGATGGTGTCGTGTGATGCAGATCGTGTTATTATCTGTGTTTCTAGGTTACTGTTTCAGTATTTCACACAGTAAATTTGTAATTGTATATAACAGTTATATAACAATTCTCAACTGTAGTCTTCTGTCTTTTATCTGAACGTGTTTACTAATATAATCTTATTATATTATATAACACAAACGTATATAGGTTAACAGCTGTATAAGTTTCAGTTATTGTTCTTTCTTTGAGATTTCTCAAAGGGGTTTTTTATCTTTATCATCTATTATCAAACATTCTCGTACTTTGGCCTAATTATCGGTGGTCAAAAACGATGGGTTTGTATTTGTTATATTTTTCATTTCCTATTTTGAGTTTATAATTTCAAAAATATTAATTATTTAGATTTTATTTTCTTTTGAACTCTTTTCAATTTCTATTGAATTCTTTTGAATTTGAATTTTTTAAATTTCTTTTTAATTTCAAAATTTTCAATTTCTTTTTAATTTCAAAATTTTCAGTTACTCTTGAATCTGAAATTGTTTAATTTATCATGAATCTCAATTTTCAATTCATTTTGAATGTGATATGATTTCAATATGTCATTTTGAATTTCAAAATTTAAAGCGAGAATGTCATATTTTATAAGAAAGTCAAAACATAATTATTTCTACGTCTTTTAATCAATAGATTGTCAACTCACTGTTATACGATCATAGGCATTATTCCCCACTATTAAAAACCATTGACATCGGAAATAATAACACAATTACCTCCCTTTTTTCTCTATCCCCCACCCTACAATAGTTATTTTCAAACGTTTGAAGTTGAAGTAGTTTAAAATGACTTTTTTGCCAATTTCTCAAGTGGCAACAGCGACAATAGTGAATTATAGGATTGATAGGATTATTCTTTAACAAGGCATAGGACTGTTTATAGATACCATCTATTTGAAGGCTTTAACTTAAAAATATGCATTTCTTGCTTTAATATATAATTTTAAAATCTAATAAATAATTTATAAATAAATATATAATTTTGAAAAATTTAATATATACATGTCATTTTGAAAAATGTAATATGTAATTTTAAAACATTTAATATGTAATTTTAAAAAAGATTAAATATATAATTTTAAAAAAGATTAAATATATAATTTAAAAAAAAATAAATATATAATTTTTAAAAAAATAAATATATAATTTTTAAAAAAATAAATATATAATTTTTAAAAAAATAAATATATAATTTTTAAAAAAATAAATATATAATTTTTAAAAAAATAAATATATAATTTTTAAAAAAATAAATATATAATTTTTAAAAAAATAAATATATAATTTAAAAATTTAATGTTTAATTTAAAAATTTAATTTAAAATTTAACATTTAATTTAAAATTTAATATTTAATTGAAAATTTAATATTTAATTTAAAATTTAATATTTAATACTTAATATTTAATATTTAATTTAAAATTTAATATTTAATGTTTAATTTAATGTTTAATTTAATATTTAATATTTAATATTTAATATTTAATATTTAATATTTAATATTTAATATTTAATATTTAATATTTAATAATTAATTTAAAATATAATATTTAATTTAAAATTTAATATTTAATTAAAAATTTAATATTTAATTAAAAATTTAATATTTAATTTAGAATTTAATATTTAATTTAAAATTTAATATTTAATTTAAAATTTAATACATATAAAATATAAATTTAGAATTTACTATAATTTCAAAATATAATTTATTATGTCTATTGTCTAGCATGTAGGCCTGGTCAAAACTACATGCACCATTCAGAAAACCTCGGTCGATGGTATGACTTAGATCTGAAAAACAATCGAAACTCCAAATACTACTCAAAAGCAAACTGAGGCTGAATCTGTGATCGAGATCATAAGTGTAGTTAGGTTGTGCATGATATGCTTCTCCGCCTGACATCGTGGTACGACCGTGCAGTTACTGATTATTAAGATTTGTCGCGTAAAGATGCATCATCTAAGATGTAGAAATAGAGCCAGTCGTTCTCTCTATAACATATAGTTCAAAAATAAATAATGAAAAATGAATTGATTGAAAATATCATTCAAATTACTTTATTCTGAGCAACATTATCACAAGCTTTGGTATAGATTGTTGATTATCGCAGCAACATTACTTGTTAATCGAGACTCATTTTTTAAAAAAAAATCATTAAATGGCGATCTTGTTTTAATCAGTTTACATCCCCGCCATTAGATATCCTTTGTAGTTATATGCTTGTCATGTGAGAACATGTCTAAGAAATAACTGTTATTACATAGGTCGACTTTATTTCTTACATAATGCATCTTTACAAAAAAAAAGAAAAAAAAGTGTTATCTAATGGGAGTCGTTGGAAGGTATACTTGAAGGACAAAACTTTGTTAACAATCTTACATGAATTATGATATATCGTTGACATGTGCAAGAATTCTTGCATTATTCTTTTGCGCACGTTGTTGTGAATGTCTGCTTTTGTAATGTGCATTTAATGTTGCAAAGTTAGCACGACATTCATTTATATAACTACATTAAATTCAAATACTGAATCAATCAAGAAATTTTGGGTGTGTATCTCCGAATTAACATTCATTTATTCACAAAAAAGTAGACGGCGCATGTTACCGTGGAAAAGGTGATACGAGTTTATTTAGTTCTAATGTTGTTTTTATGCGTTTTTATGGCATGTTCAGAAAGATATCAAATCAAAAAACCATCATTTCAAAAAATAAGAATATTCAGATAAGGTTAGTTGTACGACAAGGGTACGTGTACTCTAGGTGACGAATAGATGTAATGTGCGTGAACGAGTTATATTTAACGTCCGCTTTCACCGAAGTGATATCACAGACGAATTGAAACAACTCTTTTGGCTCGCTTTTCTGTCAGATTCTTAATGCCGTTAAATAAGTTAATATCTTCAATATAAACATATTTTAAACAATGCCCTGACTCGAAGGCGACACTTGCCTATAAAGTTTTACATTCTATTTCTAACCATAATATTCCAATGATTGGACAGATGAACATGTGTCTATATTGATGGCATACTTGTTGTACCCTCAAGTAATATTTTTATGTATTTCAGTCCGACAATAACCAATGAGAAGTTTTTGTTTATCACAGGTCTACCCTAAAGGTCGGTGTTATGTTTTTATGGGTAACAATCTTACCATGCAGTTGCATATTATGGTTTTTATTTATTTTATTTCATTTGAAAGTGGATTGGAGAACAGACAGGGCCTATGTTGATTCCTTGTGAAGTGGTTATCTGCCATTTTCAGACAGAAGTTTTCAAAATAGCGTCGTTCGGAGAGTGGTAGAGTTTTCAGTGCAAAGGCAAATCAGATGTACATGACAAAAAATATACCGTTTCTTGAGATAAAACTCTCTTCACAGAAGTCGCCATTTTTATTTCGGGAGCTTGTAAGTATTTCCAATGGCAGAATTCGTCATACAGTCGATATTAGATGTAGGGTACCGGTGCTGGACGTTATTAGTGAAACATACTAAAATAAATGACGTTTCGAAAGAAATGTGGGTGTTACATAAGACGCAACCATACCATAATATTTTTCACAGTTTTCTATTTTAATCTTTTATTGCTATTTAGGTACGGATGTACACTATTTATGCAGTTTATAACCACGATAAGAGGCTGTCTGACGTGTAATATATATCACCTAGGCACAATCCTTTGAACTATATCCCGTTTAAAATTTCAATTATACATCCTAATAATGACACGATGAACAGTTATTTACACATCGGTGACCTGTGAAACCAAACTATAATATATACTCTTTACATGTTTAGATCCGTTCTTGATAAATGATTTTTATTAAAGGTCAAATTAAGGTCGTGATTTATAGGGAATTTGAAATTAGGTGAATATGCTCTACGCGAAATAAATATGGTTCACTATTCTGCTACGTTGGTTTTAATTCTTTTTTAGGATTTAATCATTATGACTTTTGTTAACAAAACAAGAAGATAAACATGACAGAGAAAATAAATAATGAGTTCAAGAACGCAAATCTAAATTTGGAATTAAGCAAACAGCGATTTTATTGAGTTTTATATTTCTTAAAATATAAACCTTGTGATGCTCACTCTCCTGGTTGACTGCAAATTCAGGGCCAGGGTTATAACGAATGACGGGTGCCAATGCACAAAATATCGGATACCCCTCTTCACTATACTTTTGTTAAAAAATAAGAAGTAGGGAAATTAATATAATAATATGATGCTATGATTTATTTTACAAAAATCATGATTACAAGAAGGAAGCAGACACAGGTTAAGATTGAAATATGGCTTCTATTGACAACTGTAATATGTTTCCTTCACAGCTACTAAAATTGCTAATATTCCATAAGCAGTCGTGACGAGCAGCGTCAGATTATAAACAGAGACTAAATGTTCATATGCCTGTAAAATTAAACTAACAAGGCGTATAACATATTCTTCCAATTCGGATAGATGGGGAATATATTATAATTGAAGGATAATATCTCAAAATATAGTTGTTTACTTGGTAGAACTTTTGACTGAATTAGAAACGTCACATAACGAAAATTATTATACACACTGCGCTCGCAAATGCATGTAATTACAAACTACAGTATGTACTGCGCTCATAATTACAAACTAGATACTGCTCTCGTCATCATGTAAGTACAAACTACGTATTGTGATAAATACAACTAATTACAAACTGAAAACTTCGCTCACTCGGCATTACAACTAATTACAAATTACGTACCGTACTCCTAATTACAACTTATTACAACCTACGTACTGTACTCCTAATTACAACTAATTACAAACTACGTATTGTGCTCCCAATTACAACTACTTTCAAACTACGTACTATGCTCTTAATTACAACTACTTAAAACTACGTACTGTGCTACTAATTGCAACTAATTTTAAACTGACTTCTGTGCTCCTAATAACAACTAATTACAAACTGCTTACTGTGCTCCTAATTACAACTAATTATAAAATGCGTACTGTGCTCCTTATTACAACTAAAAACAAAATACGTACTGTGCTTCTATTTACGACTTATTACAACGCGTTTTGAATACTACCAGAACGTTAAATGCTATCCCATTCCATACGAAAATGTACCGTCTCCTAGAACAATACTAACTCTTAATTTAACGTCGTTTAACGTCAGGTCAACGTTTTGGTTGTACTACGTGTGCAGTATTAAATGTGAATTTGACCTTGACAGCGTCAATTGCCACTTCTAGTCATTGACTTTCAAATGTCATGGGTTTTTTTTACGTAAAAGACTATGTGTGCAAGGGAGGATTTCGGTTTTTCTTCCCGTCCACACGGTTAGGAAAACTTACCCTGTCAGTTCCAAAAGTTCCCGGCACAAGCCGATTGTACCATGAACCCAGATAGCCTGACCTGATTATGTATTGCGACGTTGTAGAGTTTATAGCAAAATGTGCAAAGCAGGTTAAGCCTTATTCTTACTTTGTGAAACGGGTTCCCGATCCATAATAATCACAAATGGCATCAAATTGAATTTTTTCAATCGATTAACCTCTATCGTTCCAGTAAGATTCATACAATATACTGTTGAAAGATGATAGATGGTATGGGTTGGGTAGGGTAAACGTCAACTCGACATGATTATAGCCGGAATACAACCTGGATTTTCTTTTTCATTTGTGATTGATGAAATCTTTAAAGAGTATTTACAGTACCAATTGATTGAATATAATTGCGTTTGTGGCTTCATCTTGACCAACAGTATTTGAACAGCAAGCCCGTCTTTTTATAAATATATTTGTAGGGAACGAATAAATAATTTCGGAGAGATAAAGGTGAAGACCTTTGTAAAGAAAAGAGGCCAGACCACAGCTTTAACAAACATAATTATCACCTAACCTGTATCTTCTTAAAGTGGCATTCCGTTTTGATAATTTAATCATCGTTAGCACGTATAATGTCCATGCAGATTTATTTCAAGCTAAAAGCAAAACGCAGAGATTAAAATGGATGACAGTTAGCTATTCGCAGAAAACATGGGCTCCGTTTTGATAATTTAATCACCGTAGGCTCATATAATGTCCATGTAGATTTATTGCAAGCAACAACCACACAACTGAAATTAAAATGGATGGCAGTCAGCGGTTCGCATACAACATGGGCTCAGTAATGTTCCTTATTCGGAAGTGACGTAATTTTATACGTCCACATCAGCGATTTCCGCTAATTACTGCCAGAGTTATGGCCCTTTATCACTATATTAAAACGGTACATATATACTATTCAAAAAAAGTAGGGGATATTTGATTTTTAAGTGTTATTAAAGTCACCTAATGAAACTGACGAAGAAACAAAATGAAATGAAGTTCACATTCATCGATTTATTCCAAATGATCGTTAGACTAAGTAAGGCACAGACTGACCATTATAAGGGTAAAATGATACCCGGGGTCAAACAGTAAAGTTACCACAGCATCACAACAAAGTCAGTAACGGGTAAATCCTCCTCTGTTTGCCAAACAAGCATTGATCCGACGTGGCATACTCCTAATGAGACGTCTAAGGTCATTTTGGTCCAGATTTTCCCATTCCTGTTGCAACGCAGCAGCATGTTCTTGGACATTGGCAGGACGTTGTTGACGTTGACGTAACCTCTGTCCAAGCATGTCCCAGACATGCTCGATGGGGGAGAGGTCGGGACTCAGTGCTGGCCAAGGTAGTGTGGTGATGTTCTGTTGTTGGAGGTAACCTGTAACGATCCTGGCCCTGTGACATCTTGCGTTGTCATCCTGGAAGATGAAACGGCGGCCATGACGTCGTGCGAACGGCACAACATGGACTGCCAAGATGTTGTCCCGGTAGTACTGGCCTGTAACACGCCCTGCAACAACATGTAAAGCCGTTCTTCCAGCAACAGTGATGCCTCCCCACAGCATAACAGAACCACCCCCAAATCGATCATGTCTGATGACGTTAACATCTTGGAAGCGCTCGTTTCGACGATGCCACACCCTCCTACATCTGTCCAAAAAATCAACAGTGAACCTTGACTCATCTGAAAACATCACATTGCTCCAGCGTCGATTATCCCAGTGTTGACGATCCCTACACCAACGACGTCTTGCCTGAATGTGATGATCTCTCAAACAAGGGATCACGCGAGGACGTCGGGCGCGTAGGTGACCCCTATGCAGTCGATTCCGAATCGTCTGGCCACTCACTCTCACACCAGTGTCTGTTTGAAGACGAGCGCTGATCTGATTTGCTGTGATGACACGATTTCTCAAGGCCAAGGTACGGATAAATCGATCCTGGGCTTGAGTTGTCGCCCTTGGTCGACCTGAGCGCGGTCTGTCCTGTACAGATTGTGTATCACGGTATCTGGACCATAGCCTGCTTATGACAGACTGAGAAACATTCATCGTCCGCGCCACAACCGCCTGTCTTGTGCCGATCTGTAGCATGCCAAGGGCACGTAACCTTTCATTTTGGGTAAGCCGACGCATATCAAAATTTGTTTTCTGGTCACTAAAACAATTAAACTGATGTTTCCACCCTGGAATTCAATGCCACAATGACTGTAACATTCAAAGTCAGAGTCGTGCAAATCTTGGGTTGGACCCCCATGATGATCCCAAGCGTCACCTTCATTCCATGCGGTAGCTATTGGTGCGTTTGAGCGTCACATGTAACTGGAAATGTTTCTTCTGTTAGGTTCTATAGTGACTTTTTTCGTAGTCATTTGCATATTTTAGTATTATGCCCCCAAAATCAAATATCCCCTACTTTTTTTGAATAGTATATTTTACTTTTGAAATATATGGCCTACGATAGGTCTTCAATATAAATGTCTGTACATTAAACATACATTATACAAGTGCTAAATCAGCCCATTGTTGGTCTTTCTTTAGGCCTAGAATGTTATCTATATTATTGATGAAACATTAATTAACTGATATTGATCATAATCAACTCTCGATGGCATGGGATTGCTCCGACTTTGAATAGATTAAAACGGATTCAGCCATATCTTGATTAATTTAAAAATGGAAGAGCGAGACCTAGCTTCGAACAACCAGTACGGTAGTTGCATTTGTCAAACCTTCTAAGGCTAAAATCTCTCCTCACAATAGAGTAATCTGAATGAAATTTTCCAATTATTCATTTTACATTAAGTATTTTTGAACTAATGACCAACTCTTTATTAAGCTCTTAACTAATATATCTTTAAAATAGTACATTTTTGTTTTCTTACTTTTGAGATATATATAAACGAATTCCCTGCTATGTCTTTAAGCCAATAATAACAGAGAATAGCGCCCCTCTGGCTACTAACCGGATTCTCAATGTTTCCCCAGAAATAATATTTAGAACGTGGGTGTTAGTGGGATCAATTTGAGTGAGTGTTCGTACTACAAAAAGTTCTGGCTGGGTTGCATGTAGGCTACTATTATGCTAGATATATCACATCACATATATATGTAAAGGTAGCAGCGACCAACAAATCCAATTTAAAAGTGTTTATGTCTTACTCTTCCCTCAATGTGATTTAAATACAAATGTATATATTTTTTTATACTTTTTTTTATACTTTCGATGGCCTTTATTACATGCAGATCCGAAAAGTTGTTGTGGGAGATCGTGTCAGGGTTCATGGAGGGGCTTATGACCCCAAGACGTCAGCAGTTTGATAAACCAATCAGCGTTGATGTTTGTAGTAAGATAACCATAATTCTGTGCAACGCACGTCAAGGCCGCACTGCAACCGATAGTTTCATTGGCTAATCACTCACATTAACCGGAACCCGGGTATATAACAACTCTCCCAGATCCCAGCGTAGTAAAGACAAGTAAAGCGAAATTTTAAACTATAAAAAACCAAACGAAACACTTCGCTATACCCGTTACTATGGTGTCTTTGGTTGATTATACTTAAACCTTTTAAGTGATAATTAGCCATGGAACTACACATGACGCATTTATTTGAGAATTCAAGTTAAAACCTCAAATAGTATCACGTGTAATTGTATGTCATGTGATTGTGTTCTGTTTATTTCTACATCACACAGTATCGCGGGGAAGTCTAGTATGATTCTTAGTGAATGTTTAAGAATACATCATTTTTATTGGTTAATGAAAAGATTTAATCGCACTAAAGATCTCTCTGCATTATGGGATATTTCTTCAGAAGAGAACCCACTGCCTGTCGATGGACTTCGTTAAATTGGTTTGTTGTGGCCCATATTTTGATTTTACCCAAATCTTCAATTTCTGCCGAAGAAAACCCCAACGCCATCAACTAAAATGCAAACCCTACTTGTTTTATTAAAAATTGAGTGTCGCTTTAAAGCGATGTATTGGTCAATCAAACATGTCTATAAGAAGTAGAGCAGATAAAGGAGCTGGTATTGACCAAATGGCGGTTTATTTAGATAACATTATCTCCTCCAATGGCCGAAAAACGAAAGGGGTCAGTTAGAAGGGTCAAGATTAGATATACTTACACTATATTACGGGCAAGAGATAAATTTGTATGTTAATATCTAATAATATATTATAATGATCGTATATATTCATGTATTTACAGGTCTGAACAATAATAGCCTATTTGAGAGTACGCGATAACAGTAGATGTGGACTTTGTACTACGCGTAGAGTGTAATCTTGTATAATCGTTCACAGAAAAACAGGGGATGATATATCTTGGACTCCGAAACCACTTAGTAGGAACTATGTCCAAGATTGGTATTCAGTGTCAAATTTTGTAAGAAGTCGTTTCGAATATCGCGAGCTCTTGGAGACTTCAATGCAACGCCACATAATGGTTGCTTCATTATCTTCACAAAGCGTTCTCAGAATTTAAGTTAAGAATTTACTCAAACTGTCGCGCCATTTTTTAACTTAAGTATAGTCCTTTTTAAACCTTTTTTTTAATGTATCGAATACAATGTTTTGTGTTTCCGATATTTCTCATAAACAGTAAATGACTGTTGAGAAAATTCTTAAGTCTGAGAATGCTTTGTGAGGTTCGTAATTTGTTGCTCCACGCTGCATGTTATCTGTCCACCAACCCCAATTCTATATAATCCCAACCGCTGATTGTTGTAACACAAGAGTGCACAGGCTCTGAATTCTAGTTCTTGCCAACTTTCTACAGTTGTGCACTATAATAGGTTGTTATACCTTTTTTTAAAATATATTAAATAATGACTCCTAGATGACGCGCCGTGATGCTGGCGGGCGTGTTCTTTAAACATTCAGTGTTTAATGTTCTTGAACTATAAATTGTTAACAGTTAATCTCTTCTGTGCCTGTAAAATATTAAACAAAAAGAGAAAAAATATATAAGTTTACTTACGTCAAGGCTTATTGATAATATGTCTATTAAAAAATATGAACTCTAGTTTATAAAAAAATACAGAACAATGAGTGTTTCATTAGGGTGTCCCCATTGTGAACAAGATATTGTTTTTAAAAGATAAAAACATAATAACACTGGATGTTCAAATAAATATCATAAAATTAGGTTGTTAATTCTCTTTTCTTACAACTCTATTTAGCTACGAGTGAAATAAACTGAAAACTAAATAATTGATTAGAAGAGAATGGACCTTCCTAATTAGAGAAAAAACCCAGAGGCATTTAAGGGTGTTTACGGTATATTGCAATGATGGTGACGTCAAGGCGGTCAACTGTTGACCGAATAAACCTCTGGCCTCTGAGGCAACACTAAATAATCAATAGAAACGTGGTGTGTCCAGGGAGACATATCGAAAACATGCTATTACGCTTGTTAGTTTACACTTGTATGATCGAGATCGTATACATGTATATCTTGTAGAAAGATGCTTTAGAGATTAACCAGTCGTCAATTGAGTCAACCAAGATCAAGTACTATTAATGGTTGAATTGCCTTTCTAGGGTTTCTCGTGTATAGTATATGTAATAAAAGAGAGAGAGAGAGAGAAATGGGGTTTAACGTCCAGTCGACACAAACTTGGTCATTTCGGGACCGACATATAGTTTAATTTCATTTCAATAATTCGCTTGCCCGTAGGTGTCTTTAGCAGTGGTGGGAAACTGGAGGACCCGGAGAAAACCCACGAAGTTGGACAGGCGACCCTACTCCTTGTATGTAATACCAATTTTGAATTCTAAGAACCAAAGAAATGTCATCAAAATCGTTTTCTATAAAAACGTGTTAAAGTTTTGCCATGTCAAGATAATATTTACCATCCTCCTAGTTATTTTGTTCTGTCGGATCCATTGTTATGCCAACATGTCTGAAAAACGATATGGACATAAGGCTTGTCTGTCAAACGCAATTGTTGGCCGAACAAGTTCCGGAGGGTTTTCAGTGCTAGTTCCCTCTTTGTTAATGTTTTTGCAGGACTGGGTCTGGCACGCGAGAGAGTCTAGTATAATTCGGATACGTTGTCGTATACGCAAGGCCCCCGCTAGACCGGAATGGCGTCCTTACAGCAACCTGAAAATGTACAAGGTCGCCGACAAATGTGAACACAATGCGAGAAAAAGTGCCAAAAAATTACAAACCTGAAAAAAAGTCGCGTTGATCAGATCGCAGAACCTTGGCGTTTGCTTTGAACATGCTCAAAACAGACGCCGTGACTCGGCGATCACTGGCGACCATGGAGACCACAGCGCGATATCTGGCGTTTCCACCTCGATTGTACCACGCTTATGACGATCTTGACGCGCTCTGAGACCATTTTCCTTCGACGTAACAGCGCAGTGAGAACGCCAATCCGGTCTGACGGGGGTATAAAATAAGCCTTGGAAATCACTTTTCGATAAAGTGTTTTATTTCATTTTTGTCATAAGTCCAGAATTTTATAGAAGTATTTTCTTTTCGACAGTGATTGAGTCCAATTGTATTGTTAATCTAAACGAAACGAAATTTGTTAAGCACCAATTACAGTTATTCTATGTTGCTGCTCGAAGATGGTGAAGGAAATGTAAAATTCGGTTCTTTGGTGCAATTCACCAATTCTTGCATGAGTGCAATAATATTAATATCTTAAAATATATATTTAAATTTCGTTGTTGACGGGGTATTCTTTCACAATCGGGAACATTTGATAGAAATGGCGAGACATTTTAATGATCAAAATTTATTTTAATTTTCAAATGTGTATAATTGCCAAATTATAATATACGTTTAACATCTTATTAATTTAACTATGTCTATATACGCCTTTGTTTATCTGTACTGAAATTATGTGTATATACTATTTAGGGGAGAGATTTTGCATATATTAATGTAGATATCATAAATAAAAAAATATGGTTTAAAATAAAATCTATGTTACACGTTGAACATGAATAAATCAAGACCGAAAACAGATCACCTGTAAGAACAAAGGGTTAGCAAGTACAGTTTGAATAACAGGTACATTTTGTTCAACTTAGAAACTTACTTTTTTCTGGGAATATTTTTTAAAGTGATCTTTTAACTTATCATTAATGAAATAGAAATCAGGAAATAAATTCATATTCAGATGATTATTTAACTGATCATTTGATAAAAATGAACAAAATAGGTTGTCAGCAGGCCTATACCCTCAGCAACTAAGCCTTCCACCAACCCATAAAGGTTGCCTTTTGGCTTATATTGAGAAGAAGTAAAACCGAAGTTGTGCCTAAAGCACGAGCCTCTGATGATGGTCATGTCCAAATCGGGTCTTAACGCTAGTGACTAGCCACGCGAACAAATCATTGGGTGAGGTTAAAACAAAAGTTTAGTGTTCGTGTCAGGGAAAGAGTTAACCTGGGCCTTTTATCTGGAAATAAAATACGCTTTGGAAATAAATTATATTTGAAATTGAAACTCGTGGTCATTTTTAATCATCACTTTGTTTAGTTTACACATTAGTGCATCATTAATAGGAATTTATATAATTCCGATAGAAGCACGTAAAGATACGTTTCCGTTTTAACGAAATGAACTGGGGTTTAACGTCCTACTTTTCAACTCCTAAACTTTGCTAATAAAGACGGGCAAACGCCAGACAGTGTGCTATGAGGGAAATTTTGCTCGGGCAGCGGCGCTACGGCTTACTTTTATATCGAATTCCAACTGCCAAGGGATATTTTACGTGCACGCCAATGTATACACGGGAACTCGGTTTTTCGTCCCATCCGAACTACAAGACATTTTTCCTTGACATGTCCTCCATTCTGCTTCACTGACAAGGTGAAACCACGCCGGAAAATCTGGATGAACTTTCTCGGCCAATGCAGGGATCAAACACCCAGCGTCTTACCATTTATCATGGACCCCAAATGAAATATTACTATTTATCATGAACCCCAAAAGGAATATTACGGTAATCCTTATTGGTTTATGTCAAAAGGGTTATCTAATTCTATCAAAATGTTGTTATTGGTTTGCCTAATATCATTATTCAGGATTAAAAACCTTACAACATTTATACAAAACACGCCAAATCTCAACCAGATTAAAACACAGATCCGATTTCGTTTCGTTTTTATAGTTCACAGTTTCGTTTTACTTGTCTTTACTACACTAGGATCTTGCAGAGTTCTTATATAACCTGCGTTCCGGATGATATGAAGGATTAGCCAATGAAACAGTCTGTTGCAGCTAGTTCTTGGTGTGCGGTGCACGGAACTGTCCAAACATAATCAAGGCATTTTGCTTAATATTTTGATATCCAAAGTTTGGAAAGAGTTACACTACTGCTACATTACGCCGCCCATCGGGTGCTTTCCAGGACCGCGAAAACATTTCTCAGACCATAACTTTTCAATTATTTTTCAAACTTAAAAGTTATTTTTCAAAATGAAACATTATTTTTCAAAATGAAACATTATTTTTCAAAATGAAACATTATTTTTCAAAATGAAACATTATTTTTCAAAATGAAACATTATTTTTCAAAATGAAACATTATTTTTCAAAATAAAACATTATTTTTCAAAATTTGAAATCATTTTTCAAAATTTTAAATTGTTTTTCTAAATTTTAAATTATTTTTTAGAATTTAAAATTATTTTTTAAAATTTAAAATTATTTTTTTAAAATTTTAAATTATTCTTTGAAATTTTAAATCATTCTTTAAAATTTTAAATTATTTTTTAAAATTTTAAATTATTTTTTAAGATTTAAAATTATTTTTTAAAATTTAAAATTATTTTTTAAAAATTAAAATTATTTTTTAAATTGTTTTTCAAGTTTGTATTGCTCCTTTGTAAACTTTTTTTAAAAAAAAAAAAAATACTTTTTTTTAGAAAACTGCTGATCAGATAAGTAGTTTGATATATTATTATTATGACGCATCTGATACGTGCGTTCTATGGGTAAATAACTTTAACCGCCATACTAAGATTAATGTTCCTGATGTGTAACATTTAAATAAATAGCTGACCGTTTGTTGTATATATTATTATTATGACGCATCTGATACGTGCGTTCTATGGGTAAATAACTTTAACCGCCATACTAAGATTAATGTTCCTGATGTGTAACATTTAAATAAATAGCTGACCGTTTGTTGTATAATAGTTTAAAAATAGACAATCCAAAATAAATGTAATGGATTTTTCATATTACTTTATTCTGAGCAAAGTTATGAATGTTTGAAGTATTGACAAAGAATGGCGTAAATAGTCTCAGTTATCGAGTACCATTTCTACGATAATAAATAGAGTCTTGTTTTTCCATTTTAACGTTTAACGAAGATATTGTAGACAATATCTAATCCACGACATAGCTTACCCACTTTATAGTCTAGAGGTTTGATAACAGGGTTACCATGTGAATAAATCTCTAATATAGTTCATATAATATTTGTAGCCAGAAACAAGAATTGTATTATGTAGATATACGCCCGCTCTTTAACTCACCAAAATTGATTACGAGTTTAAACAGTGTCCCAGAAAATAAATACTAGAAATTGACGTTTAAATACGTGTCAGGTTTTCACCATCTGAGAAATATATAATTAGAATATGTTAATAATTATGTACCGATGTGTTATAGTATTAATATAGCTTTGTGTATCAAAATGGATATCACCTGCTTCCAAATGACAGTAATGAC